>JAQFVV010006247.1:3733274-4215300 GCA_028023455.1 Epiperipatus broadwayi
CAAATAATAATTTGTAGAGGTCCTTAGCTTTTGCATCCTACCCCATAATTAAGCAATATTCCTATTACTTGAGCACTTATATTTATAAAATAATACTATTCTTCAAATACTGAAAATATATGCCACTATAAACTAAAGCTCAAACATGACTGCTCCTTTATAATAAAGTTTCCCAAACATAAAAGCATATCTTATCAGTGTTTCATTAATACAAGGGTCTAAATCTCAATATAAAGCAATACCTCATCATAGTGATCAAGACATTGTTTTTTAGTTCTTGAGCTTTTCTTGCATATATTTCCATATGCATGCACACACATTATTTTTCTAGTATATATCTTGCTATATGACTATTATACTCTCTTGCTAATCTATTTAAATTTTAGAATTACCCAATTTATTAAAATGTGACTCGTTTAATTTTTTTAATATTGTTTATATTGAAAAGGATACAATCTGTAAGCATATCTTTTTAATTGATACCAATTTATAAAAGGAATATTAAACTAAATGCAAAGATCTGTGTTCCACACTTTATTAAACCAATATTAAATTTTAAAATAAATCAAACTGTGAGCATAATTCAAGTCATAACTTTAAATCACAAGTCAGTTGCTTTTCTGAAAGACATTTTAATCATCAATGTACAACATACATTTTTTTCCATTACTAAATATATATCACATGATATATATTTAATGTATGGAGAGTTTTGCCTCTGTACTAAATGTATACATGATCAATTTATGATATTAATTACCAAAAAATATATACATTCATGAGATCAGCGTAAAATAAACATTCTTAAAAATAATAAATATTATTTTTTTTTTTTTAATAATTCAAGTAATTTATGTCCACTTATTACACTAGTAAGACAGTTTCTTAATAAAAAATGTTATGTGTGACTTCTTGTGAGATTTATATAATTCATGTCTTAGTGTTTCCATATTGATTGATACATGTACATTATAAAGACAGCTTTCCTTGCAGAATGTAACTTTTTTTTGGGGGGGGGGGGTGCTTACCATTTGATTATTAAATTATGTTTACATCAATATTTTCAGGCTCACTGTAAATAGATATTTAGTTGCATAAGGAATTAAAATTTATTTTGGAATAATATATTCAAGTTGCCAATATGAGCTTCAAGATAGATTATATACAGTTGGTGATGTATCCAAGCTTTTAGCTACTGAAAGTCATGTTATCTTTATAGTATTCAATTCCAGCTCTTTCCTAAAAACGCATACATTATATATATATAATATTACAAATCGGTGTGTGTTTTCTTCAAAATAATATATGTAAATTTATAAATAAATATTAAAAAATACAGTATTTAAAAGTTTATAAAAATATATCTATAACTGTCACTTAGAAACACTTTCAACTATCTTTGTAGTTTTTGTCAACTAATACTTTAAAATGTCAGCTTTCCCATAATTCCATGATGTTAACTTTCCCATAATTCCGTGATCTTAACATTTGCTGTTGCCTATTAATTAAATCTTTCTTGTATTAAAAGAAATAATAATAAAAGAAAAATTAAAGACGCGATGTTAATATATAAATACAAGAAAGATTTAATTAACTCTTACATTGATCAATTTATTTATTGGCTGAATGAGGTAAAACTCTGAACTTTTAATTGGTCAATTCACAAACTCAGTGATAAAAATATATTCATCTTTTAATATTATATTCATTTTAGTTTCATTTGTAAAAAGTATATTAATAATTTGTCACATTATGAAAGTGAACGAAAGTTTTTTCAAAACAAATTTCTATTTATAATTATAAAAATATTCGATAGCGGAAATATCAAAAAAAAAAGATCATAGCAAATTACAAGTCGTGTAAATGTCATTGATGTCCCTCCTCAATTTACATTATTATAAAAATTAAGAATTTTTTAGTAAAATCTTAGCATTTTTCTAAAAATAATTATATTTTCAGCATATTTAACCAAAATACATTATAATATGTAAATAAATGCCAGAAAAATATTCTAAAACATTAATCTTTGTTTGAAAATCAAATAAACAGCTTGAGGCAATCTAAACTTTGAGAGGTTGTGAAAAATTATTGCTATTGCTGGTTTCTTTTTCAATTTACGTTCATGTAAAGTATACAATTTTTGAATAAAATATTACCATTTTTGTAAAATAACTATATTTTCAGCATATTTTATAAAAAGAATTTATAATACGTACGAAAAATAATAAAAAAAACACTCTAAAACATATATTTTCAGTGGTGAAAATTATTTATCAGCGGCCTTTCTTTGACCAAATAATCATCAGCCAATCAGCATTGAGAACGGATGGCCTCCTCTTTTTGTTAGACTTAAAACATCACTATTATTGATTTTTTTATTTGTAAAGTAATTCAAGAGAGGGCAGCATCTTACAGGACTTTTTTAAGCTTTTAAACAAGCATAAAATCATCACTGTAGCTCAAAAAATGACCCATTTCAAGTGACCTAAAGCCGTTGGTGTGGATGAACATCAAAACCTAGTTAAGTGTTAATAGGCAAGCAGCAAACATTAAGATCATGGAATTATGAGAAAGTTGACATCATGGAATTGTGGGAAAGCTGATATTTTAAAGTATTAGTTGACAAAAACTACAAAGATAGTTGAAAGCGCTTCTAAGTGACAGTTATAGATATATTTTTATAAACTTTTAAATACTGTATTTTCTAATATTTATTTATAAATTTACATATATATTGAGATTTAATGTAAACTAAACAAAAGACTTTAATATTATATATTAAATATGAGAAATATAGTCAGCCAGAAGGCCTTTGTTTCAACTTCAATTTTAATCAAAACTTTTTTAAGATTTAATATAAATTAAACAAAATATTTTAATATTATATATATTAAATGTGAGAAATATAGCTGCCCTGAATGGCAAATATTTTTTATTTATTCTTCACATAAACATAATAGTATATGATAACCAAAACTAAATGTAAATGCATTACTATAGAACCTATTTTTCCCCTTCATTCAATATTACATTTCAAACATGAATTTATGTACTGTAATCACATTTTCTTCATGATTTAAATACTATACCTCTGTATTTAAAACCTATATTTTCAGAGTGTTTTTTAATGGCGGAGACTGTTATTACTGCAGAATTGTTTTTGTAATAATTGGTTTCTGTAACAAAATTTTTTAAATATTTAATGTAAATTAAACAAACCATGTAAATATTATATAAATAAATTTCTGAATTGTAATAAAGTTAAATTAAAATTTATACTTTTAAATATACCTGTTATATTTGATATTTACTGGAGCATTTTCTGAATAAAAAATCTGTTTTGTTTTTTTATAGTCGGTTACGACTATCATAATTGTCAGTTTTTTTAGCTTTATTAATAATTATCATTTATTGTAATTTTTTTATTAAATATAATATTTGTAATATTTTTTTATTTAAATGGTTGCTTTAACAATTTTTTTTAATGTTTAACCAACCCATTTGTTCAAGCGATGGATCCATGTCTAAGAAATATAGATATTAAATTTACATTGTTCACCCTCAATTAAGAAAGTTTACTACCATTTTTTATAGCTTTAAAATTCATATAAAAAAATTTCTAATATTTTAATTTCAATAAAAATCAAAAGATGACAAGATAATCAAATAAGCAGAAATTTCAAAATATCTGAAGCCACATGTTGATGCCTAGTCTTTATATATTAGGCGATCTCAAACTTTGCGAGATTATTTCGAGAAAATATTACGATGGTCTAAAAACTTGACTTTTTAAAAAGTTTATAATTATTTTTGTACTGTAATTGTATAATAATTATTAGTAATCAAAAATATATATTATTACATATTTATTTTTTACAGAAATTGTTTATTTTTAAATATAAAAGAATATATTCTTCTGTATAGTGTTATCATGGAAATTATGGTCGCAGTAAATACAACTGTCTAGAAATATTGTCACTCAACAGACTATTGTAACATAGCAATATCATAAAAATTACAAAAAAAAATAAACTTTTAAAGCATAAATTGATAGATTTACTAGATATTAAAACTAATTTGTTCAAATTTTTAAAACGAACATTAAACAAAAAAAGATTTCATTCATTTTGCAAATTGAATTTGCTCAACTGAAATTTGATGACATGATAGTGCTTTTTTATTAAAATCTAATTTTTAAAATAATTACGAAAATCAAACAATTTTTAAAATTTATTTAATTTCTAAATGAAAATAGGTACTGTTCTATTAGATCATGTCAGCCACTTGATGGTGAGGTGTTGTTGCTATGCAAAAACACAAATATAACATTACTGAGTCCATCCCATTATATGTGAAAGAATTATAATCATACGAGTTAACATAATTTGTTTATTTCCTTAATAAATTTACTGGAACAATTTTACGTAAAAATACATTATTGCAAATATTCTATTATAGTAGAATTCCCTGGGTACACCAGCTCTGGCTGACAAAACCACAATTCCCCTCCCTACAAACTTTACAAAGTCTACTAACATTGCTTGAGAGATAACTACACTGTGGTGGGAAAAAATGCCGATGATGCTTTAATACCTGAACTGTTTCTTACTTTTGGGGGGAGGGTCATTTTTGAAAAGGAAAAGTATTTATTTATTGATTGATTTATTACAATAACTATTTTTGAAAAAATGTGCATAGATATTAACCTTTTTCTTGTCAAATATTCCAGTTGGCCATCAGGTAATATTTCTAAACTTTTGATTGGTCAATTACAGAATCAGCAGTAAAATTAGTTTCATTTGTAAAAGTATATTAATAATTTGTCAGATTATGAAAGTGAACAAAAGTTTTTTCAAAAATAAATTTCTATTTATAATTATAAAAATATTCGATAGCAGAAGACCTAAAAAGAAGTTTGTAACAAATTAGAAAGTGCTGCAGATATTATTGATTTCTCAATTTATGTTAGTGTAAAAGTAAAGAATTTTTTACTAAAATGTTACTATTTTTCTAAAATAATTATATTTTCAGCATATTTTACCAAAATACATTATATGTAAATAAATGCCAAAAAATACTCTAAAACATTTATGTTTATTTGAAAATCAAATAAAGAGCTTAGGGCAATGAACATTGTTGACAAATGTCCAAATTGCTGTTAGTACTGGGGTTTTTTTCAATTTACATTCATGTAAGAGTAAAGGATGTTTTACTAAATTCTTACTATTTTTTTTTAAATAATTATATTTGTAGCATATTTTATAAAAATTCATTATAATATGTAAAAAAAATACTTAAAAAATGCTCTAAAATGTTTATTTTCATTTTTAAAATCAAAACAAAGAAATTGGAGCAGTGAAAATTATTAACAGGCACTCTTCTTTTGTTTATGATGAGAACCAACCAATAAGCATCTAGGAAAGTCTGCCTTCTTTCTTTGTTGTCGCTTTGAATGTCGATATTACTGATTTTTTACTTGTAAAATAATTCAAGAGAGTCAGAATCTTACAGTACTTTGTAAGTTTTAAAATGAGCCTAAAGTCACTACAATAATGATAAAACTGGCAGTTTTAAAGCAAGTTAAAGCCATGTATAAGTTTCCTTGAAACAACCTGGAAAGAGGTTAATGGCACACCTATTAAAAATGATTAATAATTTCCAACTCGATTGTTTTGTGTGTTTTTTTTAAGATTAATAAATGTATTCTTTGGACAATTTCTTTTGGTCTCTGAATAGAACTATGAAAAATTTCACAGTCATACATTTTATTCCAAAGACTTAAGGTAATTCATTGCTTTTCTTAATCAATTTGTGTAATTTAGTTGAGAACAATTTTATGCTATAAAAAATTTAAAAAGCTTTAACTACAAGTGGCCAAAAATTTTATCTTAGTCCTGAATGTATGGCAGATGGTATGTCTTTGCATATCCACAAGAATTAAAACTTTATCAATTGGTGTGCCTTATTGAAAAGATTCTATTTGAGTAGAATTAATTAATTCCCCATGTATGTTGGCTTCTGTGGATGGCAGTTGCCCTGATTTCAAACTGCTTGTTTTTATGTCAGCCATTCCATTTGTCATGGATGTGTTCTCATGCAAACATGACTTTTCACATGAGCTGGTAGAAATCTTGCTTGGACGTACTCTTTCTGAATTTTTTGAAGGTTCCACATTGAGTAGGGTTAAGCATGGTGATTGATTGACAATTGTTAGGAGATAGTAGTAAGTCAGATGTGTAAACTAATTCCTTTGAAATGCATATTTGAAGAGTTGTGGCAGGCTAAAGTCCAGACACCCTCACACAATACTGTAGCAAACTTTGAACTGTGAGTGTTGGGATAAAGTGTGTACACAAAACAGGCTGACTGCCAAAAACAGCTTCTTTCTGAGCTTTTAGCATAGAAATAATGTCATCAGAACTGGCAGCTGCATTTTTAAATGGCCTCTTTCTGTGGCTTTGCATAGATGTATAGGCCTAGAAGGCAGTGGCCACATAAATGGCATATTTATGTGCTTTTGCATATAAGCAGCACCATCAATAGGCTGTCATGATCTAATAGAACAATACCCAAAAATATCTACCAAATGAAGTCAAATTTATTATATTGTGATAAATAATAATCATTTAATATTAAAGTAAAAGTTGAAAGCTTAAATTAGTGAAAACAAAGAAATCTGTCAAAATGTTAGTGTAGTGCAAGTGGTTTAATGTAAATATGTTTTTTATTAAACATTGCTAATTTACAAAAGTTTATTTGAGTTATAATAGAGAAGTGACAGACCATGAAAGCACAGAGTGCCTTAATATTGAATTAAAAATTGGTGTTTATGGCTCTTTCTGCAGCGAGATGGGACATAATACAAAAATACCAATCATTTTTATATTTTTTTATTACATATAATATTTGCAATATTTTTTTTAATTGGTTGCTTTAACAATTTTTTTTAAGATTTAATGTAAAACATATTTTTTATTAAACACTACTAATTTATAAAAATTGCTGAACATTGCTTAGTATGTTGTTCATGTGAACTATTATTAGAGATTTACAGACTGTGAAAGCACAGAACATCTTAATGTCAAATTTAAAATCTGCATTTGTGATGTTCCTGCAGCTAGATAGGAACCTTTATTGTGAAATATATACTATATCCCTGAAGTTAAAAGCATTGTACTGATTTCCCCCCCAGCATTTGTTATTCAATGGTGGAATTATTTTTTTTGCATAAACATAGTAGTTGTGACATCATCAGACAAATATTCATTCACCAATCAGACAACAGAGAAATTTTGGATTTTATATATAAGATAACCCTCTGTAACTTTACTTTTTTCACGCCTTAGATCAACTCATAATTAATTATAATTAAAATGTTTTCATACAATTATCTTTTTAACTAAAGTCTTTTTGTATGCATAAATTACATGTTATGTGCTTATCTATTTATTAAAAAAGCATTACCATCATTGACAAATAACATAAAAATGCATTCGTACAAAAATATATTCATAAGACAAATGTAAACTTTTTTAAAAATTCATTTCTTGTTTATAAATGGCCTTTTATTGTTTTTAGTTTATTTTTACTAAGACAATAAAGCCAATTATTCATGGCTTTAATAAGTTGATAAATGTATAAAATAACAATCTCAATCTGTAGTCAAGGCAACCACCTTTAACAATAAAGGTGTTAATATATACACTAAAGATTACAACATGACCAATGAGTGTGAGATTAATAATGCAAAGAAATTTAAATGAACCACATTAATCAGGCAAATATACCCTGTTCTGAAAACAGTCTAATAAATAGTCTTAGTTTATGCTACATCTGGGAGTGGTGCTACACTACCAAACAGATACAAGTTTATAGAAAATTCATCTAGTAACAGTAATAATACTGCAGTTACTTAGGATTATAATTTAATAGATTAATAATACACCAATTATAAGCATTATATATATATATATATATATATGTATATATATGTATATATATATATATATATATATATACATATTAACAATTTATATAAAGCATATACATTTACATACCTGAAAGCATTCTCAAATAATAATAAAGGTTAGTAATAACCTGTAGATTTATACTTTACGTTTGTCTTCAATATGATAATATTAAATCGTGCTATCACACTTCCAACGTAAAGCTATAACAACAAATAGAAAACTAAATTAAATGGCTGAGCGCTTTCAAGAAGATGTACTTCTCATATTCATAGCCAGTTATGATTCTTTCTTTGAAATCATTATATAAATAAATACCATATGCAAATTCTATGCAAATGAGTCACTAAGACCATCTTTTAGATATAGCAAAACATGCATCCTTATGATTAATGGTGAAGGAGTCCTCTGCTATAAAGTAAGCTTCTTTTACCTTTCGCTTAATATCATAATGCATAAAACGTTTTATAAGACTTTCTCTAAGGAATTTTGTTTGAGTTTTCATACACCCATCTCAACTAATAGGCTTATTAACAACACTAAAGACACTATAGCTTCTGATCAGACCCCACAGGCTGTGTACAGAGTGGCATGCCCTCATAATGGATGCAAAGCATCATACTATGGTGAAACAAGAGCCACCATAGCTACTAGGATATCACAACACAAGTATAGATACAATAAGGCACATACAAATCCAGAATGCACTTCAATTTTTGCACAACATCAAAAATTGTCAGGACATGTGTTCGAACCCGCATCTGCAAAATTAGTTTGTACTGAGAGGCATGATATTAAGCGAAAGGTAAAAGAAGCTTACTTTATAGCAGAGGACTCCTTTACCATTAATTGTAAGGATGCATGTTTTGCTATATCTAAAAGAATGGTCTTAGTGACTCATTTGCATAGAATTTGCATATGGTATTTATTTATATAATGATTTCAAAGAAAGAATCATAACTGGCTATGAATATGAGAAGTAAATCTTCTTGAAAGCGCTCAGTCATTTAATTTAGTTTTCTATTTGTTGTTACAGCTTTACGTTGGAAGTGTGATAGCACAATTTAATATTATCATAATAATGGTTAGTGTGATCTGTTTAGTTTCTAGACTTGTTTTGCCACATTCAGAGGCAATCCTCTCCACAATATTAGCTATCAAGGGCAATACATGATGATGTCCAGTATTTTGTTTTGCAAATACACTGCACATTTGTAGCCTGTATGAGCAAGTGTTTCTTAGTTCTTTTCTAGACCAATCTTTCACTTTTAATTAATAATTACAACTTCTGTTCTAATTGGTTGGATCACATAGATCCTGCTGACATTGTCTAATTTTATTTATCTGTAGAAGCATCTGGTTACTAATAATTTCTTTTTCTTTACTGTCACTAATTAATTAGATTATATTCTGATTGAATTCTGTTATCTCTTTTGCTGTTTAGTAATTTAATTAAGATTGTTTCCTGGATTAGATTCATTTAAAACTGAAGCGGCTTGAAGTCACTCTAAATCAGTCAGTTTTGGTACTACTATTAAGATTTTGCACTCTTTTTAAAGATTAAAAAAAGTTCTGTAAGATGCGGCCCTTTCTTGAATTATTTTACAAGTAAAAAATCAATAAAACTGTCATTATAGGTCTAACAAAAGAAAAATAATGCCCCTTCTTGAATCTGATTAGCTGTTAAATTTTGATAACAAAAGAAAATGGCTGTCAAAAACTGAAGAGTTTACAATTTCTTTTCTTTCATTTCAAAAATGATAAACGAATATTTTAGACCATTTTAAATGTATTTTTTGACAAATTATAAATTATTTTGATAAAATATGCTAAAAATGAAATTATTTTAGAAAATAGTTAAGACTTTAGCAAAAATTATTTACTTATCGTAACGTAAAAGTGGAAAGAAATCACTGACATCAGCAAATCTTTTTGGTTGGCAAGTAAAATTCCTTTTAATATTTCCACTATCGAATATTTTTCTAATTATAAATCAAATTTGTTCGCTTTCATAATCTGACAAATTATTAATATACTTTCCACAACAAAACTAAAGTGAATATAATATTAAAAAGATGAATATATTTTGACTGTTTGATCATTGAGTTTGTGAATTGACCAATTAAAAGTTTAGACTTTTACCTCACTCGGCAATAAAATAATCAGTGGTTAAAAGGTTAATTTTTTTATCAATTGCTTCAAGCAGTTTTAATTTTACTTCTTACTTAAATTTAATATACTTATATTTAAACTTTAATTGTGTATGTATTTCGTATAACACACATGTTTATAATTGTTTTCCAGCTATATATGGGTATGTACTTTAACATTCACATAGCATACTTCCCTCTAACTGTAGAGATTTATATTTTCTTTGAAGTCAGAATAAAAATCACAAAGATAACTCTTTTTTTTAACTTTTCTTTTAACCCAATCAGGATGTGGATTAACATCTGTGTGAGTTTCTTTTGATTCTTCTGATACTCATTCTTTTTCCACATTTGGCTGGATCAGTTCAAGTTCTTGTTTAGGTTCCTCAGATTGATCTTCCCACTCACAACCAGTTTTGTTAAATAAAGATGGTATTAGGTATTAAACCACTAAACATCACATGATCACTACTGTATGGAGAGTTTTTCCTGTTTTAAAGATGGTATTAAATCTTCACTCTTATCTTTTTGCAATTGATTGATGTGTTATCATAATAGTTTGCCTTTATTTGTACAAACCATTACAACTTGTTTTGACAGATGTTACTTTACTATTGCTTGCATCTATAATTTGTTTAAACTATTTTTTGCTCAAACTCATTCATCTGGCATGAACTTATATATCATTGGTTCCTGTTGAATATAATCTTCACTAGGTATTACATTAGACAATTTAGTATGCAACTTGTAACTTAAATATAATTCCGCAGGCGATTTTTCTGTTTTAGCAATTGGAATTGAATGCTGATACAAGAGTCTGGTATAAACTTCCCATTTTATTTATTAATACTTTCAAATTTTGGACATCTTTTTCTGTCAAACCATAAAATTGAGAGTGGTAGGGGGTGGTAGTATGCATTTTATCCTGCACTCTTTCATATTCTCTTTGAACTTGTCTGATGTGAAATTGGTTCTATTGTCAGAAACTAATGTTTCAGGAAGACTGTGATATTAAAAGTATTCATGTAATATTTCAATTGTCTTATCTGAACTAGTACTCTTAATTAATTTGTATTCTGCCCACTTGAGTATGCATCAACCACCACAAAAAATAAACATTTCTTAAATGGGCTCACATTGTCAACATGAATACATTGCCACAGTCAACACTTTTGGCCATGCCTCAAAATTTTTGGATGGCATTCTAGCACATGATTGACAATTATTGCAATTTTTTATCACATTCTCAATATCACAGTTAATGTTTAGCCGCCACATATAACTACAGTCTAAAGCCGTAGCTCTGACTGTACTTCGGTGACCTTCATGCAATAATTGCAGAATTAAATCTCCACCCTTAACTGGTATTAATACATGATTTCCCATCACAATGCAGCCTTTGTATGCTGATAATTTATCAAAGGGTGTTCCATAATTCTTTCTAGAAAAATTTTGAAAGCTTATTAGGCCATCAACCATGGATTTATCTTATAATCCACTGGTAATCCTCATCTTCTTTTATCCAAACAGCAACTGTTTTACTATTAAGTATATGTGATTTTAGCACATCTATATTCTTGATTTCAGTACCTTTTCCATTGCTCTCAGTCTCTTCTGGCATTCGGAGTAGCACATCTGCATGTCCAATTTGCCTCCCCTTTTTATATTCTAATGTATAAACATAACCAGTGAGTATGTCTAACCATTTCAACATGTGAGAGCTAAGATACTCAAGCATTTGTTTACTTTCAAAAATTCCCAGTAAAGGTTGATTGATGATCTGTTAATTTGCACCCATATAAATATTGGTGAAATTTACAATAACATGGTGAAAGCTTCCTTGTCCTGCTGATGATAATTCTTTTCAGCTTTAGACAAGGTGCTCAATGTACAGGCAATTGGTCATTCACCTGTATGTGCTGGATGCCATATTACTGCACCAACTTCAAATTCAGATGCATCCATTGTAAGTGTATGCAAAAATACTTGCTCTTGAACTGATTCCCAATTCCATTTCTAACAATTTTTAAAATAAATCATGATCTTTGCCCTTTAAAAAAATTCTCAAAGTAATTAACAAGACTTAAAAAAGCTTGTAATTGTTTAACATTATTTGACCTCAAGGCTTCAGCTACAGTTTTGAATTTTTCAGGAGACACACCTTTATTTGAAATTATATGTCCTAAAAATTTAATTTTGCTAACCTTCCAGATAAATTTTTGGGTGTTCAATTTTTCTCCAAATTCATCCAGTTTTTTGCTCACTTTACATAGATGAGCAGTAATTGGAATGTTGTCCAAAAATGGTACAATGCTCTCAAATCCATTAAGGATGGTCTCTATTTTTGACTGGAAAATATTACGGACAGAAGTTATTCCAAACAAAGGTCAATTGCATTTAAATAACCCTATATGAGTGGTTAATGCATTTCTGAAGTTTTGTTTGTCACCAGTATCTGACGAAATGCTGTGTTAAGATCTAATTTAACAAAAAAAAAATAGATTTTTGCAATGATACAATTATTTCTCTAAAATTAGGAACAGGACATGCAGGTTTATTCATAGTTTTATTTATAGAAATGCAGTAATTATCACACAAACAAATTTGACCGTTTGGTTTAGCAATTATTACGAATGGCTGAGCTGAATCAGATTTCTAATTTAATTTTCTAATATGTCATTCTTAACTAATACATTAATTTCCTTCGCCACTTTTTCTTTCTGATATGTAGGGTATATGAGCACAAACTTTCACATGACCCACAACTCTCCACACTATCTCATAATACTGATACACTTGAACACATATATGTTGAAAAGATAATTAATCACCAATATACATATTTCATGCTAAACCAGCAATCATCAGTTGGTCCATATTACCATCTCTACACATATATGTTATAAGTTCTCAGGTATATATTAAGATAGCCAAATCTCAATGGACATGCTTCAATCTACTCCACACTCCAACTCTTCAACCATCCATCCAATTGAAAATCTGACGATGGAATGCTCGAAGGCCACCCTGAGGTCAAGATTCTTGTCACACCCATATTGACCTGAAGTCAATCTGACCCCTCATATACAGGACATAATCCATTTAATACATATACAAGGGATGGGAAGACATCTCTACTATGTAATAACTGGATCACACACAGTCTTATTATATACCTGTGTCTATATATGTAATAAATAGGGTATAGGAGCACAAACTTTAACTAATTGACTTTATTGTCTTAGTAATATGGAATCTAGAAATTATAATTGACTATTTATTAGTCTGCTTTCATGACAGGTTATAGTTGCCTGATTGATGAGGATTGTTTAAACTTCTTGGCATTATCGATCTCACACACCTTGGTCAAGTTGCAAATATTTAGTGTCTATATAAATTTATCAGATCATAGATAAAGGTGATACTGCCTTTATTATTAAAGAAGATTGGTTGCCTTGACTACGGGTTAAGGTTCTTGATAGCTTAAGGGTTGATTGTTACCTTAGTCTAGAAATTTCTATTATTATATATATTAAATCTATTTTCTAATTTATCTTCATAGTGAACTGTATATTTTTTTGAAAGTAATATAACATTTTGCATTCGTCCAGTTAACCATTCTCCTACAATTAAGTACTTAAACACGCTCTTTTTTTTTTTACTTTTTTTTTAATTTTAAATCTTTCAACTACTATAAACAAAATTAATTTTTACAGTAATTTATCATGAAATATTATTTTAAAGTTGTTGTTGTTTTTTTTTTCACTGTTTCACGCTATTAGAGAGCAGCACTCCGATATGGGAGACTGCGTGGTCCAAGACAGGGCTTTGAATATTTTTTAATCTCTATTTTAGCCTCTATCTAAAAAATAGCTTTGTAAGACTTATCTCATAATCAGTATCAGATTACAAAGGAAGTCTTCTTTTTTAAATTTTCTTGATCAAAAGATTTTATTAGATTAATATTGTTTTTTTTTTATCTCTATTTTAGCCTCCATCTACAAAATAGCTTTGTAAGACTTATCTCATAATCAGTATCAGATTACAAAAAAAAGTCTTTTTTTTTTTTTAATTTTCTTGATCAAAAGATTTTATTAGATTAATAGCTACTCCCTAAAATTATATTAAGTCAATAATTACTTTATATTCTTTTATTTACGTCTTAATTGATTTTTATGTTACTTCTGGCTAAAAATCAACCATAAAACTGTCACTTAAAACTTTAAAGGTCATTCATTACCTATGACAGTTTTTAATTAAGAATAGATTTTTTTTTCTCATGTGTCATAGCATCAGCCGGGAAGCGAACCCACTAACCCGGGACAACTGCTTGTAAAGCAGCTGTCGCTGACCTCTCGACCACCAATGCTTGACAATTAAGAATAGATTTAAACTAAATTAATTGAGAAAGAGCAAGATTAACAATCATTAAGAATGCAATATATTGATAATAAATTCTAAAAAAATATCAATAATACAATAACTTTACATATATGTACTCACACATTTCCAATACTATAACAAAACGTAATATTTTATAATACGTAGGGATTTATAAATAAGCAATTATATAAAATTTTAAAAAGCCAATTATATTTATTTAGCTCGGCTTTTATCTTTTTTTTTTTTTTTTTTTATCTATCTACCTCCTGCCCGGGCCCCCACCCCCTTCTCCCACCCACTGCTTCCTTCTTGGTTGCGTGTGGTGCCTGCCGGCCCCCCCCGCCCAACACGGGGCTTTTATCTGTTTCGACAACTATAAGTATCAATGATATTATTTGAAGTTGCTTGGTAGCAATTCATAGTTAGAATTAAATTAAATCTATAGAATGTATTTAATAGACTTTTTTTTTTTTTATAATAGACTTATTTAATATAAATAAGTCTTCTTGTTTGAAAAAAGCTTTTCTTTAATTTATAAAGATATTACATTGTGGTAAAAAGAAATGTTAATAACTCCATATGGTTGTGTGTTTAATTTTAAAAAATCATGTATATTAATCTTTAATTGAGTTTTAAAGTTTATATCTGTGCTAGAGATGATCTCTAGTTTAGTAAATGATTAATAATTGTCATTACTATATTTATCTAAAATGGATGATGTCAGATATGTGGGTTGACTTAATTTGACACTTGTAATTCAAAATGTAATAAATTTATCAGTATTATTTTCAACTCTCATCAATCTACTGCAGAATGAAGCTTTCTTCAATCCGATTCATTCAGTTTTTTATATCCATAATTTTTCTTCTCCATATCACACCAGCAAACGTCATTTTATACATCTCACATAGGGTCTCTTTCTAAATCTTTTATAAGCTCTTGGAATCTAGTTTAAAAATTCAAAGACCCATTTATTATAATCTCTCTAATAAATATATCCAGCTCACTTCTACTTCAGTCTCTTCATTTATTCAATGATGTCAATGATAACTGTTTATTCTTTCAGCCAGGTATTTCATTTTTGATAATTCTGCCTAATACAATGGTGATGGCTATGGTTATTAAAGTACCAAAGACACCAAAATGTATGGTATTGAACTGGGTTCAGACCCATATGACTGTATAAGCTGATGGGCTTGGATTAAAAACATTAAGGTGTTTTCAGTTTAAGACTCATAGTTTTGTAGTTAAAAGGAGATAAAACGTGGTTGCTGAAGGGTAGCATTAGATCCTAAGATCTAGGTGCAGTGCTTTCAGATCCAAGACTCCTCACTGACGAAGGCCACAAGCCAGAAACTAGTCTGGGGATATTGGATGAGTGGGTACTAGTTGGGGATTTTATGCACAAGCCTTTTGGCATCCATTGATTACTCTAGCTTGCTGTGTGTGGCAAATACGTATAGTGAGTTTTGCCTGTTTTAACAACAGTTATGCACAAGCATAAGAGGTGGTGGTCATGTGGTGTTTATTGGCTTAAAAGTATATTTTTCCATATTTTATTGAATGATCTAAAATATCTATATTGATCTTCTATTAAGTGTCTAAGTTTTAGATCCTAAGTAAGAACTAATAAAACGCATATATTAAAAAGCTTTTTTTTTCAAATACCATGCCTTTTTTTTAACACTAAACTATTTTAAACGTCTATACAAGTTTAATTCTTTGAAAATCTTTATATGACTGCCATTAAAATGAATAGAATTTGGCAACACAAGATTTTTTTGCATTGTAATACTTTAAATCTTAAATAGAAAATAAAAAATTGACAACTTTATTGTTACCTTAAGAATATTGATTGCTAAAAAAAGTTGAACATTGTAACCTTTCTAATTATTACATGATTATCATGCTATTAAAACAGTAGCATTTTTTTCACACTATAGCATCATTTAGAGTAATTTCTACTAATCAATAGATATTAGAAGATTGTGTATTTTAATTTATATCCAGTGTTTTCCCATCCAATATTTATAGACAAGTTTTTAGCTTATGGCTTTTATCAGTGAGGAGACTTGTATCTGGAAGCAGTGTGATCTTTGAATTTATTTTACTTCTATAGCATCTGGCCTTTATCTTTTTTAGTTAAATATAAGGCTATTAACCTAAACTGAAAACATCTCACTGTTTTTAATCCAAACTAACTTGCCTGCGATATGAATCCAGTTCAATCTATATGTTTTGTTGTCTTTCTTTTTTATAATCACAGGCACCTGCATCCTTTGGCTAGGACTGATATTATACCATTAAAATGTCACATGATCACACAAACCCTTAAAAGAATAGCAAAAAAAAATCCACACAATAGTGTCACCTAGTGTAAGCTTTAGTAATTATGAATCTATTGATTATTAGAGCAGACACTAGGTGGCATTATTATGTGGAAAATGTTTGCTACCCTTTTAGCCTTTCCAAAGTTAACATAAGCTCTGACAAATCAAATATTGTGAACAAAATTACAGTTATTAAAAGCAAACCTTACTGAGTAGAAGTTCCAAAATCTTAAGCTCAGAAAAATGGTGTAATAGTATAAAATAAACATTGATAACTTTTGCACTTTATAAGAAAATGTAGAAAAGGTCAATGTAAGTTAAAACCTACACATTAACACTTATAATAAAACTAGTATTACAACAGGTTTCAAATTACAAACTATTTTAGTAAATACTAACCCACAATAAAATGGTTTTTTGAGTGACGAATGGAAGTAATTCAGGAAAATAGAAATGCACAGAGGCAAAATTCTCCATATAGTAGCATCACACAGTGCAATCCAGAGTAATCAATGGATGTAGGAAGATTTGTGTATAAAATCTCTATTTAGTGCCTACTCACTCAATACACCCAGACTAGTTTCTAACTTGTGAATTTCATCAGTGAGGGGCCTTGGATCTGTAAGCATTGCACCCAGATTTCAGGAGCTAATGCAATTCTCCAGCAGCCATCTTTTACCTTATTAGCTAACTATAACCAAAAAGTATGGATGCTAAACTGAAATCAGATATATATACTATAAAAGCTAATAAGCTTGAATTTAAAACATTGTGTTTTTATCTTGGACTCAAAACTTTATAGTTAGCTAATAAGGTAATATGTAGATGCTGGAGAGTTGCATTAGATCCTAAGATCTAGGTGCAGTACTCCTCAGATCCAAGACTCCTCAATGAAAGTGACAATCTAGAAACTAGTCTGGAGATATTGAATGAGTAGGCACTAGATAGGTATTTTATACACAAATCTCCCTGCATTTATTGATTATTCTGGCTTGCACTGAATGGCACTACTGTACTAAAAGTTTTGCCTCTGTGTAAGCAGCTTTTGTAAGCATAGAGAATAGTGATCACGTGGTGTTCAGTGGTTTAAAATAGAAATGAGTAATTAATATATTACAATATTTCCAGTAAATAAAATCTTAATTGAGTCTACATAAATAATATGTCTAAGACATGACTGATTCTACAGAATTCTGGTAAATACAATAACAAAAGTAAAAATATTAAAAAACTGGCACACATTTCAGCAATTATAAATACAAAATTTATTGATGGTAAAATATCTTCAGGACCAATAATGCAAGTAAGCATAATGATTACTGACATTAGATAATAGCATAATGACACAAACATAATATCATCAAAGCAATTAAGTCTACAGCAATATTCTCATGAAGATCATTTGTAGGATGGGAATATTTTAGTAAACAATAGAAGAAGTGTCTGAAAATACCATTTAGCATCTAAATTTAAAGAGATATATTGTGTTTCTAAATATTCATATCTGATTGTATATCACATCATCCTAATTTTACAGCTGAAATTCTGCAAAACAATATAGCAATTATAGCTCAGTAGTTAAGTTTATCAAAGAAACTTACACCAAATGTAACAATTCAAGATTTCCATAAATTCTTAGAAAATCACAATCGAGATAAAACAGTGTCATTCAACTGATGAACTTCATCATCGATTTTATGCATTCTATTCAAATTTCCATGAATATTAAAGATCAACCCCTCCTATGCTGTAGATGCTCAGATTAATTCATACCATCTCTCAAAGCTGTTTTGGTAATTACAACAGATGTCACTATATTGACAACCTGGTCTTTATAAAAATTTGTCTACCTTAGAACATAAGCAATAACATTTGTACTACACCTATGTGGAGATATACAGATGATATCTATTTCCCCAAGTTCCCAAACTAATCAAGCCATTCAATACTGCAAGATTAATGATATTGTGGCTCAAACAACTATTGATTATAGTAATCTTAAAAATTATTTATAAGAATTGCTTATGGAGATTCAATTATAAGCAATCCATGGACTGGCATAAACTTAACAATCATCAATATGCCACATATATAAAAATCTTTCCAGAACTAAAATTAAGGCCTACCTGTAATGCAGTTGATAAAATTACACTTGGTATGCTTATCAAAATAATAAAAAATGTCAAAATACCCTACCAAAATACTAAACATGCCAGCAGATAATGTCAGTCCAAAAACTCAAAAACATAAAATATTCAGTGTTGGCACTGACATGATCAATGTTCATGTTTAAATTCATATAAAGAAGTATAAAAATAATCAATTTAAAACAAAATTGAAACAGACAACTCACTATAAATAAAAAAAATTATTTAATACAACAATCTGGCTTTCATTCCTTAATGGAATCTTTCCATGATGTTTCTTTTTTCACAATCATGTGATATGATATCATATGATAAGGCTACTCCTTTATCAAAGTCAAGAATCTCTCAGACATTATACCCAGTGAAACCTGTTAGCCACCTTACCTTACCTTTCCATTCCCCACCATAAGTTTTTTCCATATTCTTTTTTATCCTGCTCTATCCCATTTCCACAACATCATCTTTGTCCAAGCCTTTAAATCTCGATCCTCCTTATCTTTTTCCAAACCCAGCATAACACCAAGAACACACTTTCTGTATAATCACTTTGTTTATATTTATTCCCCCACATCTTCATTATTTATACTTTTTCTACTTGTAAGCAACTTGCAGACTATATCACCAACATTTCTTCATTTGTGTTAATTCCCTTTTTGCTAACAATCCTGATAGAGCTTAAACAGTGAATTATATTCCTTGCTATTATCATAAGTTAACTCAACCCCAATATTTTGTTTACTTCTATATATATTTGAGCTCTTTTCACTCTCCATACTAGTCCTCCAGCTTCCTATTTTATTAATACATCTATTCTTCTATCTATAATACTCAACAATTCTTCTAACACAATCATCTCACTTTTTGTATAAGTATACTGACATAAAGTCTTTATCTGAATCTTTTGTATATCATACTATCTTTCTTACCCATCTTGTTGCCTGTCCTTTACTTGTAACTTAATTAAATACTATTTTGGATATTCTATTACTATCCATAAATTACAATCTACCAAACATTTTCATTTTGCTTTTTGCATCTCTCATATAAAAACTTGACCATCCTATTTCTTTTTGAATTACCTTCTTTTCCATCCACACATCTGCATCTAATGCATGTCTTTCCACTTTTCTTTATACTTTTTATAAGTAATCTAATCCCTTTACTAACACATAACACATCATTAACATAAGTCAACACTGCTACTGCTACTCTTGCTACATCATCTTAATTTCTTTGTC
This sequence comes from Epiperipatus broadwayi, assembly GCA_028023455.1. Lineage (NCBI taxonomy): Eukaryota > Metazoa > Onychophora > Udeonychophora > Euonychophora > Peripatidae > Epiperipatus > Epiperipatus broadwayi. The sequence goes on from JAQFVV010006247.1 coordinate 3,753,490, forward strand.
AGTCCCTTTTTTTTTCTTTGCTTTATTAATCAATTTTTTTCCCCATTCATCCAAGCAATTCTTCTGATTATTTAAGATGATTCTCAAATATCCTGAAATTTAACTTTATATCCCCTATAAAAATTTATTTCCCCAGAATTTATTATCATTGCTTTTGATTTTTCTTCACTAAATTTAATCCCCATTTCTTTATTCACTCTGTGCAAGTCTTCAGCATAACTTTAATATTTTCCCTAAATGTGATGTGATGTACTGTGGTTTTTCATTTTTCAGAACCAGAAATCTCTCAGCCACTATGTCCAGAGAAACTTGTTAGCAACCTTATCTTAAATGACTAATTACCCTACAGCAACTTCTCCCAATGGACATTATTTACATTACGTTACAATAAATATAATTAAAGAAACATCTTGAAAAGGTTCCATTAAGAAATTAAAGCCAATTAATGTATATTATATTTATTGTAATGTAATACGCAAGTTATGTCAACTTACAAAGGTAGGTCTGTACCAGTCATAAGGACCTCAACGTTTGTCTTATATGCACTTTGGTGCACTAGATGTGCATTCGTGTTGGGTAGGCATCCAGTCACATTTGAGAATAAGTTAATTAAAATTCAAGTTAGAGACAAGCAGATCACCAGCATGGATATTTATGCAGCTGCTTGGTCCCTGCTCAGACCAACAGCAAAGTTATAAAGAACGAAGTTGCTGGTTTATGAATATACTAAGTTTTTAATGATCACAAATATGATCATGGGACTTTGGGTTTGAAGGGACAAACTAGAAGAATATAAAGGTTGTGAGATAAAGAAATTCATATATTGTCTTCCATGATATACCATGAGCTTTGAAATCAAAAAACAATGATGAAATTAGATCTCCTATTTCCTAAGAATTAAAGAAAGTATGGTACAGATTATGCTCCTATTGAACAATAATGTGCTTAATTGACATTTCTAAAGTGGATAGAATTATGTACAAATTGCCTATATAGATATGTACTTTTAACAATGAATATTGTAGCACTCGAAATTGAACTGACAATAATAGGATTGAACATGTATCTTGCTACAATTACGCGGCATTGTAATACTTTGTAACTAAAAGGATTAATAAAGTTTATTATTGTTGAAACTTAATTTCCATTGGGATGGGGGGGGGGGGGTTGCTGTAAAGTATTCCATTAAGTAATAAAAGCCAGCTTGATATATTAATTTATTTATTTTTTATTTATAGTGCGTTGTCTGTTTCAATTTTGTTTTAAATTGATTATGAGCACAGACTTTCACACGACCCACCACTCTATCTCATAACACTGATACACTTGAACACATATACGTCGAAAAGATAAATAATATCTTTTCGACATATATGTGTTCAGTGTATCAGTGTTATGAGATAGAGTGGAGAGTGGTGGGTCGTGTGAAAGTCTGTGCTCATATACCCTATATATTACATATATAGACATAGGTATATAATAAGCCTGTGTTTCAGTTATTTAAATTGATTGTTTTTAATTTTATATATAGAAGGCACATTATGGACAAATGTTAACATTGAAATTTAATCATTTAAAGTATATAAAGAAGTTTACAGCTAAACCAGTTCTTAAATAATTACCATGATAATATATTTACCATTACAAAAATAAAGATCTCTTAAAATTTCACATTGCATTAGAGCAAGGCATAAAGATTCTAATAAGCACCAAAATTTCCATTGACAAAATGGTATATCCTTTTGTCATCTATTGCAGTAATACTACTTCATAGGAATATATACTAAAATATCTCTCATTGCCCAAGGGAAATATTTTTTAAACTTGGTATAACTATCATTCAGAGATTTTTTAAAAAAATAAAGATTCACCACCGTAAGTTTATTATTTTTATTGTTTGAGTAAATGCGGATGAATGAAAACACTCACAATGTGTTCTCTCAATTTATTATTAATAATATTTTTTGACCATTTGGTTTATATTATAAAATTAATTTATATACACTTTGTATTCACACTAAAGCATTTAGTATATATATATATATTGTAATGGGATATATATATATGCATTACATTTAAATTCTAATACGTAATGTTTTGTAAATATCTAATACTGAATTAAAAACACACACGTTCAAAATGCGCAAATAACGAATTATTAATTTATTAATGTTTGATTTAAATATTAAAATAGGTTTTAAAAAAATGATAGAATCGAAACAAAGATTCTAAATCCTTAAATAAAGTATAAAATAAAAATCTTTCTAATAATAGGCAAGATTTTTTTTAATTTTTAAATATAAAAATTACAAACAGATCCTTAAGGCAAAATGACAATTAAAAAAATGATTAAATAAAGTATAAAATAAAAATCTTTTTAATAATAGGCAAGATTTTTTTTAATTTTTAAATATAAAAATTACAAACAGATCCTTAAGGCAAAATGACAATTAAAAAAATGATTACAAAATAGATAAGAGTTCCCGCCCAGAGATAGAGACACAGAACTCAGTGGAAAATCCAAAATCTTACCTTGGACACAACCCTAATAAACCAATAAAATACAGACATGAAATTTGTTTGATAAATCCTGCATTCCAGAGATAAGATACCTGAGGACTATAAAAAGAAATCTAAAACAATAATTAAGGAGTTAGAGAGAGATTTAGAATTTTGAATTCGTTTCGTTGTTGCTGAAAAATTAAAATAAATATTGTCACTGTTACCAAAAAAATGTAATCTGTGTTTTCGTGCTTCCTTCGATGTGGCCGGCCGAAGGCAGCTTTCATCTCCACGGATCCCGTCTTCAGAAATCTTCATAAGTCTTCATAAATTTTCGTCATGAAGGAACGAGCTCAAACAAAGGAAAGTATAATTTATAAATAATTGAAATATGAAATATAAACTCTTAAATTTAAGATCTTCGAACTTTATTTGTTTCTAAAAATGAACTATAAACTTTCTTTCCTGAACAAACCTGAACTTTATCTTTTATAAACTTTGCCATTTTAAACTCTGATCAACAGTTAATGTAATCTCTTAAAATATATGTATTGCTTTTTTTTATTATTCATGTTTAATAAGATCTGTTTGTAATGGGGCGGGGGTTTGCTATTGCAAACGAATTTTAAGATGAAAATACTTACCGTTATTTGTGCATGATTGAATTTTTAAAAAAAAGAAAAGTAGGTTAAATAATATTTGTAGTAAGAAAATAAGTTAAATATAATGCTCATTTTAAAATGATTTAAAACTGTAAACTAAATATTTTTTTTATTAAATTAATAAAATGATTTAAATGTTAGTTGAGTGTAGATGGCTGCTAGACTAGTTTAAAAATATGTTAGTTTAAAGAGGCTTTGATTTCGGACTATTTGTTTCTTAGCTGTGTCAATGCTGGTGGAGAGGTATATGGACGTTTATATCAATGAAATGTGAAGTGTGTTAGCACCTAGGGTGATGAGCCCAACTGAATGCATGATCCCAAAGAGGTAGTCATATTGTTGAAATGGACGCAGACATATTTCCTGCACCATTGACCCATTCCAGTTCTATGGATTGAGAAGATAAGTCGGCAAGATAAGACCGTTCTCTCATCCATACGCAGCGTTTTTCTCTTATTATTACATACATGATTCCTTTGCCAGATAGAAGCACATTCCTATACTGGTTGAAGCTCATGTTTTCTCCAATAATATCACACTGTCCAGGTGCACATTCCTGTCAGCGTGATTCTATGCTAACATGTTCACATTGCATTGATTGCTGATATATACCTGGAAGCGAGTATTGATGTGGCTGTGGATTTTTAGTCTGGATTCAAGTGATTTGAAAATTTGTGCATGCATCTAGGTAGCTCATCTATACTCAACATTCTAAAATTTAAAATTAAAGTTAAAAACAAATAAAATAATAATGAAACAGAATAAAACATAAATTTCTTCTTGTGTTATAAAAATTATTTTTTTTAAAGTATTTGTGTGTTATTACTTATATAGACATAAATAAAATCTTTGTGTGTTAATAGTACTGGCAGTGATCTAGTGATTATTTTTATTATTCTTTATTAAAAAAATGTATTTAATAAATGTTATTAAACCTCTGCTACTCTATGAGCTAGTGACTAGGGCTGGCGGTCGTGATCTTAACAGCGCGTATCTGTCTACATTATATATTTTCTAGGTTCGAATAGCCTAGTGGCGCCCTCGTACAGCAGATACGGTAAGACTATTATCTTCCTCATCATCACCGACTGTTATAATATATATATATTCAATGCTTTAATATGTTGTATAAATGTAGATGACAACAATCAACCCTTAAGCTATCAACAAAAGAGGTTGCCTTGACTACAAGTTGAGATTGTTATCATCTACATTTATAAACCTATTAAAGCATTGAGTTATTGGTTTTATTGTCTCAGTAAATATATATATATATATAAGTATTTGTTTAAAAAATAAACCATATTATATGTATCAATCAATCAATTCATCCTATTTTATCTTATAGACAGATCCAGAGAAGTAGTGACATCATAAATTCATTCATATTTCCATTCCGGTCTCTTATTGTCCAGCATTTCAATTCCACATATCTCATCCCATCTCCTATATCATCCAGCAATGTCAATATTTTTCATCCTTCTTGTTCCATTTACTACTCCCTCCAAAACATATTTCATTAAACTATTCTTTCTTCTTAATATATTTTCAATCCAGTTTTTTTTTCTGTCTCTAAATTCCTCAATCAATCTTTTTTTTTCATTCTCTTCATTTATTTTATTCATCCAACTGATTTTTCCCTTCCTTGTCCATGATTACATCTCAAAGAACCCTGAGAAATAGTACCCATGTTTGAACTCTGAGCTACATTGAGCTATACAGAGAGAGAGAAACTGTGTGCAGTCAAGATTGTTAATTGAATAGTTGAGGCTTGTAAGTCCAGATAGGGGTTTTAATTCATGGGCTGGATATCCTGGTCTTCTGGTTGAGAGTTCCTGCTCAATCTTTTGGTCTTGTTGACAGATTATACAAATCTTGACTGGTACACTATATATATATATATATATATATATATATATATATATATATATATATATATTGAAACAGTATGATTTAGCCATCATACAGTTTCACCTACTATATAACATAGTAGTTTTCATTTTTCTAATTCAAACACTAGGGGTGCACATATCTAACCATATACAAGTAATTAATATATAGGAGTGTATATTTACGTGTATATGTGTGTAATTGTATATGCACACACATCTGCTATATTAAATGTTTGTATTTATAATGTATACGCATTTGTAATATTGTATAAATGTTTTTTGCAAGTAATTATATCTTTGCACACATCTGATTGATTTTTTTATGTATAATGTATACACCTTTACAATTTTATATAAAGATTTGGTTTGTGATTTTAAGTTAATAAATTTGGTTTAATCTGTGGACATTGTATATATATGAGAACATCCCTATGTATATATGCGAAGGTAACTGTAATGTAATCAGTTTGCTAAACATTACAAGTTTTCTCAATTATTTCTGAATTGTTTTTGAAGTTATTCAATTTACTAAATTGCTGGTATTCACATAGAGTAATTAAATTCAAAGGTGTTTTTCTTATGTGTATGCTAGATGTTGTCAGCTCAGATTTCTTTGAAACAAGAATTGCAAGGTTTTTGGATCCCTCCAAATTACTTCACACTAAGCTGAGAAACAAACTTTATGGATCTTATAAAATAAAGTTAAAACAATTTAAAGTCATTGACAGGGTCTGTCTGCAATAAATCCAGCTGGGTCTTTTGTAGCAGCTAAAATTAATGACTCCTTGAATTTTAAGGTTTTAAAAATAAAGATTGCGAATATGTTAATGGCTCGTGAGAGGGGGGGGAGAAAGTTAATATAAAAACCCCAGTTTGAACTGAAATTGATCCCATTTTGTTTACTCTCATGTTAACTTATATTCCGGCAGTGTGCCCAGTTTTAATATAGAAATCAGTGGCTAGAAACCATCATTGATGTCTCCTCGGTGGCAGAACTGTTTAGAGAGATGGAGGACTCAAACCCCAGCCTACTGAAAGAATAGCATATAGAAAGAACAGCCGATGAACCAACCCATGTGTGTGTGTGATCCTAGAAAGCTGCAAGCCTGCATAGTGAGACAACCGGTAACAAATCCTCAACCAAGCTAACCTAATGCTATAGCAATTCTAAATTTTTCCTAAAGCTAGCTGTAAAATATAGTTAATGTGCACAAACTCTTAAACTTAAATCTCTTTAATTAATTAAACTGGGTTAGATAAGCATATTTCAATTTGTATAATTTAAAAATAACTTTAAAAGCTAATCTTGCCTAATCTAAATTTCTCTTTAGTCTTTTAAATTCAACTTGTAAAAAAGATAATGACTGTCTTATTATTTTATCTATTCTCATCTATGCTTATATATATATATATATATATATAAGCATAAATAATAAATGCATTGTATATATATATATATATATATATATTACAATGCATTTATTAATTTGTGCTATGCCTTCAGAGCGGAGATTACTAATTAATAAAAACGCAAAGAGACACTTTTGGTCTCAAGTAAATTAATTCATGCTACTTTTGGCATACTTCTAAATCTCCGGTCTGAAGTTAAGCTACTATATTTGGCTTAATATTTCATACAGGTTTGCTTATTAACGGTCTGTTTAGTTAAATATGTGAGAGCAATATTTTAAAGCATATTATAAGTAATTAGTCAAGTTTAAGTCCCAAATATGCTTTAGCCCTCCTTAGTTTATTATCTTATCCTATGTAAGTTAATTTGTAAACTAGATCATTTTAATAAATTCCTTTTTAGCACAGTTTAAGTATGCTAATTTACGAACTGGTGTATGGTAGTTTCACAGAATGAAACTATAGATTTAGTGCTTTGCTAACTTTAATAATTGATATTTAAAAAGCATTGTGAATGGGCTTTTATGAAGCACTTTGGTGCATTATACCATGCTATTATATGCTTATTAAGATAGGATTTGGTTTTAAAGGCCATCCTATTATTCCTAGTTTGGACAGCTCTCTCTTGAATGGGCTTATGGTTTTAAGGACCATCACATTATCTCTTTTAGGATTGAAACACTGGTATCCAACATTATATATTAAGGCAGTTTGATCATCTGAACTAAGTGTTCACAGATGGCAAGCATCTGGTACCTGAGAAACGAGTAATTGTTAATGAATCTCATAAGTAAAGGCACATTCAAGCCGCACCTCTGACATAATTTATGTAGTGCCATAGTCTCGGAAATTATGCTACACACCACCAGTTCACCTGCCATTATATTATTTGTTCAGCATTGATCTGAACCTCAGATCTGGTTTACATAATAATATCTGCATAAAGAGTGCATTGACTGCTCATTATGTAATAATAATATTAGATATATATTATATAAAGTTGACACTCTCTTAAGATTTAATTCTTAGCAAACCCAGTAGGAATGGCAGAGCATAATGAAGGCATCATTATAGATGTAGAAACAATGATTAATTTATAAAGAAAAACATTATAATAAATGATTGAGTGCAATAGTTTGCAGAACTTGTAATTCATATATTCACCATGCCACCTGTGAGTGGAATATCCAGTACATTTAAGTGTCGTTGTTTGTGTTGTTTTGACAAGATTAAATAATTTTAAACATATTAATGTCTGTGGTCTTATTCACTCTGTTTATATTGAGTCACTTTCCATATTTTATTAATATATGCATTTTATTAATATATGCATTATATAACCAGCCATAAGTTGTGTGTGTGTTTAGTTAAGCTGTCAAGTGTTTATAATTATTTCTCGAATCTCTTGCTCCACCCTTTGCTACTGTCGGCACAGAAATTAAGAGATTTTGAATGTGACCTCATATATGTCATTCATAAGGTAGTAAGTTAGGGAGCATTGGTAAAGGAGCTGAGATACAGTTGGATTTGAGGTCACAAATCCTCATCTAGATCAGCTTGGTATAATTTGCCAAAACTCTGGATTTTGTTGTGTGAATGTACAAATATGACTGTTACAATATATATACAAATAAATTGTCCATTAATTAAAAAACTATTGTAATAGCAATACAAATAATAAATATAATGGTAATAAACTATTGCAAACAGTCTTTCAATCTGCTAAAGTACTTTTGTTTGTATTTTTGGTTAATTCTTTAACCCGCCTTAACTGCTATTAAATTCAAATAACAAAATGGAAGCAAATGTCATCAATTCAAATCCCATAAATCCCTAATTTTAATGTTGGCAGCTTGTCTATTAAATTCATTTTATAAATAGATAAGCTGCTAACATTAAAATTTGGGATTCATGGAATTTGAGTTCATGATGTTTGCTTCCATTTTTGTTATTTGAATTTAATAACAGTTGAGGCAGGTTAAGGAATTAACCAAAAGTACTTCTGCAGATTGAATGAATATTTTTTTAATTGTTTATTACTGTTATATTTACTATTGTTATTATATATGTGTGTGTGCAGTTATATATATATATATATATATATATATATATATGTGTGTGTGTGTGTGTTTAATAATTGACTGCTGCCCTACAAAAAAGATATTTGACTAATTGAATCCAAGATTTGCTAGTGCATTCTTCATACTTAAAATCTGTCTTATTGTAACTATTTACCAATCTAAAAAAATTTAGATCTTTCTTTCTCACTATAAAAGTATTTGGATGAAAACTTTATTTTCATTGGATGAGTTAAACAGTTTGGCATTAGGAAAGGGTGATGTCATGCCCATATATTATAACATTAACTTGTTTTTAAAATGAGAATAGTGAATATAATTATCATAAAAGATTTAAACTATTTTATAGATGTCTTGCACATAATTTATATGATAAACACACTAAAGGAATATGAACAGACTAATAACTCATGAAAGTCAAAAGTTGTACTATTCTTGATAACTTTATTTCACATTGCATTAAAAAATGCACTTCTACATAATTTATAATAATCTTATAACTTGCCAGATTTATCACACAATAATTTCCTGTGAAACTACAGTTAAGAATAGCATTTTGTTTTATTATTATGGCTTGCTATGGTTGATTTGGATATAGTGAACAATATGAATTTTATCTTATTATCAAAATCATGCTCAAATAAATATAAAATGAATTCTATTGATTTCATATATGATAGGTATGTGTGTAGCAGCTGTATCAAAAATTTGAAAAATCTTGTTTCTTTTCTATACAATTGTTTACACATTTTTAGCAAATAGTTCTGATAAATCAACTAATCTATTGTTATTATTACTGATACTTTTTATTCTCTTATACTACTCAAGCTAATAGAAGATGGCTGTCATAAGTGTGCTACTTCCAGCTTTGAATTTTAGTCTCCCCTGACAAAGGCAAGTGAAACTAACTGATCTGGAAGTGTAAATTTTATAGCATTATTATGGCTAGTGTTCAATATTTACTCAAGCTTACACTAGATGTCTCTAGAGAATAAAAATATATTTTCTCAGAAGCATCGAAGTAAACATGTGACACAGTCATGTAATGATGCTGTTGATAATAACTGAGCAAACATATCTTTGCTGCCTCATATGGCAAAATGTTGGTTCATCAAAAACTATCTACAGCATCAGAACGATCTAGTTATTATGAGCTTCTTATGCCTTTAGTCATATCTTTGCAATAATAGTAGTAATAGTAAGCACTTATCAGTTAGCCCAGGTCACCATCCCTCATATATCTCTTTATCATATTACAGTACAGATTGACTTTTGGATTGATGGATAGTTGTGATAGGATTGAGCTAAAGGTAAATGATGCACTGATAAAAATAAATAACATACAAATATTTATCAAAAATAAATAGTTACATTTTGATTTACAAGTGTCGTTCTTAATCCACCCATAATTTTATACCAACCATTCTAGATAAATACAGCAATGATTATAACTTTATCATTTATTAAACGAGAGATTTTCTCCAGCCAGATATATATTTAAAATCTCAGTTAAAGATTTTTATTTCTGATTTTTTAATTAAACACATACGCATGGAGTTATTCACATTTCTCTTTCCCATGTGCAATATTTTAAGTGCATTAAATAATCTCCATGCCTGGTAAGTGATGGTTTAGCATTAAATGTAGAATGTGCGGTGGTGTAGACACTATTTATTACATTTATAAAAGATATTATGCATGGAAAAGACAGTGAGAGTAACTCCGTGTGTGCGTGTTTAATTCTTTAAAAAATCAAATACATTAATATTTAACTGAGATCTAAAGTTTATATTTGGCCTAGAGATAACTTGTAGTTTAATAAATGATTACTTTAATTATTTATCTTTCCAATATGTTTGTGATCATTGGGTCAGCAATATGATATGGCTTGGAGAGTTCAGAGTCAGACTCGCCTTATATATTACATTATGTATGTGCAGATGTATGTAAGCCTACACAGTGTATTAAATTTAATCATTACTGTATTTATCTAGAGTGGACAAAGCTGTGGGTGGAGTAATACACTTGAAAATCACAATGTAAGAATACGTTTGTGCGACCATATTTCTATCTTTTGATTATACACACAGCATTTTAGCTCAATATTTTTCACTTCACTTTTTTCCCAAAAGCTTTAAGTACTGAAAAAGAAATGCTGCAGAAAGATTTAGCAACCTTTTTTTCTTTATTTTGATTTGCACATAAAGGCAGTATAATTCTGAGTTTCTTTTATTAAGCTGGATTTAGGACAGAAATTGTTTTTAGGCAAAGATTTCTGTTTAAGCAGTCCTATTTATAGATATCCCTGAAAGAGCAAGGGACCCTAATAAATGGAGTTTCTTACGGTCTGAAGGATTATTTAAAAAAGTGTGCAAAGAATTGTAAAAGTAATATGTTGTTGGTAAAAGAAAAAAAGTAGCAGGAGTGGAAAGACTACTTTATTTTATTTCAACATTTTTTAAATATCTATAGATGGAATGCATAAATTTTCTTTGAAATTTTCCAAGATCTAAATGGAAGAAGGTGGCACTGATATTTAAGGATCTGTCAAAATCTAATATTGATATAGTCATACAAATAAAACTCCTTTTCCAAAGAAAAATAATCAAAGTGAACAACCTTTTCGAAAATGCAAAATTATTAAGTAAAAAAAATTAAAAATAGTCAAGCGTTGTTAGCCGAGAGGTTATCGCAGCTGCCTTGCAAGCAAGTAGTTGGTTGCAGACGGTTGTGGGTTCGCGTCCCGGCCGATGCTATGACATATAAAAAAAAATTAAAAATATTCAAACTTGTTTAATGCAATGATATCTGAAATCAGTATAATATGGTTTATTATTCCAATATTAGATTCATGATCTTTTGAGAAAGAAATCTTTTATTTATTAGTAGAAAATGATAATTCATCAAGACAATTAATGGATCAATTGTTTTTCTTAGAGATATTAAGGCAATGTCTTAATAGGAATAGTAAAATTTGACAAAAATTACTAAAAATAATGGCAATGTTATATAACTCCAAAGGGCATTTTTGCACAGTACTTAAACTGAATTTTTTAATATTTTGGTCACAAACATTACTGTAGTCAAACGATGGTGGCCTTGTGGTTAGCATAGCTGCCTTCCGCAAGCTTGACCAGGTTCGCTTCCCTGTCAACGCATTTGGCATATAAAAAAACATTACTATAAAGACTTGAATGCACTTATACTCAAAAAGTGTGATCCAATGGATTGCATTATAATTAGGAACCAGAATACAAACACAATTTACATTTTACTAGTATTCACAAGTGAAGGTTGTTAAACAGATCATTGACTTATAGGCCTTCTTTTAAAAAAAAAAAGATATTAGTCAATCATATCTCTATGAAATTTGATGTTTGTTCTCTATAAGCATCACATTTTTAAATTCTAAAACTATTAATTAATTTAGATTTTCAAAATTATCATATTACTGAAGCATGGAATTATGTAGTTAGTTATGGAATTCTAAAGCACTTGACTTTGAGTTCAGATGAAAAGGTATAAATTAATAAACATAAACCAATTAAATACACTGAATCAGCTTTTGGCAAAACACTACCAGAATCATAGTGGGATATAAGTAAATCTATTTTTGGTTTGGTAAAAAATAACTAACAAACAGTTTAAAAATTAAAAGTTTGAAGATATACTCATTCATCGATTGGTCATTTTATATCACTTTGACATATAAAAAGATATAAATCTGGAAATAATGTCATTTTAAAACCACGAATGTTTAAAGGATAATTTTATTTTGAATAGTTAGAGAGAATAAATTGATCACTTTATACATAACGATACAAGGAATGAGGTGGTAACTCATAATAATATAAACATCTATGTACTCATTTATATTTAAACAAAGATAACTAACTACTCTTAGTAATATGAATACAGCCTTTTATCATCTTTATAATAGAAAGAATTCAGATTCTGATAGAATACATGGAGAACTTTTAAAATATAATGATGTGTTATCTCAAACCTGTGGAATTTTTTTAAAAGAATATAAGTCTATGCAATTCTGTCATCTTATTTTAAATATATTTTTATTATTTCAATTTATAAAAACAAAGAGTTAACTGAAACACACAGGCTTATTATATACCTGTCTATATATGTAATATATAGGGTATATGAGCACAGACTTTCACACGACCCACCACTCTCCACACTATAGAGTGATGGGTCATGTGAAAGTCTGTGCTCATATACCTATATATTACATATATAGACACAGATATATAATAAGCCTGTGTGTTTCAGTTATTACATAGTAGAGATGTCTTCCCATCCCTTGTATATGTATTAAATGGATTATGTCCTGTACATGAGGGGTTAGATTGACCTTAGGTCAACATGGATGTAACAAGAATCTCAGTCTCAGGGTGGCCTTTGAGCATTCCATCATCAGATTTTCAATTGGATGGATGGTTGAAGAGTTGGAGTGTGGAGTTGATTGAAACCTGTCCATTAAAGTATGAGGATTGACTATCTTAATATATATCTGAGCACTTATAGCATATATATGTAGAGATGGTAATCTGGACCAACTGATGATTGCTCGTTTAGCATGAAATACGTATATTGGTGATTATTTATCTTTTCAACATATGTGTTCAAGTGTATCAGTGTTATGAGATAGTGTGGAGAGTGGTGGGTCGTGTGAAAGTCTGTACTCATATAACTTATATAAAAATAAAGAGTTATAAAAAATAGCAAAAATTATTATGGTAATAATCCACTACAATAAAAGTTCTTTCAAGGAATTACTTAAATAAATTGCTTCCACTTACATCCCAGATTCAGTATGATTTTAGATAATCATGAAGCTTTGTAAACATGGTTTTAGGTGTCAGGCAAAAAAGGGACAGGAACAAAAGAGTGATTTACATAGTGATTTTTTTTAAATGATCAAACATTTGCTCAATTAATAGCAAAGTTTTAAAGTCATATTTGAAATTAATGGAGGATAATATGAGACTAATGCAAGTTTATGTAGCTTTTATATGATGACATGAATTTCTTACAGGTGATGAAAAATAAGGGGCATTGAAAATGAAATAAATAAATTTCTTACAGGTGATGAAAAATAAGGGGCATTGAAAATGAAATAAATATTAAACAAACGTACATATTCCTTTCCACTTTTTTCTCATTTTTATGACAGCAATTTTTGATACAGTTTAAAAATATTGTTCCTTGAAGTTTGTATTAAGGTATGTTATAAGTTTAAAGCATCAAACATCATATGCTCACCATTCTTTATGCTTACACAAGCTGTTTTTACAGAGGCAAAACTCTCCCTACAGTAGCATCAATCACTGCAAACCTGAGTAATTAGTAGTTTTATATTAGCGTGTTGAAATGCTAGATGGCGTTGTTTGTTTGTAAACAAACATAAATATAATATTACCGGACTGGCCTTGTTTTTTTTTTTTTTTTTTGGCCACATTAAAAATAAAATAATTCTATTTACAAAAAAAAAATATATATTTAATAAATACTTACTTTTAATTCTTTTTATTAATTTTTTTGGTTTGGCATTGGCAAAAAAAACCCCACTTTTTTTATATTACAAATAAGTATTTCCATTTAACAGAGATTCCATGAAATACATACATTTCAAACCAATTTTTTTAGGGGGGGTGTTGGATTCTTAACATTCAAATTAACACCATGCAACTCGAAGCTCTAATAATAGAGCCTGGAAAATGCCTTTCCTTTTATGCACATGCCACCATTTAAACTCAACCTGGTGGCTAAACAAGGTCTCATCAACTTCAACAATCGACCCTGGCCCACCGATTAGCTGGCATGCCCAAAACATTAAGCTCTCATTACCAAGCTCACAGAATCCATAGGTTCTTGCATTTGAAATGGTAGCTTTTGCAATGATGTAATTTTCATTTCTTCTCTGCACGAACACTTCTTCACATATAACACTACTCCATAATGCTGTAAAAATGTGATGATATAACAGTTTTGGACCAAGGCAAATCCTAAACATTGGCATTGGAAAACTTCCATTCAGCCATTTTATTAATATCCCAGTTGTTCTTCCCCAAACATGAATTTCAGCGTGATTTGATTGAAATCATGCTTGCATCTCCCCTTGCCCAATTTTTTCAAGACAAAACCTTGACTAGGGAAGCATGAACACATGCTCATAATTGTTAGTAGAGCTTCATCAAACAGGGAATATGGGGGGGGTCATAATGAATATTAAAATAGTTTTGACAGTCGAAATCCCAACCACCCTCACACAATACTGTAGCAAAAATTGAAATCTGATCGCATGTCCAAAATGCATAATACAAATATGAGTGTAAGCTGAGACAATGGCTTATGCAGCAGATTTAAACATCATGTTTCTGTGCATTAGCATAGAAATAGATGTAACAATAGGCTTACGCATTGAGATAGAATGCTGTATAGTGGAGGCTGCCTAAATGGCATATGTCTGTGCAATAGCATAGAAATAACACCCTCAGGTGGTTTCAACATGCTAACATAAATTTACTGAGTAATCAATGGATGCAGAAAGGTTTATGCATAAAATCCCTATCTAGTGTCTACTCATCCAATATCCCTAGACTAGTTTCTAGCTTCTGGCTTTCATCAGTGAGGAGCCTTGGATCTGAAAGCATTGTACTTAGATCTTAGGATCTAATGCAACAACTCCAGCAGCCACCTTTAACTTTTTTAGCTAACTACAAAGCTTTGAGTCCAAAATAAAAACACAATTATGTTTTCAAGTTAAGCTCATTAGTTTGTATAATTGTATAGATCTGAACTCAGTTCAGTATCCATTCTTTTTGGTGTCTTTCATTTTTTAATAACCCTAGTCACCATAATTCAATTGGATAGTATTGGTATTAAACCATCAATCATCACATGATCACCAATAGAATTATCTAGGTGCAATACTCTCAAATCCAAGACTTCTCACTGATGAAAGCCACAAGCTAGAAACTAGTCTGGGGATATTGGATGAATAGGCACTAGATATGGATTTTATGCACAAACCTTCCTGCATCCATTGATTACTCCGGCTTGTGCTGAGTGGAGCTATTGTATGGAGACTTTTGCTTCTGTGTTGTAAGTTTATGGATAATGCTTCATTATCCAAGCTTCTGCTATTACAGTATTCTGATGCTGTGCCATTGTTTTAACTCAGAAGATGACTTATAAAATGTTTTTGATGTGTTAAATCTGACATATAAACCAGATATTTTGAATGTTTTGTCAGCCATTGACAGAAAAAAATCTTCAGCAACTTTAATCTGGCTGCTTATAATCTTGATAATGTGAGTAAATTTAAAAATCATGGATAGTTTATTTAAGTACAACGATTAATTTAAATGCTGAAGTACAATGTAAGCTGTAATGTCTGGCATTTGACAAATTAAAAAACTAATGTGTTTCATCACAATTCAGACCCTCAGGAAATGTTGCAAAAGTATAAAAGTAAGACTAAAACCAATGTTCCATGGATTTATCAGAAGAAGAAAACAAAATGAAAACTACAAATACCTTACTCAGATTATTTTTACAGATGAAAATATAATGATGAAATTAATCATAAAATTAAATTTGGATGGGGTGCATTTGGTAAAAATAATTTAATATTAAAAGAAAATATAAGTTTTGGAAAGGTTTTCAATAGATGTGTTTTACCTATTCTTAAAATGAGATTTGGGCTCGTAACAGAAGAGCAATATCAAGACTTCACATCATTCAATAAAGTTGGTGGGGTGGATTTTAGAAATAAGAAGAAAGAATTGAAAGCAAAATACTTGGATAAGAGAACAAACAGGTATCACTGATATCATTGAAAGAATCAAGAGACTAAAATGAGGCTGAGCTGATCATATTGTTAAAAATGGTAATAACAGATGGGCAGTTGAAATCCTAAAGTGGTTCCCAAAATATTGGGAAAATATCTAAAAAGAGATATGTGAGATATATTAATGAAATAGTTTGTTGTTGTGAAGTGAAGAAAAGAAATTTGAAGAAGAGAAATTATAGTTTAAAGAAACTAAATTAAACAATTCAAATTAAAGCAAAATTCACTGACAAAGGCCACAAGCCAGAAACTAGTCTGGGGATATTGGATGATTTGGCACTAGATAGGGATTTTATGCACAAGCCTTCTGACATTCATTGATTGCTCTTGTTAGCACAAGATGGCACTACTGTATGGAGAGTTTTGCTTTGTTTTAAATTGTTTAATAACAATTCCGTGCTAGTATGAGATAGTGATCATGTGATGTTTAGTGATTTAAAACTAAATTAAACTTGGAGAAACCTTTGTCCATTGGTAATGAATGGAAATGACGATTCCAAAGTGATATAAATACAACAAAAAAGTTTTAAATTATTTATAAATGTAATATAAAAGCACTAAAAACTTCATTGATGAATATTGTGTAAGATTCTAAAAACCAATTGATATATCCTTCATCTTTCTAAATGTGATGACTGATTAATTCTTAAGGCACATTTTATAAAATCAAGCAGAAGAAACAGATATTCTTAAAAAAATACTTTATAATAAACTTGAATATAGCTTTCATGGGATATTTGCACTCCATTTATATTATGAAACATGGGAAATTGCAATTAGTCAAGGTGTTGAAGTCTTCCAAAATGTAATGTTACTAATGAAGTTAAAAAATGGGATTGCAAAATGTCAAATAAATATACTAAAACCCAGCAAGTGATATATCACGATGTAATTGTGTTTCATACAGAAATTCAATAACTTTTCTTAAGCTGTTTACTTTTTGTCTTTTTATTTATTTCTTTATTTATAGTGTTCAATGGCCATGTTTGTTTAAAAATGGCTGCTAATGATATGTTGATGATGATTTATTCTAGAGATCAGCTTTTTTATCTTTTACTCATCTAAGAATCAATCCATCAGGATTTAGCTCTTGTTTTGCTATTCTATTTTCCATGCTGTTTGGATACTTGACAAAAAAGCAATACAGAGACTTTAGACTACTCAATGGCATATGTAGTGATGTATCATGTATCTTAACAGTAACAAGAAATGATCAAAAATGAAATACATAAGAGAACAAACAGGTATTACTGATATTATTTAAAGAACTAAGAGATTGAAATGGATCTGGGCTGGCCATATTATTAAAGGGAATAATGGTAGATGAACAGTTATAATCTTAAATTAGATCCCAAGAAGTTGTAAAAGATCTAGAGTGAGACCACATGTGAGATGGGTAGATGAAGTAAGGTATGCTAGTATGATGTGAAGGAGAGAGGTTGGAGGTCAGAAAAACTGGATTAAACATGAATCTTTATCCTGAAGTGGATTGTTAGTACTGAAAATGATGATCATAATACTATGCTGTTTTGTGTGAGAAAAGAAATTAAAAAATGTTTTCGCTACCGCTGGTTTCTTATTTATAAGATATAAAGGTGTGAAAGGATAATATTTAAAATAATTAATAATAACAATAAAAATATTCACAAAATAAATACTTCATATTAATTCAGAGACTTTAGACCATTTAATAAACGATAAAGAGAAGCATGTTGACAAAATATGAAAGATCTGAAGAGAAATTAGTAATAAAACAAGCAGGTATTATTGATATCGCTGAAAGAATTACGACAAGAAAGTGATAATAACTGGGCATGTCGTTAAAAAGATAATAATAACTGAAATACAGGCTTATTATATACCTGTATCAATATATGTAATATATAGGGTATTTGGGCACAGACTTTTACATGACCCACCACTCATCACTCTATCTCATATCACTGATGACACTTGAACACATATATTCGAAAAGATAAATAATCATCAATATGGTATATCATGCTAAACCAGCAATCATCAGTTGGTCCAGACTATCATCTCCACACATATATGCAATAAGTGCTCAGATATATACTAAGATAGCCAATCCTCATACTTTAATGGACAGGCTCCAATTTTCTACACTCTCCAACTCTTCAACCGTCCATCCAATTGAAAATCTGATGATGATTGCTGATTTAGCATGAAATACGTACATTGGTGATTATTTATCGTTTTCGACATATATATGTTCGAGTGTATCTGTGATATGAGATAGAGTGGTGAGTGGTGGGTCATGTGAAAGTCTGTTCTCATATTCCCTATATATTAAAAAGATAACAATAAATGAATAGTTTTTAAATCTTAAATTGGATCCCGAGAGACTGTAAAAAACTTAAAAAAAGACCACACGTAAAATGGATAGATGAAATAAGTTTGTTGAAATAGTGCGAACAAGAGAGGATCTGGGTCGGAGAATCTGGATTAAATTTGGAGAAACCTTTGATTACGATTAAAAATAGTAGTAAGGGGTAACAAAATTGCTATCTCTAAAAAGCATGCATAAATAATCTTCCAACAAAAGTTTTTCATTTATTTGAGACAAAAACCTCAAGTATTCACGTGACAGACCAGATAAGATATTTATATGTACAACTATTTAGATTTGATTTGTAACTTTTTTTCGTTGCTGTTCGCATATTAGCAAAAACAAATTTCCGCTGGAATTATTTAAATTATTTTCCTTTACGGATTATCATTTTTACACCGCTTTGCTAGGCTCAACTGAAATGGGAAACGAAACACCTTCTTCCGAAACTTATAATGCGAATATTTTAAACACAAAATCTGCTGACTCATTTCAAGATTCGGAAAGCGAAAGTTTAAGAAGTTCGGTTAGCTCGCTTACGTCAAGATACCATAAAGTTTCGTTTGTTTGGGAAAATGTAAACGTTCAAGTTATTCCTACCAATAGTAAAATTTTTTCGAAGAACTTAGAAAGCCCGAAACAAATTATTAATAATGGTAAGTAGTCTATTTTATTATAACTTTATTATAACAAAATCTTCAAAACACTCAAGTAAGTTATCACGTGTTTAATAATATTTTTAAGTACTATAATTAAACAATTAGAAGGAGAAAAGCGTTTAAGCAATAACAATCTTATTCAAAAATGATTAATGACACCAAAAAATCTCAACATTTATTCAATATTTATTAATATCTACATAGATGTGACTTTGATACTTTTGCGTCACGGCTTTCTTTCAGAAACTCTAGATAAATAAACGTGTGAAATTTGTATTTACATAATGAAATATTAATACTGATAGCTCAAATATATATGTCATAGTAGATATCCCCAACGAGTTCTATATAAATTACTACAAATCCGTCAATAAACGAAAAGTAGGGAATGCGCCCGCCTGTCCTTCAGCTCGGATGATAATTAAGCGTTCAATTTATTGACAGTTTAACAAAACCGTGAAAAATCTCATTATAACCCGTAAGCTATACTCAAATCACTATAAATAATCAGAGGGAAAAGCCGAGTCTCATCTTTAATAATACCTCATTATTAAATGAAACAATTAATTTATTGATGGGCTCATTCTGTACTTTTTTGTTTATTGACGGGTTTGTATTAGTTTATATATATAACTTGCTGGGGTTTTTACCGTAACATCTGCTTTAATTTTATTTACATATTTGCAAGCAGGATCTGTCGTATGTTGATTTTTCAGTCCGCAGACAGCGCTCATAGGGACCCGACTTTCAGATTTCTAAGAAAATATTTTTTGGTGTTTCAGAAGTGTTTTCATATGGGCTCCACTAATAACCCTTTTCTCCAGCCCACCTGCCCCGTAAAATCTTCAGGGGTATTACTATGTGAACTGTAAATATATATTTATGGATTCAAAAAATAAATTCTAAATTTATAATTATTTACAAGGAATATTGATTGCGCGCGCGCGCGTGTGTGTGTGTGTGTGTGTGTGTATTAATTACTAAGTTTAAAGGCAGAATGAATTTAAAATATAAAAATAGCGCTGTCATTGAATGGGTAACATATTATCACTGGTGATAGTTTACCAATATTGTCACTAATAATTTCTTCAATTTTCTGCTTGTATCTTTGCTTTCAATATGTGAAAGTATGTGTGTGCATAAGACAATGGAAACATCTGCTTTTCCATGTGCTGTCAAGAACATTATATCGAATTTTTTGTCAGAATGCCTTTGAGTCAGATTCTCGAGCATAAGACTCTGAAATTGATTCCAGTAAAGGCAGTTGAACTTCTTATGAACTCGCAAGTAATAAAGCCACTTGATTTACTATATCCACTATATTTTCTTCCAAGCCTCCTCACATACGTCAAATATCGCATATTACAGCTCGTTTTTTTCCCCATATGTCATAGCATCGGCCGGGAGGCGAACCCGCAACAACCGTCTGCAACCAACTGCTTGCTTGCAAGGCAGCTGCGCTGACCTCTCGGCTAACAACGCTTGACATATAGCTCATGTTTTGTTGATAAACTTTGATTAAAATATAATATATATTATTTATTTATTATATTATATATAATATATTATTTATTGAACTATACCTGCACGTATATATGTATATACGTGTATAATATATATATATGTTTAGTTGAATTTGACTTGAGGTCTATTTGTTAGTAGATTAAACTATGATTGTGTAAGAATTTTAGTAAAATTTTATTGTTTTGGCTATTGTAGTGTTACATGAATTTCTATTTTTTGCCTGTTTAATATATACTGTATTTTTACTTTTTTCATAAAGTAAATAATGAAATGTCTGACTTTCATCCCAATTAAATATTCACTGAATGATATTCCTTTTCTTTTCAAAACTTTATTTTCTTATAAAAACATATAGTAGTCTTGTTATTAAGAAACTATATCTCTCTGGTTCTGATATTTTTAAGTTAGGAAACTATGATCTCTCTAGTTCTGATATTTTTAAATTAGTATCAATGCATCACATAATCACCATTTCTTATGCTTGCTCATAACTGTTATTAAAACAGGCAAACTCTCCATACAGTAGTGATACTCAGTGCAGGTCAGAGTAATCAATGGATGCCAGAAAGCTTGTGCATAAAATCCCTATCTAGTGCCTACTCATCCAATATCCCCAGACTAGTTTCTAGCTTGTGGCTTTTGTCAGTGAGGAGCCTTGGATCTGAGAGCACAGCAGGAAATGGTGATCATGTGATGTTTAGTGGTTTAATACCAATCCGGCTTAATAGGATAGTGGTGGCTATGGTTATTAAAGAAAAAAAGACACCAAAATGCATGGGTACTAAACTGAGTTCAGATCTATATGATTATATAAGCTGATGAGCTTGGATTGAAAATATTATTGTGATTTCAAATTTATTCTCATAGTTTTGTAGTTAAGTAGAGATAAAAGGTGACTGATGGAGGGTTGCATTAGATCCCAAGATCTATGTGCAGTGCTCCCAGACCTAAGGCCTCACTGATGAAATCCACAAGCTAGAAACTAATCTGGGGGTACACAGTAGATAGGGAGTTTATGCACAAGCCTTTCTGGAATCCATTGATTACTCTGGCTTGCACTGAGTGGCACTACTGTAAGGAGAGTTTTGCCTGTTTTTTAACTTTAAAAATGTTGAGAAATCTTATAAAAATTTTAGCATTATGCTTAGAAAACATTTTATTATGCAAAATACTAAATTAAATTCAAAAAGGTAATAAATGAAGAATAAAATATCTGTGCTTTTAACATCAATCAATGAAATGTATTAACAAACATTTATCATTTACAGCACTCTGAGATGAGAAAAATAACTAATAGTGTATTATAAAATTTATTTACAAATTTTATTTTATTTTATTAAATGTGATCACATATAGTGCTCAGATATGAAAAAATGGCTTCTTGAGTATTATAAAATGTATTAGATTTACAAATTTTTGTTTTTTGGTTTCATTTACATTTTTTTGTTTATTTACATGTTTTTTGGGGGGTAGTATAGAATTGACATGAAATCATATATACTGATACAGCATGAGTCATGGCTTCACTGTATTTTTTCACCTCACATTTGAACCTCAGATAATAGCGACCAACTTTCTAACAAATAAAATAACTCGGGGTCAAATTTTAATTCATACCAGATGCAAACAAAAATTTAATAAGTCAAAAATAACACAGAAAAGGAAATCATTTTTTTGTCTTACATTTAATTCATGTACTAACAATCTTTCAACCAAAATGTATAATAACAATAAAAGTGTGATTTTAAAATATGATTTTAAAGTGCATATATTGTTTACAAAAGTACATTTTCATTGGAATAAGCATTCCAAATAAAAATTATTGAATGATTTTATTACTTAGAAGTTCATAAAAAGTTTGTGCTCCAAAAACAGAATTGATAAAAAAAAAAAACTTTATGTTCCAGAATCTGACATTACCACTGCATTAAACCAAGCAGGACATGGATCATGTTAATAAAATATTTGATAATGGACTTTATATATATATATATATATATATATATATATATATATATATATATATATATATATATATATATATTTGAATATGGTTTTTGTGAATATTTCAAAGATGCTATAAAGACTTGTAATACTGATTAATATAGTGTAATAGACTCAGCTCTAAAATATCTTGATTGAATTTTTATCAGAACAACATAACTCATTCCATAGGCTTAGTGATAACACAGGTCAGATTTTTGATGTTTTAGACATTACAATGGCAATGTGATCACTATCTATTCTATATTGTTTTAAGCCTATCTATAATCTTATATGTATGATCTGTGATTGTTTGCAGCTCCCCTTTCCCATTGCTATAATTTAATGTATTATTTTTAGAAAAACCTGAAGATGTCAGCATTATATGAAACTTTTTGTATGATTGATAGTAGTCTAGTTGCCTAATTTCTGATTGGCTGAGCATTTTAGCCTGAGGCTGAATTATTGAATATTATTTAAAAAATGTAATTGGTTTACAAATTAATGATTATAATGCAATCTTTTTGTAAAAGGCTTATTTTTAAACCAAAACCTATTCACTAATAGGAGAATACTTCATTTCAATAAAAATTTTATTAACAATAAATAGTGATTACATACTAATATAGGATAAATAAATAAATAAATTGTACAATAATATGATTATATAATGTTCTATTTGTCATCTGGCTAGATTATGTTATGAGAGCACAATGTTATACTCTTATGTGGTTAGGTATAGTGAAGAGATTCTAAGAACTTGTTTAATGGTATTAGCATTTTTAATATAAACATGAATATTTTCTTTTATAATTGACTATTCTATAATGCTGGGTAGGTGGGAATTGGTAATCAGGAAAAGGAAAGAGCAATTAAAGACCAGGTGTCAGCAAAGACTTTACTGGAGGCAAGGAGCTGGTCACGTTTCTTGATTTTTTGAGCGTTTGATAAAACAATGGTATGATTTGTGGCGAGGGAAATTCCATGAGACTTTTGCATCTCACTATCCATATGGAATAAAGGACAAAGGTAGAAAGCCTTATTATTGAAAAAAATCCATTATGAATGGCATTTACAAGTGAGAAAATCATATCAGGTCTTATGTTGGAATTGATTATAATTATATCTTTCAGAGTTTTAAGTCTTGAGCACCAGTGTATAATATGGTCTATGGTTTCATCTTCACGAGCACACAGGCCACATATAGGGTCAATGCTGGTAAAACCTCTTCGGTGATAAAGAAACCAATTCGTGGGTAGTGCATTAAGATTTATTTTAATGATGAAGTCAAGGAATTTGGGTTCCAGACTCCATCTTTTGAAGTGTGTAATGAGTCTTTGGTTGGTTACTTTTAGGCTGGTTTTAATAGGTTGTTGATTATAGTTGATTATATTGTATGCTTCCCATAAGGTGATTTTTTGGTTAAGGTTAAAGGGTATTATCGGGTTATAAAGTTGTAGGTGTTGTATTAGGGATGCTATCCAGGAACTGGAAGAGGGTGGAGGATGATTTGTCGGTGTAATTTTTTTAATAATGTTAGAGTATCCACAGTAGAGGATCAGATTATGTAGAGTATTGTGGGTTTTCTGTAAAATGATTGCTTGTATTGAGTGGAATGACAGTCCATTGAACCTGCGGGGTCATTGGATACCTCACAAGCTAATAGCAACTGTCCTTCCTCTCCAGAGAAGTTTGGTGCATAATCGGTTAATTTTATTTTGGAAACTGTTTAGACATTTTAACGAATGGAAGATAATATGAGATTTTTGGCATTATGATCATGTTGAGGAGGCCAACCTTTCCATATAATGAAAGGTATACTCTAGAGAGTGAAGTGGTGATGGCTTCAGTTGAATGGAGGATTGCATCTTGAATCTCTCTTGCCATTGCAGTTGGAGTTTTGTAGATTGGAAAACCTAGGTATCTTTGGGGTTTTGCAGAAAAGGGAGAGTTAATTTGTTTACCAGACATTATCTTCCAGATGGAAGATTTGTTAAAATTTATTTGTAGTCCAAGTTTCACTGTATTTCTGTTTAATATGTTCATGAGATGGGGAAGGTATTTAATGGTGGGAAGAACAACCATGATGTCATCTATATATGCAAATACATTGAAGTTTTTATTGAGAGAGGGAAGGAAAATTCCAGGGAGGTTTTTTTCTATATACATCAGAAGAGGATTGATGTATGCTGTGAAGAAAAGGGCACTGAGTGGGGATCCTTGAGGGATCGACTTGTATGGCTTGAAGCCTGGTGTGATCTTGCCATCAAGAGAGAGAGAAATCTCTCTGTTGTTGAGCAGATTGCTGACCATCTGTACAATCCCAGCTGGAATGTCACATTCCAACAGGAGAATACTTTAGTTTTAAAAAACAACTTTTAGAAAGTTTGTTATGGCAACCAAAAGCAGTTTCTAACTGGATTAAAAAAAATCCTTTGGTCAAAACAGTACATAAAATACTCTTTAAAATTTTAATAACAATATAAATAATTTATTAATTTTTGGAATTTTTTTTCTTTCTTTGATGACAATTAATTCTAAATATATCCTTTTTTAATAACAAAATTTAAATAGCCAATATTTTGTTCTAACTTTTTGAGTAATAAATTCCATTCAATGATGGCATACTCCATTATTATAAGTAAGAACTTCATTTAAATATTTATTTTCATATTTTAAAAAATGAATGTTTAAAATTGTTATCACTTAAAAGCTTACACTTGTAACTTATTATGTAAAAATTCCTTACATAATGTATAGAAAAAAGGTTTAACTGTAAAAATAAAATACTCAAACATAGAGGAGTATTTAATAAAAGATTCACTAGGTTCTATTCAAAAATTGACAGGCAAAGTTTTCTACTCAATATGTTCATTGAACTATTAAATACACAAAATTCCACTAAAGTGTCCAAAGGTCTTATGATCTCTCATGCAATTAGCCATGGTATTAGTAGTATTAATTACCATGACTGGGAACATTTAAATGGCTATATCTATTTAAAAGGGATAGCTAATGACAATTATTAAGAATAAAAACATGTTTGCATGTTCAAGGACATTTTTTGTAGGATATGTGTTAACAGATTATAGTAACCCATTATAGAATTTTTTATATTAATATAGTTGGAATCTATCATTGAATGGAAATAGAAAAACATATTTAAAATATTCTATAATTGCACTAAATTTATAAAATCTAGAGTAAAATTTTGGTTATTCAAATCTTTTTTTAATAATAATCCAAATGGACAAAATATTATACTTATAATTGTCTGCTTTTTTCTCAAAAAATCACCCAAGAATCAACATTTTCTTTCAAGAAACTTCCTGAAAAAACAAAAAAAAGTTTTTGCCTAACAGATGAGTCCCAATTTTTATAAATTTACCATAGGTGAAGTTTTTTTTATATATAATATGACAAATAAACAACATATATTATACTATCTTCCCATAATTGCAATACGCATTCCAATTATACCTTAAAGGTCAAAATAATTTTCAAATAAGTTAATAGCCTCAAAATAATAATTCTTTAATAAAAAGGGATAATTTAATTTTTCTCTTTATTTCATTTTTTTCAAAGATAACTTTAGCCTCAAACATAAACCCCTAGATTATGTTTGAGCCAGCTAAAGTTGTCTAAGAAGAATAAAATAAAGAAAAGAATTAAAGAAAATCTTCGATTAAAGATTTGTGATACTGAAGCTCTTAACTTTATTTAAAAGTTGTTCTGATATTTGAGGTAATTGGAGTATGAGTTAGAATTATGGGAAAGTAGGATAGTATACATTTGTTTTATGTCTATATCCCTTTGCTTTTGAAAAGTCTGCTTTGTCAAGAAACCCATTGGGTAATGAATTTGTAATTTAATTTTAGCTAATGGTTTAGTTGTAAATTAGTGCGTTTGGTTTAATATTTACATAAAGATATATATATAGAAGTGTATACATAGAAATATAAATTTTTATCTTAATAACAATTTATGATTATAAAATAAATAAAACTTTTAAAACAAAAATTGCCAAGGATTTATTTTTTGACAATCCATAATAAATAAATGTCAAATAAATTGATTTAAAGATTAATGTTTTAATGAAAATATTACCTATCAATTTATATAATGTCAAAACATAAGCTGGTTAGTTATTTTATTTGTAAAAAATAAATAAGTAAAAATAATAATTTAAAATCTATTATATACCATGAGTTATATACATTAAATAGCTTTCTTATTTATAAAAACTTAATTTTATTATGGCATTAAAAAGTAAGTTAAATTTATGAGAAATGAAATGGTTTTTTTTTTTAATTTTTAACATATCGAATAATTTACAGTCATTAAATTAATATACGGTTCTTTGATGTTTTATAATTGATGGGTTTTTTAATGGCCAGAGCTTCCTGATTCAATTTCAAAATAAGTGAAAAAAACAGTTTGAACAATTGGTTAGAACTATGTGACTATAGCCTGCTTCTTTTAAGCCTTTGAATAGCTTCATAAATTTCTCATGAGATCCATGAAAATAGCCAAAACTGTGACAGTTTTTCCCCCCTTTAAGAATTGAGTCAAACCTTAATTTGCTGGCGACTTATATATAATGCACCCAGAATTCATCTAATGATAGTGTGGAGGGTATATGTTTTAAAATACTCTACATGCGATTAAATAATACATTGTCCCATGACTTGTTGCATGAAAGATCATGTGACATTGGAACATCCATGTGTCAGGTTAAGCATAATAGTACTAATTAGTTAAACAAATTGGGGTATTTTTTCTCATTTAAGCTCAGTTGAAAGTTAATCCAGAAACTTTTAGCAATGTGCCTACTACTACCTTGCTGCCCTAAACTGCACAGATGTACAGGTCAACTAATTATCATGGGCTAACCATATAATAAAAACAAATTGTTTAATATGCAATCTTTTATCACTACTGAATAAGATTCTATATCCTATTGGGCACTGAATCTATGATTTATATTTGACTTTTAAATTACATTAAAATGATTTTTTGATGTATTGATAAATATATTTAACCTAACATTCCAATTCATTGTGGCAATAAAAGATTTATCATAGTTGTTTGTAGCCTATATAACTAACTATCTAATGTTACATGAAAAATAGTTTTAACTTTTCTTATCTGTAGGATAAAATAAGTTTCAGAACAGACATGGATCTGTTATATGTGTATCACCATAAACAAACTATGTT
The DNA here is from genome assembly GCA_028023455.1 of Epiperipatus broadwayi. NCBI lineage: Eukaryota > Metazoa > Onychophora > Udeonychophora > Euonychophora > Peripatidae > Epiperipatus > Epiperipatus broadwayi. The sequence continues at coordinate 3,781,639 of JAQFVV010006247.1, forward strand.
TAAAAATTTGATACAATCTTTATCATTGTGAAGATAATGACATATAGCACTGTATGCATACTTTATTTTTATTTAATAAAACTACATTAAAAATATAGATTTGAAATTACCACTTCTTACTTATGGATATAAAATGTGGCCACTTAATAGAAAAGCAATACAGAGAAATCAAGTTTCTCAATGAATTTTGGAGAGATTATGTCTGAACTAACAAGGGATTGAAACTGAAATATTTGGTCAAAAGGACAAATAGGTATTACTGTCATCAGTGAAATAATTAGAATATTAAAATGGAGCTGAACTGGACATATTGTTAAAAGAGATGTTAATAGAATGGTGGTTGTAATCGTAAATGGGATCTCACGATATTGCTAAAGATCTAGAAATAGACCATGTATGAGCTAAGATGGAATAAGAACATTTACTGATGTTGTGCAGAGAGACCAAGAATCAAAGACATTGCATTAAATTCAGTCAGATCTTCATTTTGCAGTGGCTTAATGGTTCAATATGATGATGAATGTTATTACATAATAAAAATACTGCTCAATAAAATATTAGTATTGGTTTATGATAACAAGAAAAAGAAAACTGAAAAAAGGTATTTTGAAAAATATTATTAAAAAATCCATTACTTTTCTGCAAAAAAATCTAATTAATAATGAAATCTGCATAAAACGAATAAAGGAATTTTTCTGTTTACAATTCATATGATGTTCAATAACTGTGACAGAATTGGGTTACAATTTTTGAATTTTGGGTTTCAAAGTTTTTTATTCTGTCAATACAGTAAGCACATGTATTAGTAGTTATAATTGTCTATTTACTCCATTCTAGAGTCATTTATTGTAAGTTTAAATAATCAATGGATAATAAATAATCATGGAAAATCATGATCTCCTGATTAATTTCTGGCCATTTAGAAATGTAATTACAACCCAGTCTTTATTATTTAGTCAAGCTTACTGCAGTGGCTCTGATATAAAAGAGCTAAATACTATTCCTAACGTATTTACTGAATTAAAGTAGGAACTTATGCTGCTTTGTTGAATAATAAATTATGCAAATTAATTGTTCAGAAAATCATGTATGTTTGATTACTGAAGTGATATTGGTTGAACACAAAAGTCCAGTTGAATTAGTTTGCCAATTATTTACAGAAAAGCTGTCCAATCTTGACAATCCAAGGTCTGCATTAAAAAACAAAGTATTGAAGGCCCACACACAAAATAATAAATACAATGCATAGATTATTGTAAAGTCCTACTATTAGTTAACACATCTAACTGCACTCTAAACTTATGAACATTCACTGTGAATGCTTGGAGAATGCATATTGGATCAAAACAGTGCTTCTTTTGACACATATTTGAAAAAATATATATCATGATGTAAAAACACCAGATAATAATATTGACATTAAGATTATTGATTTGTGATAAAAATTAAAATATCTAATAAGAGTACAATTACAAATTATTTTCTTTTTTCACTCAAAAAAATCAGAATCTCTAGGTAGGCCATACAAATCCTCACTTAGGTTTGACGCAGCCCATGGGCTTTATTTTGTACAGTTTTCATTTACAAATATGATACACAGAATAAATGTTACACATCTTATCTTTTTTATTGATAAAAATGTTTCAATAATTTCAAAATATTATTTTTAGTCACATATTTAATAGAGAAATTTCATTACTATGTCTCGCTGCATGTATGTATTACTTATTGGCAGAGCTATCATCCAAAGAGACTAAATAAAAATAGGCTAATTGATAAGTGTCATATTTTTCCAAAAAAGTTGAAATGTGAAAATAATATATTTGAATACATGAAAGTAAAATCATTTACCAAAAACAAATCTGAAAATTATATCCTCAATGAACAAACAATGATTAAAAATAAGTATTTTTAATAAGTACAATCAATACAAACATTCAGTTAGAAGTTTTATTAGCTATGAAGGCAAATGGCAGTTATAAAGGCAAAGCAAAAAAATATGAAAATAATAATACATTTGAAAACTTTAATCTATTTAAAAAACAAATTATAATGAATAATAAAAATCATATACAACTGTGTTATTAGTATATTAAAAATAACTGCAAATAAAAAACCTTTTTTCAGCCCATGGTTTCGTGCCCTTTTCAAATGTTAAATTACATATTTTTAAAATTATGTGATGTGATGTACTGTGACTTCTCTTTAAATGGAGTCAGGAATCTCTCAGCAATTATACTGAGAGAAACCTGTTAGCCATTTTATTTTCCATTCCCCACTCTAAGTTTTCCATATTCTGCTCCATCCCATTTCCATAATATAATCTTTGTCAACTCTATGATCTTTATATCTAAATCCCCCTTATCTCTTTCCAAACCCAGCATAAAAACCAATAATCCACTTTCTGTATAATCACTTTTTTCATATTTATTCTTCCATAACTTCATTATTTGTGCTCTTTCTGTTTTCAAGCATTTATATTCAATTAACAGATGCCTAATATTTTATATTCCTTCCTTACACAATTTACAGACTAAATCACCCATGTTTTTCTATTTACATGTATATTCTCTTCTTGCTAAAGATCCCACAATAAACTACTTTCCTTACTATTATCATATATTAACTCACACCTAATATTCTGTTTAATATATATTTGAACTCTTTTTACTCTTCATACTAGTTCTCCATCTCTCTAATTCCCTATTCTTTATTACTAAATATATTATTTTATCCCATTCCTTACCACTATAACACTCAACAATCCTCTTAACACAATCATCCCATCTTTTGTACAAATATACCGATATAAATTTTTTTATCCAATCTTTTGCATACCGCATTAGCTTTTTCACCCATCTTGTTGCCTGCCCTTAACTCGTAACCCAATTAAATACTATTTTGGCTATTCTTTTATTATCCATAAACTGCAATCTACCAAACATTTTCATTTTACTTTTTGCATCTCTCATATAAAAACTTGACCATCCCATTTCTCCTTTAATTGCCCCTCTTGCTGTCCATACATTTGCATCTAATTAACCAATAATTAACCAATTATTTCAAACATAGCACCATCTGGTATTCTATAATCGGAGTAAAATAATAAAATAAAACATTAATAAAATATAATAAAACCTTTATATATACATCCAATGTAACATTAAAGAATTGATTATATAACATAACAATATCTAACATAACAATATACAGGAAGTTGCATTGTTAATGGATTGAGATTATTGATTGTTATTGATATTGAGTTTGGGATTGTCTAAATTTAATGAGAATAAATCATGTAGATTTTATACAACTTTATATCATCATCATCAACCATTATCAATCCACTGCAGGATGAAGGTCTCTCCAAGTTTAATCCATCTTCTCCGATCTTTAGCTTCTCTTCTCCACAACACCCCTGCACATTTTCTTATTTCATCCATCCATCTCACATGTGGTCTCTTTCTGGGTCTTTTACAATCTCTTGGAATCCAGTTTAAAATTTCAATTGTCCTTCTATTATCATCTCTTCTAGCAATATGTCCAGCCCAACTCCATTTCAATCTTTTAATTTTTTCAATAAGGTCAGTAACACCTGTTTGTTGTCTTAGCCATACATTGCATTTTCGATCTCTTCTTGTTACTCCCAACATACATCTCTCCATACTCCTTTGAGTGGTCTGAAGTCTCTGTATTGCTCTTCTATTAAGTGTCCAAGTCTCAGATCCAATTTCTTTTGAAAGTTTGAATTGATAACACTTTAAGTCTTTAAATTACATTAAAGATAAAAATAAAAAAAAGACAAATATATCAAAACATATTAAATAAAGCATAACTTAAAGAATTACGTGAATATTTATAAAACTTCAATAAATTTAGTTAACTAGTCAATTAAAAATAAATGGAAAATTATAAGATAGTATATATAAAGTTGTATCTATGGATCTGATACAACTTTATATATACTATCTTATATAATTTTCCATTTATTTTTAATTGACTAGTTAACTAAATTTATTGAAGTTTTATAAATATTCACGTAATTCTTTAAGTTATGCTTTATTTAATATCATTTTCTTACATAATGTTTCCATTCCTCTCACTAATTAACAATATTTGTTTTTCAATAATCCCTTAAGATATTATTTTTAAATTTGTTTTCTAAATAAATTACATTAGTTTTATACTTTCAAGCATATTATATTAATTTTCAAACCTTTTTGTTTTTGATTCTTACAAAATAAAAATAAAAAACTTATTTGCAAAATTACAATTGCAAAGAAATCAAGTCATATATTACCTCAGTTAATTTAATAAGCTTGTACTATAAACATTATAGCCCTTAACAAGCTTTTCTGAATATCCATATCCCCAGGTTTTTTTTCTATCTGTTGGCTTTCATCGGTGAAGTACTTGTTTCTTGCTGTTGGCTTTCATCAGAGAGACACCTCACTGATGAAAGCCAACAGCTAGAAACCAGTCTGGAGATAGGGATATTTGGAAAAGCTTGTTAAAAGATATTCATGCTCATTATATAACATAAACTTATTGATTAGCTTATTCTTATCCACTTTTGTATGTGGATGCTCAGTCCACCAATGGGTAGAACATGCCGGCAACTAGAAACTATATTTCTTCAGTAGAATTGTTTTTAAAAAAATGTTTGAAGATAGTTAACTGAAGGCATAAAACTATTTTACATCAAAACAAAAGACATTTTTTTCTATCAGAAATTCAAATTATATAAATGTATGCATAAACCATTTGTAGAGGTATGAATATATAGAAATATGAATGATTAACATATCTCAGATCTTAGTGTCAAAATAGCTCCAAGATGAGTTTTTGGATATTACCACTCTTAGTTGAAAACATGGTGTTGCACTTCAACCATCCAGAAGCCTCCTTTGATTATATTTTTTAAGTTAATGAATTAAATGTTCAAGAGTATTACATTTTTTGAATTTCATCACACTTTATTGACTAACTGCCTCAGATTAACTTTCAGTCAATAATGTTTTAGTAACCTATTTTATAAACTCTCACAACCACTTTTTATATAAAAGAATGATATATACGAGAATAAATAAAATGAATGACTGCTCCAATTCATAAATACTTTGCATTTGATAGCAGTAAACTCCCTCACATTACTCTCTTACCACCTGCCATCCATTACTGACTCATTTTTTAATTTTTTTGTCATCAACCTTTTCTCAATTACTTTCTCTGATAGTCTTTGTATGGCACATTTATTTAAAACTGTACACTTTTCTAAGCCAAAATGTTTCAATTTTATTTCCATAAATTGAATGCATAATCAAATCATCAGATAAAGCAAGGATTGGTATTGTCCACCCAGTTAGTGTCTTACATCAAAGCCTATATGCTTAAAATATTTTAAAAGTCTTTCATGTCATCACCATTTTCAACCATTATCAATCCACTGCAGGATGAGTTTCTACAAATTCAATGTATCTGCTCCAATCTCTACCTTTTTTTCACCACATCATCCCAGAACACTTCTTTCATGTATTATTCCATAAATGTGCAGTAATGAGAAACTATGATAAAATAGTGTTTTCCTGAAGGTTTGTGATGGTGCTGTTTTAGTTGTATTTTTATATTGGACTATTTCCATCATCTAATATGAGTATTGAATGTCTTTAGAAAAAATTAGCTTTATTTAAATATTCCAAATACATTCAACTGTTAGTAAAGGCCCATCAAACAGGTTAATATATGCAATGTTTTGACAGGTATTATTCTCCCCTCTTCTTTAGGTGTTTCTGGCTGACAGTACTAGCATGAGAATCAAACCTGGACCATTAGATTCTTGAATATTGAATTTTAAGGTAATTCTCTAACCAACTGGGCCATCCTGCCAAAGGCAACAGTCAGTAGAAATTCTTATTTATGAGGTTACTTCTGATTTCTCTACTTTTTCCTAAGAGCAAAGTTGATTAGTGGTTTCCATATATTATGTATAGTCACACTAGGTTGGCTTATGAGTTTGTTTGCCATTGTCAAGTGAGCAGCTCTTTAAAAAAATTTTTTTAACCTTTTCTTCTCTATTAAATATTTTTGTATTTTTCCACTTGAACATATGTTCATTTGGCACATACAAGATCTGCTATCTTAGATACATCTGTTTTATCTCTTTAATCATCAGTTTGTGTTCTTGCAAGTGCTTTTCAATGGGATGAGTGGTCTCACCAATATATGTTCTTCCACATTGACATCCTATTTCATAGATGCAGTTTTTTCTTTTCAGCATTTCAAGTTTAGGCTTTGTAGATAGTAGAATTCCTTGTATGATAAACAGTTCCATAAGCCTACCTAGTGACTATACATAATGTATGGAAACCACTAATCAACTTTGCTCTTAGGAAAAAAATAGAGAAATCAGGAGGGTCTTCATAAATAAAATATATGAAATTTCTACTGACTGTTGCTTTTGGCAGGATGGTTCAGTTGGTTAGAACATTACCTTAAAATTCAATATTTAAGAATCTAAGAGTCCAAGTTTAATCATGCTAGTACTGTCACTGGTTAGGCCAGCAACACCTGAAGAAAAGGGGAGAATAATACCTCTCGAAACATTGTGCATTTGATGTACTATTACTAACAGTTGAATATATTTGGAATATTTAAATAAAGCTAATTTTTTCTAAAGACATTCAATACTCATATTAGATAGTGGAAATAGTCCAATATATAAATATAACTATGATAAAACAGCTTTTTAGTAAATATTCTACATAGGAATAAAAAGGAATCTCCAACACCTTCTCATAAAAGAACAATGAAGATGGCACTCACCAGACTTGCAAACTTCAAGGTGGTGAGGGTTTGAATGCTTGTTCATCCTTGTTTTTTCTTGGTAGCTAAGGACAGCTAAATACCCATTTTCTGACTAATGTTAGATGTTTAGCTGAATTAGGCTAGAGAAACTCTAAGCCTCATGAAAAAAATTTAATTTAGCCTGAATTCGAAATCCAGATCATAAAAACAGCAGGAATACTGCACCACAGATGCTTTATAAACATATACACATAAATGACATTTTTTTCTTGAGAAGTTTAGTTTATGGTAAAGAGACAGATCACTATACTAAAGGTTTCTAGTTCAGTTCTTAACTGAAAAAGTTTTTTTTTTTTTAAATCTTGTTTGATGAACTGAATGCAATCATTTTTTTTAATCTGTCAGCTCAAATAAAATATCACTTGACTCCTAAGCAATAAGCAATGGCATTTTACTATATAATTTTAAAAAGTCATGTATAACTTAAATAATTATATGAATATTTATAAAACTTCATTAAATTTAGTTAACAACTAATCAATTGAAAATGAACGGAAAATTATATAAGATAGTATATATAAAGTTGTCTAACATCTACATTATTTATTCTCATTAAATTTAGATAATCCCAATATCAATCAACAATCTCAATCCATTGTCAAGGCAACCTCCTGTATATTGTTATGTTTTATAATCAATTCTTTGTTGTTAGATTGATGATTTATTGGTTTATTGTAATATACCAGTAAATATTATAAGATACACAAAGAAGATTGCTATGTTTCATTTAATTTAATAGTACAGAGATGGATTCTGGAGGTCAAAGTTCATAAAATCACATCTCCAGTTCAGTCATTCACATTAACCATAGTGGGTTTTGGAGCTCAAATTACATAAATTATGACTTTATCTCAATTACTTCCAGTGCAAAATTTTCTTATTAATTCCTTAACAATAAACTATGATTATTTTTTATAAGAAAAATCTAAATAAATGGTAGATGAAACAAACAGATATCACAAAAAAAAATGAAAAAAAATTAAAAATCCAGAATAGAACTGATGCACAAATATAGTTAAAAAATGAATAAATGATCAAATATTTATTTGAACTAGATTCCCAAATATTTCGTAAGCTCTAATAAAAGAAATCACATATAATTTAGATGAATGATATAAGAAATTTTACTGAATATGTTGAGGGCTATAAATCAAAAAAATTTAGGCATATCTTTATTTTGCAATGAATTATTATAGTGAAGAGGTGAAAGTACAATCTTAGTAGAAAATTACCATCACCATTTCCAAATATCTCCAAGTTTAATCCACTTTCTTTGATCTACAGCTTTTCTTTTCATTCATCCATTTTGGATATGTTCTATTTTTTTTACAATCTTTTGGAATCCAGTTTAAAATTTCAACTGTCTATCTATTATCATTTCTATTGACAATGTATCCAGTCCAGTTTCATCTCAGTTTTTTAATTCTTTCAATAATGTGATATCTGTTATTTTTTCACCCATAAATTTCATTTTCAATCTCTTTTTGTTACTCCCAATATTCTCCTCTCAATATTTTGGTGAGTGGTCTGAAGTCTATGTATTGTACTTCTGTTCTGTTAAGTATCTAAATCTCAAAATCCGAATTCAGGATAGATAAAACACATCTATTAAAAACATTTCCTTCCAAACACATATATTTATTTAAAACCTTTTAATAACAAATTATTTCTACCAAAAGCATTCCACATAATTTAAAATAAGCTTCTTAATTTCAAAAGTGATATCAACATACGCATAATTATTTACTAAAGATAACAATGGCTGGGAATGGTTTGTTTTAAAAAAGTGTGATCGCAGATTTATTTAATTACATTGCAATAATAAATTACTTGTAGAATGAGTTTTTCCTGAAGGCTTACTAAAGGTAAAATCAAGACTGAAGTGGCGTTTAAACACCTGTAGATGCCACTTTGTGACCTTCACCTGGGAATTCACTAGATATAGAGGCCTGGCTGTTTTTTTTCTTTGTCGAGATATTGTTAGTATCTCAGTGGCTTAATCTTTCTTTTAATACTCCTTCAAGTTATCTTGATCTTTCCAGGAATGACTTTAACTTCTATTTTAATTGCTCTGTCTTAGAAATAACTGATTAGTTTTGTTAATTTGTTATTTTATGTGCCTCCATTAAATTTTTATGAACTATTCAATATAATATAGTGATAGGGACTAACAGTTCTAACATTGAAGTTTAATCTACACTTAAACATCACATGATCTCATTACTTTCATTACATAATCTCCTGAGCCAAAAAAATCATCAGTTTATACTTTTTCATTTGAACAATGTAATATTTTTGGTTTGGTTATAGTTTTGATAATGATGTTTTCCAGTATGATTATGTTATTATTAACCAGTTCCTGTTGCAAAGGTAGTTTTATTGGCAGTCTTACTTTCATTGTGGTCTTTTATTTTTCCATGCATATCAAATTATTCTAGATCCTTGGCAGAGAAATTTCGACTGGAGTAAGCAACAATTTAAAATCTTTTTGTACTGATCTGTTTAATGTTTGATATACTTTTATATACACAATATGCCCCATTTAAAATGTGACAGATCCTTTCCCCAAGATGTTGAAAATGTCATTTTTGAATCAATGTATGTGTTACATAGGAATATAATTTAACTACTCACAAAAGTTTTGGGATGATAGCATGTCCAGATTACAAGTTATGAATGCAATGTGAGAATGTGTCTTATATATTTGTGAATTGTCTAAAATGCTCTCCCTCCTATCACATAATTTTGCCTACCACTTAAAACATTCTTGCAACTCATGGTTTCACATTCATACCCAGTTTGAATCATTTCAGTTATTTCAGTAACAATTTTTTCCAATTTTAAATAAAATTTAATTCTATTATGCTGCCCATCAAAGATTAAGATATAAAATGTATGATCACATTACATGTCATAATACATGGATGGATCTAGACAAGCTGATGCTTTAAAGTTTTTAATAGCTAAACTTTATCACTACATTTGTCCAAGTCGACAACTGCAGGCAACTTCAAGATCAAACAAGTCACCTTTTTATTGGAACACACTATATGATTAGCCACAGTGTGATTAACTTTAATACATTCAAGTCATAGAGATTCACATGTTTTTGATACTGTTAGCACATTGTTGATATGATTTTAAATGTATTTTATCTAGTATTTGTTTTTATTGTAACTAAAAGGTGTTTGAATTGTTATTGATGCCTTTATTTGGGATGGCTCATCTAAGAAACATAATGAATACATTTTATTCAACCATTATACACTTTCATCACTTGATCACCATTTCTTATGCTTGCTCATAACTGTTGTTAAAACAGGCAAAACTCTCCATATAGTAGTGCCACAGTGCAAGCCAGAATAATCAATGGATACCAGAAGTCATGTGCATAAAATCCCTATCTAGTTCCTACTCATTACAAGTCATAAACTAGTCTAGGGATGTTGGATGAGAAGGCACTAGATAGGGATTTTATGCACAAGCCTTCTAGCATTCATTGATTATTCTGGTTTGCACTGAGTGACACTACTGTGTGGAGAGTTTTGCATTATACATTTTATTGAAAAATTCATTTGATAAATTGCCTCCTTCAAAATTTTTTATCAAATATTTAAGTAGTCACAATGTACATGTGTGGAACAATAAATTTATTTATTTTAAAACTAATAAAAGTCTTTATCAAATAGATTGATTTTGCAAATTTGTCATTATTTTATATTGAGCATATTCTATCACAGTAAAGCATAAGTTGAAGGTGCAGCATATTTAAAGTAAGGATCTAGTTTTAAACTCATTTTTTAAGCATTAATTCTTATTAAGCACATGGTTGACACATAAATACATATAAGGCTTTTACCTTAATACTATGCACCTTAAGTGCTTAATTTGATCATGAGAGAGATCTCTACAAATCTTAACACAAAATTATGACTTTATAAAGATAAGAGTGGCATCTTATCTTCAACCTACTTTCTAATTATATAGGCAAATCGAAATGCTTTAGATTTGCCTATATAATTAGAAAGTAGCTTGAAGATAAGATGCCACTCTTATCTTTATAAAGTCCTAAGCTTGTGTTAAGATTTGTAGAAGTCTCTCTCATGTTAAAATTAAGCACTTAGGGATGTAGTATTAAGGTTAAAGCCTTATATCTATTTATTCAAACTCATTTTTATATTATCTTTATTTTAAGAAAGATCTTGTTTAATTTATTATTGAGAAATCAACCTCATTATTTAACTAAGATAGAATATTACATAATAGTTAAATTTTATCTTGTCAACTATGACAATGAAATGCTCAAAATACTGGTTTCAAAAGAATTCCTATCAACTAACTGTAAGTCTAGCAATATTGTATTTCATAATTTGTAAATGGCTGCTATGCAATATGTTATAACTAAGTTATAAAATAAAATAATAGAAAGCACTTTAAATGTCCTCATCTAAAACATAAGATATAATTTTGTTAGGAGTCAGTTATATAAGAATTTTCCAGTTAAATTTTTTAATGGATTGCATGTGAGATCTTTCATTAAAATAATAATAATCTAATTGCTCCTCACTCAGGAAGTCATGTGACATTTGAGTACTAGAAGTATTAGAATTGAATTTTAATAGCTCTAAATAAAACAGAGTAGATGTTTTCATTATCTTGTAAAGATTTTTGCCTTCATTTTATTAGTTGTTGTTTTTTTTAATTTTTACTATGTTTATTTCAGAAGTATGTTTTATTAGTGTTTGATTATAAATCTAATAAATATAATTAAATGATTTATTGCTCAGGAATTCTTAATTAGTTTGAACATTGGAAATAAAGACACCATATCATAATCTGGTGATTGATGGAAAATATATATAAAAATAATTGTTGAGAGATTCTTGACTCTGTTTAAGGAGAAGCTACAGTACATCACATCACATCACATGATGAATTTTTTTCAATTTTCCTTTTACTTAACTATTGTCTTTTTGTGGTAATGCAATATTTTCTTTACTTTTTATTTTTTTCATTTTATTATGTTAGATGGATGGATGAAATTGTGCAGGGGTGATGTGGAGAAGAGAAGCTAAAGATTGGAGAAGATGGATAGAACTTGGAGAAACCTTCATCCTGCAGTGGATTGATAATGGCTGCTGCTGATTATGATGATGATGAATTCAGCTAATCTCCTCAAGCAAATATTTTTCATTTTTTCACACTTTGATTCTATACTTTTTTAGGCTTTTTGTTGACCCAATAGATTATCTTATTTATTTTCAGATTACTCAAAATAGAAAAATTGCTTACTGTTTGTTAACTTCTGTTGTGTCCCCAAATATGACTGGGTGACCAGCGAATAAATACCCTTAAAAGAATAATCTGAATAGCAAAAATTTGCAACAACAATATCTCAACAGTTCAATAATGTTCAATTTCCTCGATTTACTTTCAGGCTGGCTGCTACAAAAACGGTTCCCATGGGCCTTGGTTTATGCACACCTTGGCCCCAAGCCAGTTTAGCTGCACCCAAACACATCATAATATAGCACTGTGACTGACTACAAGCTCCTTACAGCTTTCGTCTCTGCAGTATACCTGTAACTCCACTTAAAAACTGTTGGAAACTCAACTCTTCATTTAGCTGCTATCCAGATGGTTTCCTCAGGCTATGGTTCCCCCAATCTCTGTGGGCCTATTCATCTATTGCCCATGAACACATTTCCACTGAGCATTGCACATGCACTGGCACTAAATCTTCTACACTGGAATTGAACTGGATAATCAACTGGAGATGCACTTGAATGGTCAACATACTTGTTATTTACTCTTTTTATCGTTTTCTGACTACTCCTACAATTAATTATCTTCTCCATATGAGGTAAAGTATTTAGGTCTATAGCTAATTGAACTGTTTCTTCAGAAACCTTACCATATAAGAAAATTTAGTCTCTTATCAAAGAAATATTTGCAAATATTTCTTGGAATTTATCGATCGCCATTACATTAATTCTTTAATTAAATTTTTATCAGTTACCAGTTCAGATCTAAAAAAAATCTCTCTAATAAATTCTAGTTTTTCTGGAGTGCACAAACTTGTATAATATTTTTTACAGAAATACAACACCTCCCCCCACTCCAAAAAAATCCATGTTGCTATCCCTTAGTGCTTTGCTTTTTCTCTTCCCAACTTGGAGAAACACATGCTTTTTCCCGTTCTTTCATTTTAGAAGTGCCAATTCAAGATTCTGTCAAACTTCTTCACCACTTACAGGTTCAATGGTGACTGTGCAAGTGTGGTGGAACTCAGCTTTTGATGGTGTTGCACAAGCTTTGTGGAATTCAGCTTTCAATGATGAATATACAAATGTTTTATTTCCTAACTTTTGCATTGTTACATGATGTAGATGTTACATGATGTAGATGTGCAGTGAAATTTTTTAGCCTTTCACTTCTGTTATTAATGTTTTATTTGTTAATTTCCATTTTCATCCGGTTTCTTTCACTGTGATTAAGCTTGTTGTAATACAAAATATATTCACTACTAACAGGTTCGAATTGTTACTGTGCCAATAATTTGCTGTGTCCCCAACTATGACTGAATGACCAGCAAATAAATACACATAAAAGAATAATCTGAATAGTAAAAAGTCTGCAACAACAATACCTCTACAGTTCACTAATGTTCAATTCCCTCTATTTACTTTCAGACTGACTGATACAAAAATGGTTCCCATGGGCCTTGGTTTATGCACACCTTGGCCCCAGTCCAGTTTAGTTGCACCCGAACACATCATAGTATAGAACTGTGACTTACTATAAGCTCTTTACAGCTTCCATCTTTGCAACAGTCCACCTGTAACTCCACTTGAAAACTACTGGAAACTCAACTCTTCATTTAGCTGCTATCCAGATGGCTTCCTCAGGCTATGGTCCCCCAATCTCTGTGGGCCTATTTAGCTATTGCCTGTGAACACATTTCCACTGAGCATTGCACATGCAGTGACACTAAATTTCTGTTACACTGGAATTGAACTGGATAATCAACTGGAGATGCACTCAAATGGTCAATGTACTTGTTACTTACTCTTTTTATACATTTCCGACTACTCCTACAATTAATTACCTTCTTCATATAAGGTAAGGTATTTAGGTCTACAGCAAATTAAATTGTGCCTTCAGAATTCCTTACCATATAAGACAATTTAGTCCCTTATCAAAGAAATATTTGCAATCAGCAAATATTTCTTGGAATTTATCGATTGCCACTATGTCAATTCTTTAATTAAATTTTTATCAGTTATCAGTTTCTGATCTTAAAAAAATCTAATAAATTCTAGTTTTTCTGGAGTGCACAAACTTGTATAATATTTTTATAAAAATACAACAACTTCTTACTTTTAAATTTTTTTTTATTACCTTCATATTTTACAATGGTTTTCTCTTCAATACTGCCACTCATCAAAATATTATATGATTTTATCACATGACTCCAGCTGACCATATTACGCTTTTAGCAGCCTAAATTTTTCCCCACCCTCTTAATTTCCCCTACTTACAAGCTTTAGTAACTAATAAATGCCAGGTGATAGTACTTAATAAATCATTATCCTGTGCAGCCCTAGTCTGAAAATATAGGATAGGGCAACATAGTATAGGAATTTTTTAAGAACTATCATCTGGCATCTGTAAGTGACGAAAGCTTGCAATAGGTGGCATAAAAGTGATGAAACAAAACATGTGATCAAATTATTATTATGTTTATTAGTTAGACTTGTAAGATTCATAAATGTTTTAACATTTTTTATTACTTGCATTTTTTAATGTGCTTTCTTTTCCATATATATTTTTTAATTATTTTGTGGGTGTGACTTTTTTTTTGGGGGGGGGGGAGTTTACAAGGATTGCATCTAACTGCAAAAATTATATACAATGTTTTTGATGATGTTGCTATTTCTTATTTATTTTTAGCATACTTTGATCTTAATTAAATAAATGAGTGTAGGCAATTACATTATTTTCTGCAGGCTGGAGGCAATATCCAATAAAGCTTATTAGGTAATAAAATTGCCTGCTCTCTTAACAATCATTAAATGACTAAAACAGAGTTAAGCATAACCAGTGTCAATCCATGGGACTAATGGTTTTTAGTTTTAAAAGTTCATAAAAGTTTGAACATAGAAAGAGTCAGACCTGGGACATAAACCATGGGGAGCTCCAGGCACCAGCCACTTTACTATTGCAAAAATCTTATATAGCAAAATAACCAAATTGTTTATGGTTAGGTAAAGCATAAGAAATTAAGAAGGGGTGGAAAATGGTCCATAGATCTTGAGCTTCATAGACTGTCATTTTTACCATTACACCAAATCAGAGTGGAATACAATTAGTGTTACTACCACACCAAATCACGCAAAAAATAATTGTATCATCAAATAAAAAGTTGTGATCAGATAACATACTGGTACTATTCTGCTTCTGTCAATAATAGTTCTACAGATGTGATGTAGTTCATCTGAAAATTATCCCCCATATGGTTTTGGTTCAGTAGTAGAGTGGCAGATTCTGGAGCTCAGTGTCCATGAATCGGGACCCATCTCTGTCACATTCTGTGTCTTAGAGTTCTTATAAAATCTTGAGTAGTAAGAATTTTTTTATCTGAAGATTACTTTAGTATAATAGTCATTAAGATAATTATATTTAAAAAAGGCCACGATTTTAAATACATTATTTCAAGAGAAATTGTAAATTAATTAACTATGTTAAATAATCTGCAGTCTCTGCATTAGAGGTTAGATGTTCAAGTACCCCCTTCCCCACCCAAA
Organism: Epiperipatus broadwayi; assembly: GCA_028023455.1. NCBI lineage: Eukaryota > Metazoa > Onychophora > Udeonychophora > Euonychophora > Peripatidae > Epiperipatus > Epiperipatus broadwayi. The sequence continues at coordinate 3,797,310 of JAQFVV010006247.1, forward strand.
AAACCAGTTGAGCACTATGAATATATTCAGTTGATCAAATAATTTTTTTCATCTGGTAATTGATTCAGAAACTTCTATCTTTTAGAACCCTACTACCACATTAAATAGCAAAGGACAAACTAGTCATCTGATCAGCTGATCATGGTATATCAAACACAAGTGGAAAATTGAATTAGATTAACTGAGAATTGGTCTTTGCAGTTCTGTTTAATTGAAATATATTTAGTGATTTACATAAAGCAGTGTTATTATTTAGACAGTAGTAATCTTTTTATTAATCCCAGAAGTCATGAAGCAAACAATGAACATAATCAATGAGCATTAAGCCAAATCCCTGACAATTTTTTTGCTAATACAACCTCTAATATTATTTTTATTTATTGTTTACATTGTGATTACTTAAATTGAAGCGAGATGTCACTGCTATCTATTTGCTCTTTTAATATAAACAGAGGATTGATTATAGATATATATGTGTGTCTGTGTAAGATGATGATCCAGACCAACTGATGGGTGTTGGTTGAGCATGAAATACATATATTTGGGATCATTTATCTTTTCTACATGTAGGTGGTCATGTGTATTAGTTGTATATGGTGGAGCAGATGATTAAAAGGAGCTTGAAAGTCTGAGTTCAAATGACCCACTAATTATATCTAGCTTAAAGTATATATATTATACTTGTATTTAAATATTTCTATCTATTTAATGGAATCTAAGGCAAAGTTAATGATGACAATTAGTTTTTATAACTCATCTACCAATATTATTAACTATATAATAAATGTCAAGATCTAGTTATTAATTACACACTGCTAAATAATGTTTAGTAGTTAAAGTAAATATTAATGCAACACTCTTTGATATAGTTGATTAAAAATAAATCCACTTTTAATAACCCTTCACAATTTTATGTCTGCTCATTTGATACTCACACTAATACATACTGTCTAATCTATTATTTTTATAACATTTCAGACTTATTTTTCATCTATAAAATGAATTGCTTTGATATTAGAAAGTGCATTGTATTAATATTTGAAGCATTTCAAGTTAACTGCTTCAGTTGGACAACCTTTGATACATGGTTCAAATATAATGCATTGTGAGATTAAATATAGCACATTGAACCTTTGATTAGTTTTTATCTATAAATCAGAGATTTTATGTGCCACCTTTAATCTGATAATGTTCTGTAATGAGGGCATGCACCATAGGTTGGTCATCTCTGACCGGTATCATCTAATTACTGGAGCAGTTAGAAGTCAGATGTGCCACATTTAGTTCACAGTAGATTGGCCACCCCTGTCTTGTATCATCTAATAACTGGATCAGTAGAGATTGTGCCATATTTAGTTTCACAATACACCATATGTGGTGTGTCCATTATAAGTTGGTCATCTCTGATTCATATCTTCTAATAACTGGAGCAACCATGTGTGCAATATGCCACATATAGTCTTACATGGTGCCATATTTAATGCATGTGCTATAGGTTGGCTATCTGTAATCTGTAACTTGAGCAATGAGAGATCAAAAGTGCTGCATTTAGTTGTTCATTATAGATTGCTCATTTATAATAAGTGCTATGTAATAGCTGGAGAAATCAGAGATCCAATGTGTGCATGCCTAGCTTCATAATGCCCCATATTTCATGATTATATTATAAGTGGTTCTTACTTGAACTGTAACTGGAGTAGTCAGAGATTCAATGTATTAAATTTAGTCATGCACTGTGGGTTGGCCATTCCTAATATGTACCAGCAGTCAGAAGTTCATTGTGCACATTTGGGCTCACAATGCACCATATTTGGGTGCACACATCACAGATAGGCCAATCTTGATCTGTATTATCTAATAATGGGAGCTGCATGTTTTTGAATCACTAGTAATATTAATGCAATCCATGTTCTAGCATCAAAGAGGACTGTTTGTCAGATGAAAAATTAATCTTCAATCATATGTGAACAGAAAGGTAGACAGTATTAATAAAGATTAATATGACATCAGCATATTTAAAATTATGGATGTATGATAACAATTTTTATACAAGTATTCAAATTCAGTGATTCAAGGGGGGGGGGTGTTATGCACTTATTCTAGAAATACATATTAAATTCTTGCGATTGCTAATCTAAAATGATGTCACAATACTTTTTTAACTGACATTTTTTAATTGACATTTTTATTAAGGCAAGTTGTGTTTTGTTTGCCTTTTGATGCCTTGCAATTGTTTTTTATAAAAATTATTTACACTCATCAAATTGATATTAAACTAAACCAAGGGCATGGCTGACTAAATTTTAAAATGCTCTGCAGTCTCATTAACTTTTTCTCCATAAAATAAATGTGATTATAATGAGAACTAAAAGTATTCATTTTTACTATTGTATATATGTAGCCTTCATTCCTATAATAATTAATATTTATGAAAAATTCAAAAAAACTTACATTTGAGCCTTCAGTTTACATTTATTCACTGACATGTGGATTGTTTTAATTCTTTAAAAGGAAAACATTAATACATATACAAATCGGTTATATTTTATATTAAAAATATTGACTTAAACAAAAAATATTTTTCCAATGCAAAAGTAAGCTTTCAAATTAAAGTATTACTAGCATATTGGTCTGTGTGGGGGGAAATGATTTTTAGAGCTTGCGATGTGATGTGATGCGCTATGACTTCTTTGTCAAAGTCAGAAATCTCTCAACCACTATGTCCAGAGAAACCTGTTAGACACCTTATTTTTCCTTTCCATTCCCCATTCTAATTTTTTCCATTTTCTTCTTTATCTTGTTCCATCCCATTTCCACAGCATCATCTTTGTCCACTCTATGGCCTTTATATCTAGATCCCCCTTTATCTTTTTCCAAACCCAATATACAAACCAAGAACCCACTTTCTATATATTCACCTTGTTTATATTTATTCTTCCACAACTTCATTATTTGCACAATTTCTGCTTGTAAATATTTACATTCAAATAGCAGATGCTTAATATTTTCTATGCTTTTCTTACACAACTTGCAGACTAAATCACCTGTATTTCTCCATTTATATGTATACCCCCATGTTGCCAATGATACTACAATTAGACATAGTATTTATCATCAGAAAAGAAAGTTTGTTTCAAAAGAAGTTTTTTAAAAAAGCATTGCAAAACATCATATAAACAGAGTAATAGCTGAAGGTTAATAACTTTTATTAGTCATTCATTAGGCTAGAGATTATCCATAATGAACAATATTTCTACTACATTTCTATAGTGTAATTTTCACTTCACCACTCTCATGCAAGATAGAGACTAGTTTCTATCCACTTAGTGGATAGAAACTAGTCCTTACCTTATGTGAGAGGGGTATAGTGAAAATTACAGAAATATTGTTCATTAGTAGATCAACGTATTCTATGTTTAGGTTGAACCATATTTTCCACGGGACCTAATTGGGATACATAACCAAAAAAAAAAACCAACTTCATTGCAGATTACTGTATATTTCAGTACAAAATGAAAACATCACAAAACATATAATCACATATACATTACTAACAATACACTTATTTTGTAATATAAACAAAAGCAAATGACAATTGTTTGTATATATATTATCTATTTAAATGAACCCTGTGCTGCTTGCCATCGTTGATAGAGCGTCCGTCGTAAGAACTTCTTATTTAGTTCCTGATCAATAAATTCATATGCCTTTTTTTTTTTCCATTATTAAAACTAAGTCACAAATTGAAACCACATATTACTGACAGGGCTAAATTAATGAATAGCTACTTTCATATGGGGAAAATTGCTGATTAACCAATCAAAAAATTAATTATAAAATATTAACTGAATAAATATTAATTTATAAAAATTAAATATAGAGTCAAAATTAAAAGTTAAAAATAAAAATGAGTGGTTAAGAAAACTAGCACAATTAACTGTCCTGAACGATTATGTCGGGACAAGAGCGTTAAAATCGGGACAAATTCGGAAAAAACGGGACATATGGACACCCAGGCTATATTTGAAAATATTTGTGTTTCGCTTGTTTGCACAGGCATTGTAAAATTCATCTCTAGTATATTGCCTTTTTTTAAACTGAAATGACAATAATTGTTTACGAGTGGCTATTGCTGATACGTTGTAAATATCATGTACTTTCAAATTAAAATATAAACATAATTTGGAATTTATCATTAAAATATAAACATAAAACAATGACATTCATTCATAAAATTGCTTGTTTAATAGGTTGAACTGATAAGATTTGTGTAGAATAGCTTTTTATTTGAAATCCTTGAGAACGAGTAAAAAAAATAAAGAATTTTTTTCTTTTAATATTTAAGTTAAGAATTTTTTTCTTTTGTTTGTTATTTTATCAAGATTAACAAAAGATAAAATTTTATAAATAAATAATCTTTATCAAGACTGTTATTTCAGATTATTTTTGTCACATAATGTTGTGAAAAGGTTAAACGCAAATTAGTAAATGAATCATAAACTTGTAAATGATTTTTTAATAACTATATTATTTATATATATTAAAAAAACATATATTTAATCGAATTTATACATTTCTTAGTATATGCAGAATATAAATGGCTATTGAGTTTAAAAACACCATTTATTATAAAAATTAATTTACAATTGGGATTTAAATATCTTATATTAGTAATCTGAACCAACTGATGAGTGCTGGTTTAGCACGAAATACGCATATTGATGATTATTTATCTTTTCAACATGTGTGTGATCAGGTGAGTCAGCAATATAAGATGGCAAGGAGAGTTGATGGTCGTGTGAAAGTCTAAGTTCGAATCCCGCATACATATATATATGCAGGTTTAAGCCTGTGTAGTGTATTAATAATTCCAATTGAAAATGTCATATATACTCATTGTTATGTGAGATGTATTAAAGTTGATTGTGATATGGAGAAAAAAATCATATGGATGAATTGCTCCAAGGTTCATAAGAAGTTCAAATACCAAAATCAATCCCGAGACCTGGGACACTCTACCAATTTCACTAAACATCACAGGGCTATGATATAAATAGTAATTGAATGGCTTTATTGTTTGAAGGTTCATACAAACATCGAATATCGTGACAGAACTGGACATGATTTGTGGATTTTAAACATTAAACTTTGCCCTTTTAGTATTGACCAAATCATGTAGGGAAAATAAATAATCAAATGAATTTATTGTTCTAGAGCTTTCCCACAGCATATAATTACCAGAGCATGGTGTAGTGATAAAGTGACAGATTCTCATATTTAATGTCCATATATCATAACCAGTTCTGTCACTTGAGGTTTTTAAACTTTTTATAAACTTCAACCAATAAGGCCATTTGATTATGTTGTACAACGTGGATCTAAAACTGAAATATAAGTTATGTTGATAGCAGAGTAGCAAGCAGGGTATACTATGGCTGACAATAATGCTGAATTAAAATGGGCCAACATGGATAGTGTATACTGAAGTTCTAAAAATGCATCATGTGATCTCACATTTTATCAAAGTTTTCTTAACTTTGTATGGCTTAACACGATAGAGGAATAGTGAATTTGAGAGGTAAGGATTTTGGGACTGATTCTCAATAGAGTAGCCAAATTTTTTTCCAAAAAAATCTCAATTTGGTCAATCAACTAGAATTGTTGTTTTTAGTCTGGTCTTGGTAATCAAATGACGCATGCCACCATGGGAAATTAACTACATAATTATTCATTTTGCTTATAATGATCGAATACTGTCCATCGGAATAGTACTTTAATGTTATATGAGCCATTAAGAAATTAATTATCTTACTTTATTTTACAACAATGATTGAGTATTGTTACTTGGAGTAGCACTTCAATATCACATGATCTCCTGAGAAAATAGTTGCATGATTAATTTATTTTACTAACAATGCTCAAATATTATCACTTGATGTATTTTAATGTCACATGACCTTAAAAAATTAACCATATGATTGCTTATTTTACTAATATGTTGTCCCTTGGTAGTATTATGTTATCACATGACCATCTGACAAATTAATCAAATGATTATTTATTTCATTAGCAGTGATCAATATTTACTACTTGTTCTAGTTCTCAACTTGCTTTCATTAAAGAACATGCTTATTTAATATATTCATCTGAGAACTGTATAGCTAATTACAATTGATATTACTCTTATCAGAGATTAATGAATATTGTAGTACACAAATATATGTGCCATTAAGTCAGTGAAAGTTAAACTTTTGGTTGTGACATGATAGAAATTGTAATGTGCATTTGTAAAATAATCCAGCAGTTGTAAAGATCACATAATATATAAGGGATGGAAATGAAAAAATTCATCTGTGGTTTAAGCACCTTTAGCTTTCAAATTCACCACTTTATTCCTGTACTAAATAATGAAAAAGTAAAATAAGTATTGATTTCTTAGAATAATAAAAATTTGGATGTAAAGCAGTTGGAAAAATAAATAAAAAGTATAAAATAAATTAAAAGTGCCTCAAAATCATGTTTAATTGCAGTACACTTACCACATGTGACATTATATTCTAAGTGATATCACAGATTTGAAAATTCATGGATAATAATTTTTAATATTTTTTATTATCAGTATATCCCTTATTTTAACCCATCTTGTAGCAATAATCTACCAGTGCAGACATCCAAATACCATCTCAAGCTGCACACCCAAGTATGCATTTTGTAAATAATCTTATCTTTAGAGATAAGTTAGATATATCAAACACCTAAATTTTCATTTCAATGGTATCTTGATATTCCTCTATTATAGCACTCACTTCGAATTAGAATTGATTTTTATCCACTTTCAATATATTGTAGAAGGTGAATTTCAACCCTAGATTTCAAATATAAATATTTGTGTTTGCTTAAGTTTATACATCTTAAAAACATGTATAGTAGATGCATATGTAAATGCATGTACATAATGTTTAAACATTATTAACAAAAAAGTTAAAATGCAGAAGATTAAAAAAAGCAATTATTAATGACTAATATGTTTTAATATTTTTTAATGTGGATAACTGGAGTCACTGATCTGGAAATTATGAGTAAGGAGGGAGTTATGTAATGTGTGTGGGTGTTCATTTGGGTGTTCATTTAAATAAAAAGATTTCCTTATCAAATAGTCCTTGAAAGTACATGAACATCAGTAAATTATTGACTTCACAAATTTACAGATTTAACAGATCAAATAATGTAATTTTTATATAATTAGGTCTTTATTATTTTCAAATTATGGTATTAACTGTTAAGAAATTATCCAACAATAAATTTAAAAAAGTAAGATACTTGTTTTATAGTTCCCCTTTGAGTGGTAAATTTTAAATTGCGCTTTACACAAAAAAGTGAAGCTTATTATTAGCAAAGAATTATACAGCTAAGCACTTTCAGAGAACTTGTCTCCATATTCATAGCCTACTTTAAGCAAAGTTTAGCGGTAATTTATGCAAAGTTTTCTTTCATAAAGACTATTTTCTGGAGATTGTAAAGCACAATTCTTTTCGGTTTATTGCATAGTTGTCATTTGCAATAAAGCATGCCTCCTTAATCTTTTGTTTCATATCATTACATTCAGTGCATAGTGCCCTTGCCATAGTGGGTTTGAACACATGGTCTGTTGTTTTTTTGGTGCTCAAAGAATATGGATTTGTTTTCAGTATTATTTTGAGCTCTCCTATATAAATAATGATATTGAGATGTTCTGGTTGTAATGTTGGCACGGGTCTCTTCATAATATGCCACTCTACATCCATTGGTTGGTTTTTATAAAAGAAAACTTTGCATAAATTTTGCATAAATTACCGCTAAACTTTGCTTAAAGTAGGCTATGAATATGGAGACTTACGTTCTCTGAAAGCGCTTAGTCGTATAATTCTTTGCGAATAATAAGCTTCACTTTTTTGCATAAAGTGCGATTTAAAACTTAAAAAAATAAGGAGATGTGAGTGACTTCATGATATATTATTATAATATCCAGATGAACTAAATATAGTTTGAGGCTAAACATTGTCCTGTGATCTGCTAAAATGTATTTTTTTTTTTTTCTTTGATACTGCATTCACCAGTAATCATAAAAGATGTTACATAAACTGAAAGATGGCATCTTTCAAAACCAAATAAATATCAAAAGTGTGTTATACTGTTTTAATTATAAAAAAGATTTTTTTTAAAAAAAAATGAGGTTACTGTTCACTTGCGAATGTAAGAATTTGGCTGATATTGGAGAAGCAGCGAACTTTGAATCATTTATGTGTAAAAGTGTCTTTCCGAGATATTATTATAATACATACATTGTATTAAATAAGTATCTTCAAAAACCATTTTAAAGTACAGTAAGAAACAAGTCTGTATTGAATTTTTATTGCAATCAAGCTAAAGTTACTTTTGTATAAGTGTCATCTTATGAGAAAGATTTTTATTGGAAGTCCATACCATATTCATCGATCTGGGTATAATGAACTGACAATACGATTGAAACCTATTCCTGCTAGAGTTTTGTGTCAAGTTTATTGAGGACATATAAACAGTTAAGCCTACATTTTAAAAAGTGAGGTGACTTTGCTATGTTAATAAAATCTACTGCTTAAAAACATGGATAAAGATTGATTCTATGGATCTTTGGATCTGCTTTTAGGGGCTTTGAAATTTCCATATTGAGTCAATTTAGATTAACTAAACTAAGAGTATTATGTTAATGGTAGTCTTTAAATTTTTATAATATAATTCATCTGCTTCCATATATAAATAAAAAAATAATTGCCAAGGGGTGAGAGTTGAGCAATTTTTAGCCTTGTTTTGCTCTTTATCTAAAAGTAGATACCAATTTACTAACCAATGTTGGAGATTTAGCTAGTTGAAGAAGGGTTAATTTCATTTAAAAAAGTTTTAAACCTTTCAAAACAAATTTTATTTGTTACAATGATTTGAGCTCAGGTTTAGACATTGGCAGACAGATATACTACTCCTGCACATCCATCAAATGATATATATGATGTGCATATTTGGATAAAGCACATCATTAACAATAGATAGATAGTATTCATATAAGAATATCATTTATAATTTTTTAAAATTTGTTTTTAAGAAAGACTTTACTGTTCAATATTGTATTAATAATATTTAATCATCATTGTGTATATTGAAACAAACAGTTTAGATGGTAAAATGTAAATATCAAATACTAATTGAATGCCTTTATTGCTTAGGAGTTTACAGGAAGTGTGAGTCCTGAAGAACCAGAAATTGAATCATTCCAAGGATAACAGAGTCTGACCCTCTACCACTGCATTGGTCAACAAAGTAGGAATATGTCTGACAGTTGCAATTGTCAATGAGATATGCAATCCTAATAACAAAATACTTTGCTCCTATGTCTTTCATTAATTCTCCAATGTGTATTCTCTTAAATGATTGCAAAAACATCAAAATATGTAAGAGCTTTTGTAAATTGTATCATTACCATCTATTATCCATTGATTACTCAAGCTTAGAGTGCATAGTTCTAGAATAGAGTTTAAAAAACTCTGAAAATAGATGCTAGTATTTAATTCTATGATAAAGCTTGTGATGTTTGGCTGGTATTAATCTTGTTATCTATTACTATGATGGAACTACAGTTTGCAGCTTAGCAAGCAAGATAATTTGGATTCAAGCCTTAAAAAAACATTAAAGATAGCTTCTAGATTAAAATGACCAGACTGGTTCGATCAAAAATTGGGACAAAATGACCTCATTTTTATGGCATTGTGTTCTTTTTTTATAAAACCCCATTCCTGTGTATATTCATCATTGTAAGTATACTTCCTCTTTGGCATGTTGTCTATTGTTTAGGGTTATTAATATTCCTATTAATTTTACCACTATAGAAAATTAATATCAACAAAGAATTAGTAATATTACACTGTCAATAAAAGCAGGTGAGAGTTCATTTCAAATTTGGCCTACAAAAATCCAACTGTGCATGCTCCAAGGCGAGTTTGGATGCAATGATGCATCTAGCTTGAGAACCCGGCCATATAACATAATAGTGATCTTTGTTTTGGTGTTAGAATTTGTCTAAAGTTCTTATAATATTATTATGGGGACAGAGAGGGCCTAGAAACTATCATTTTTGCAATAAATTATTTATGTAAGACAAATAATAATTATGAATATTTGAAAATCAGGACATACAACAATCCTGAAAAGACATTTTCAGGACCCTGGGATATCTAATCAAAACTAGGGACAAATCCCAAAAAATCAGGATGTCTGGTCACCCTATTCTAGATGCATTAGTGCATTAGCTTTGAATCCTAAGTTTCAGTGATGATAGATAAATTGATCTAAAAATATGTACATTATACTACCACCTACTTTTTATTGTTTCCTCAGGCTTGCTGTAGGTGTCTCTGGAAAAAGTAAAGAGGACTAGTGTTGAAAGTATAAGTTAACCGTAACATATTTTGTTGCTTTTATATAAGAGCTTATGATACACCTTTTATCTGAAATAGAAACGTGAAAAAACAAATTAGGCAATTGAACAAATAAAATTAAAAAAAAGAAATTACTTATGCATAAAAAGGAGAAGAATCATGATAATATAGGCAACTGATTAAAATTCCAGATGGTGAAGATCGCCATTTTAATATTCTCTCGGATCATTTATCAATAACAAAGAATCCATTGATTAAATAATTTCTTGCAAACTGATACCAGACTAGATTTTGAAAAAAATTTATAAAATACTTTTGATTTCTATGGATACATTTTTAAAACAAAGATTATAATTGTGTCAAATTATGATACTTTTGATGGTTACATCTATGAAAATTTGGATACTGAAATAAAGGATAAGATAAATGCTGAGGGTTTCAAATGGTCCTGCAGAAGCTTATTAAAAATACCATTAATATTAAAAAATAAGCAAATAGATACTCAAACATATTATAACTGAACTTGTAACTGAATAACAAATCAAGTTGAAACTCTTCTTGTTTGGCACATTTCATGAGAGCTAATTCACCTAAAAGATGTACTATACTTGTAAAGATTGGTAAAATCTTCCTAATACTGACTAATATTTCACTGGAGAGCCTAAAAACAGATTATGTTATTCTGATATTATTTATGTGGTGACTATAGGTCATTCATCATTCTTCATTAACAAAGAGGTATGCTCAAGCAATTAGTATTTTTGATAATTTTTTGTTAATCTAAAAATGGCTGACACTTATATCTTAGATTATATCCAATCAGGAATCAGCTTTGTTAGTAATATCGACCTATCATGAGAATTGCTAAAAATGTTTTTAACAGTTATTAATCATAAAACCAAGAATATGTCTCTTTATTTCTACTATAAAGCTATCTATAGTAAGTTTAAATAACCAATGGACATCGAATGGAATAGTACCATAAAACCATTATCCCTAATAGTTTATGGCTTTATCAGTGAGAACTGGAATTCAACTCTGAAATTAATGCACTTCTACATCTAGAAGCCATTTTATATTTTATATATTGTGCAAGTTAATAGCTTGAAATTTAAAAATACCTAAGGTTTTGAATCCAAAATAATTTGCTTATGTAGTTATAGAAGTCTGATCCCAGGCCAGTTTCTATATATTTTAAATACCTATTTCGTGGCAATTGTAAATCTTTTCAAGCCTTTGTCTAAAAAAGTTAACTTAATTTCAAAATCTTTGGATTATTTTAATTTAAATTATTAGCTAGAATAATGTATAGGAATCAAATATGGAAAATAGATAAATAAGCATATTAATTCTAGCATTAAATTTGCCTATTTTTTTATTAATGAAGGCAAAATGCAGAAACTAGCTTGAGAATGTGGATAGTATAAAACTATATTAATTGGTGCTATTGATTATTCAAGTTTACACTAGATGGCTCTGGAATAGAGTGAAAGCATATGAATAAACTCATAAGAAAGTTATGTGATATTGTTTGTTGTCAGTACCAATTAAAAATTAACCTGTTACCTATTTTCTCTAAAAATGCCAATTGCAATGCTTAGTTAAATATTATAAAACTAAAAATGGGATTATATTCACTCAATCCTGAAAAAGATCAAATTTACAAAATCTTATTACTAATTTAGATTACATTTTTAAATTAAGATAAACAATTTATGTACATTAATGTTATAAAAATAATTGGTATTTGTAAACTATTCACTGTACAGCCATGTTGGCACTGTTTCTGTGTAAAAACACAGAATTATACCACTTTCACAGCCAAACCTATGGCTAATATACGAGTGATCATTAATATACGAGTAGATCATATGTAGTGGTTATAATACGTGCCCAATTCTTCTGCGTATCAATAAAACTACGTCTACTAACAATACTATGATCGTATAGTTTGCCATTGATTTCATTGCGGGTTGAAATCCTATGCATATTGACAAAATTTGTATTGTCGCTAGAATTTAAGATGAGAGTGTGAGCATTGTCATCTTTTTCAAGTGTTTATTTGTTGATGTTTATGATTTTCTGTATTTCCCAACTGAAAGATTTTTGCGTACTAGTAATTTTCAGCGTATTATTGATATTTGTCAAAAATTTTTTTTTTTTGCTAATTTTGGGTTTTTTGGGGGTCAAAAAAGACAAAATAAAATTTCTCAAGCTCTCTGGCAGAGGATTGGAGTTGTTTGCAGAAAAATACCATTTCTGTCATGACTCGGATGAGAGTTGAAAAAGAATAACAAAATGTCTACCACGTTATTACATTTGTGGGATGTCCCAAACAGAGAAAGTGAGGCAGTTGCATTTTGCAAGCCCAAAACATCCTGCCATTCATTACAGTTGATTTAGTTCAGTCATATGTGGTTAATAAATTTATTTTCTGGAAAGAATTTGTGTTTTGTTTGCGATTATTTTTATCTGTAAATCATGTAATTAACACCCAGAATGACAGTGTTAAAAAGGGGTGGTGTAGTTTGTTGGACATCTCTTGATTGATTGATTTTTTAAAAAAAAAATACTTCTTTTGACATACCTATTTGTTCCGTTTAGAAGCAAAAAGAGGTTTTTTGTTGTTGTTGTTTTAAATCAATAAACAGCACATTAAGTAGATTTTAAAAATGAACCCTAGCTAATTTTTGTTGTTAAAAAAGAATAAAAATACCGACGTTTTATTTGTTATGAAAAAACAAAAAATCTTTAACAAAGTTGTACAATTCTTAAAAAATATAAATAAATAAATCCACAGAATGTAACAAAACCGGTTGACATGTTTTATTTGTTATTATTAAAAAATCAAAACCCCGTTTTATTTGTTATCAAGTCCAGATCTACCATCTACTCAGACTGTTGAAAAGGTTATAGGACTATTGATCTTAAGGCGGCAGGCTTTACACATGTCACTGTTAACCATCGTTACAATTTCATGGACCCCCACAACAGGAGCTCACACTCAGACCATCGAGAGGTTTTGGGGTCTATTTAAGTGGCAGAATAGGAAACACCATGGCATAACATGCCAATACCTCCAAAATTATTTAGCTGAGTTCATTTGGAGGCGTCTTCACAAAGACGAGGACATTTTCCAAGCCATTTTGAAAAAAATGACCGTACACCCTCAGTAATAAGTTGTATGACTTTTTAAAATATTGGAACATTCATTACAGTTGATTTAGTTTAGTCATATATGGTTAATAAATTTATTTTCTGGAAAGAATTTGTGTTTTGTTTGCAATTATTTGGATCTGTAAATCATGTAATTAACACCCAGAATGACAGTGTTAAAAAGGGGCGGTGGAGTTTGTTGGACTGATTGTTTTGTTTTATTTTTTGTGTAAAAAAAAAATACTTCTTCTTTTGACATATCTATTCGTCTCATTTAGAAGCAAAAATATGTTTTTGTTGTTGTTGTTCTAAATCAATAAACAGCATGTTAAGTATATTTTAAAAATGAACCCAACTTAATTTTTGTTGTTAAAAAAAAATACCGACGTTTTATTTGTTATGAAAACAAAAAATCTTTAACAAACTTGTACGACTCTTAAAAAAGATAAATAAATAAATCCACAGAATGTAATAAAACCAGTTAACATACATATTTTTTTTGTTAAAAAAACAATACCACGATTGACTTTTTTGTTTTTGACTTTTTATTTGTTATTATTAAAATAAAAATAAAGTCAAAAACCCGCCGCCCAAAAAAAACCCCGTATTTATAAATCTAAGAGAAAAAAGAAGACCCGTTTTATTTATTATTATTAAAAAAACAAAAAAATCAAAACCCCATTTTATTTGTTATAATTAAAAAAAACAAAAAAATCAAAACCCCGTTTTATTTGTTATTATTAAAAAAACAAAAAAATCAAAACCCGCCGCCCAAAAAAAACCCCGTATTTATAAATGTAAGATAAAATACCAAACAATTCTTTTCATTTATAAGCAAATACGGACATCTGAGGTGGAGTTTGTCGGACAGATTTGAATTTTTTTTGCTAAATCAATCAACAGCAACCCCCGGCATTTTTAACAAATTCAAAAAGAAAGTGTCGATTCTAATTTTAAATAACAAAAAAAAAAAAAGAAAGTCGTATGTAAAGCAAATTGTGTATATTTGAGATATTCCAAAAAAAAGTTAAAACTGTCCCTTATACTTTGAAATGTATCGAATCCAAAACCAAAATAAAAAAAGACGTCTGTAAAAAAGAAACAGTAGATTTAGAATGGAAATCCCCCCACCCCCAAATAAAGGCGTATGTCAAAAATTATGTACTTTTGAGATCCAAAAAAAAACGTCAAAGTGTCCATTATAGTTTTAAATTTATCAAATGAAAACCAAAAAAAAAAATAATTATGTCCAAAACAAACAACAACAATATATTAAAATAAAAAAAATTACAGCCGTATGACAAAATACGATCTATTACATAAAAAAAAAAAATCTAGCGGCCCAGTAATGTTATATCGCTCTGTTTTTAACTAGAAACAGTGCCACCAAAGGCTGCATAGTTAATAGTTTACAAATACCAAATAATTACTACTTTATAAGTCAAGAACTTAAATTTTTTTAATAGTGTTTCTTTTAGTCATTATTTAGGAAAATTTACTCAGGTGTTTTTTTTTTTTAGTAAGTGGATTTTTAGAATCTGGACAGATGCTTTCCATCATGGGTGCAAGGTTAGTAATTTTTTCATTTTTGAAAATTATATTTACCTTACCTTAGCAAAGCATTACAACAGAATTCAATCAATATATTACAAACGATACATTTTATAATTGTAGTTTTGAAAGTTAAAAATTATCAGTGATTACCATGGCTAATAATTCAACCCAAAATAGCCTGCATGGCAGATAAGCATTTTGACATTAAACTATTATTAATTATAAAGATAAAATGTGAAATATGGACCTATGAAAAACATTTATTTCTTGACATGATTTTTACTAATATTAGTTTGTAATATCGATCTATCAAACTGCGCTATGGAACTATTTCATCTATTGGCAGCCATTTGTGTATTTCTTTATCACCTCATCATCATCATCAGTAAAACATTATAAACAGGTTGTTGCAATAAATATTTTAGCTAATATTAGATTTTTTTATATTGTTCTTGCAGGCATTATT
Source organism: Epiperipatus broadwayi (assembly GCA_028023455.1). Classification (NCBI taxonomy): domain Eukaryota; kingdom Metazoa; phylum Onychophora; class Udeonychophora; order Euonychophora; family Peripatidae; genus Epiperipatus; species Epiperipatus broadwayi. The sequence goes on from JAQFVV010006247.1 coordinate 3,812,931, forward strand.
TTTGATTATAATATATGCCCAACTTCATACTGATGAAAAATATTTATGTTGTATATACATATATATACATAATTAGAGGAATTTAAACACAGGATTTTTTAATCTATCATCCTCCACTCCATCTCAAGCAGCTGATACACATGACAACATACATGTCAAAAAGATACATGATACCCCCTAACATATTCCACGCAGAACTAGCACTCATCAGTTGGGCCATATCATAATCTCCCACACATATATACAATCAGTACTCGGTTTATATTAAGATAGCAATTCCTCAAACCTCGATGGTAAGGCTTCAATCTTCTTGCCTTTCCAACTATTCAATATAAGAAAATTATGATTCCACATATTATTATTAAGTAATTGAACTATTCTCAAATTATTTTAAAATTCAATAAATATAGCTTGTTCTTACTGCAATCCGTGATTTTAAAAACAATGAACATAACAGTTAGAGCATAAATCAAATATTTATTCATAGTACTTGAAATTGTCATTTTCTTGTACACCTGGGTCTCTTTTTAAGCGGATTTATTTAATGCGATTTTGAAGTTATGCGATTCATGTTTCTCTGGAAGTCGAACTCCGATAATGCGCTATTACTTTAAATAATAAATTTCGTGTATATTGAAAGTAATAGCACATTATTGGAATTCGACTTTCATCTTAGTAATTTCAATATTTTCAGTGCTTTATAATAGTAAGATTTTATGCAATAATGAAATTAAAATCATGATTTTCACATTTTATGTATACACACATTAAATTTTACAAGATTATAATGTAAATTTTTTCAAACATTGTGCGTGTTAATTTTGCATTTTAAATCACATTCTGTTTTTGCTTTTTAAAAAAGAATGTAATCAATTATTAATCATTTAGTGTCCGCAAGTTTATTTTTAAAAGGTGAGTAATAGCAGTGGGCACAATTAAAATTGAAAATTAAAAAATTAAAGACAAAAATAAGAATTTAATTTTTAGTTGTTAGATTAATTACTAATTACATTGTCACCAGAAAACCATTAACACAACATGAGAGTGACGTTGGTGCTAGTTGTATTTCCTCTTGTGAAGAATCTGATTTTTTACCAGTTTGCAAATGAACCTGTTTATCGGCAAATAGTGATAATAATTAAAACGTGTATAAAAAAATGTAAATTACTGTAAATTATGCATAAAAATATAATGTTTTGAATAAAATTAAATATTATAGTTAAAAAAAGTTTGTCTTGTATCAATTTTTTCAAATTTGAATTTTTTTATTAGTCATATTTTATTTCCTTATTTTTTTTGTGCGCGAATTTTAAAGTAATTTTACGTTGGTACTTTGCTTTTATGTGATTTTTGAAAAATCAGAGTCTGTATCCCCCCTTTTTCAAGGTAAGTTACATCTATTTTTGCGCGATTTTATTTGTGCATGTTTTCTGAGGAACCTATCTATTGCGTAAAACGAGACCCAGGTGTATATATTCAGTAACCAAATAATGCAGGGGTAGTGGCAGATTTCAGAATGAGGAAATCCTATAATCTGATCCTGTTTCTAGCACTTCGGTCTCGAACTTTTTATGAACTCTCTAGCATTAAACCCATTTTAATATCTTTTTATAGTAAGTAAATTTACTTTTAATTGTTTAAATATATATACATATAATGATTTTATACGTTAAATATTCTATAATTGCTTCTTTTTTTTTACATTTTTGTCGTATAAGTTTGGTCATTGGCAAAAGATACAAACAAAAAGATGTCTACTAATCAGTCTTTTCAATGGTGTTGGTTGCTAAAATTATCCTCAATGGATAAGATATATGGAATGCTGCAGTAAATTGGAAAGAATAAAGAAGTATATAGTAGTTGTTTTTTTAAATGCATTTATTGGATTAAAATTTTATTTGCATAATTATTTTTGAGAAATGTTAAAAATTTTAAATACAATTATTTTTCACATTTAAATAAATATTTTATCTTTGGCAGACTCTTATGAGATGAGAAAATCTAAATTATTGGACATTTGTCTTTAGAAAATCTTAATATCCATTCATCTGTTTAATCAATTTAATATTTTTCTAGATGAGTTTTACCAAAAACAACTTCATCAATCTTTTACTTAACAGTTTCTTAATTTCAAGCATCATTTCACATTCAAGTCTTGAAAAGTTTTTATCAAACACAGTTCTCACATTCTTTATATCTTAAAAAATAAATAATTGGAACATTTACTCTTGTTAGCACCACATTCATCTGTCTTCAAAATATGATAAGCATTAATATTACAATTTCCTAATCATGGATTTTGTTACATATGCCATTTAAGATCATCTTTTATAAGCTCTTCCAGCTGTTCAAGATCACAATCATTGACCAATAAACTTCTTGCCATAAATTCACAACCTATTAATAACTTGTGCTACATCATACAGAATTTAATAACTCTTGGTCCACTAAACTGGTTTCATTCCTATTTTTTCATTCAGAATATTTGTATTCAATATAAATTTAATGTATGTACATACAAAATAGATGTTCATCTCCATTCCATCTCAAACTACTGACTCACATGGTTAAATACATGTGAGAAAGATAGATAATTCCCAATATATATCACATTGTTGGTTGTTTGAGATGGAGTTGTTTGTAGTGCAGAGAATATTAACTACAAATGAAAAGATAGTGCTTACTAAATTTTAAAAGGGTCATTAAATGTGTAGGAAATATCTACAATTTATAGAAAATATATAAATATATATTGAGATCATTATGTATCTCATGTCAGACCACAACATAGTACTGTGTGTGCATGCATATATATAATTGAAAGGAAAGGTAGAAATAGAAACACAGACAAAAGTTTTTTATAGATTTTTTTCATATTACACTGGAATAACAATCAAGGATTAAATAATTTTGAATTTAATTTTTTTTATTATAAATTAAACATTTTAAAAAGGTCTAATTAATATTTTATTAATTCTGATTTTGAAATGAAAACAAGCATGTTTTTATGTTACAATAAATATACTGGTAATTATAAAATTCCAGTGTCTATTTTGATTAGCAATTTTTTTTTCAATTAAAGCTTGTATAACATATTTTGATAAAAATGATACATAGTTATTTTTCAAAGGATTAAAGTGAATTGAAAAGAGTCATTAACGTTTTTCAATCATGATAAAGAAAACATTTTTAATTAATGTATTTTTTCACACTGCTTATAAAAGGGTTGGGGAAAAAGATAAGGAAGAGTTTTTACAGTTTTACAGATAATGACAACAAGATTACTACTACCATGAAGAAATAACTGAAGGCAAGACAGTGGATCCAGCTGCTACTATTAGTTCACCACAATAAGGTTTTAATTCCAATGATGCCTAGGACAACTTTTCTGTGGTTCAATAACCTGTATATATGTGTATAGTAGAAAGCATAGAGACTAAGGGAGCACAATGCAGGTCAAACACCTGGATTATACCTTTCACAATGATAACAAGAAGCCAGTCTACTGTTAGAAGGGACCAGCTTACCCAGAGAGTCCATTAGCTTGCTGAAGAAATAGTTTGTATATATACTGTTTTATTTATATGCAGATAAAAGTGCAGTTGGTGAGTAGGGTTATATATATTGAGAACAATAGTATTGTAAATAATTTCTTGAAATGATATTTTAAATTTCTAATCAACAAATTTTAAAAGTAAATGACTTTTGTCAACTAAAAGTAAAACAAGTAAATAATTTTTGCTTGAATTAAAAATCTAACAAAACAAAAGCTTAATTCATAGAAAATTTTATTTTGAAAAAAGAAAATAAACTCCAAAAATCTTTTTAGATTAGGAAACAAAAAAAATTGCTATGTTTTGAACATTTATAATTAATCAAGAATAACCTGTCAAAGATGTGATATTAATGTTTTTTTTTTTAAAAAAAAGAAAACTTTTATGAAGGATTGTCAAAGAATTACTATTACTTTTTTTAAAAAGGAAAAAAGAAAAACTTTACCATTAGATGAAGAATGAATTAATAAGTGATTTATATATATATATGTGAATTTTATGTATACTTTCAACATAGAATTAATTGTGAAAAATACAAATTTTCAATAATTTTATTATTTTGACAAATTAAAATATATGATATAAATGTCAATGTATGTGCACATTTCCATGCATATGCATACATATTAAATTAGTCATTATTTATGTATCATTAAAATATTATAACTTAATTTATTTTTATTATTATATGACAATTCAAATATATTATAGCTTATCTGTGTGCTTATAAGATGTATGTCATGTAGACACGTATATGTTAAAATTACTCATATTTTTATTATTATATGATAATTCAAATATGATCATAATTATTATACAATATGTCTGTGTGCTTACATATATGTGTTTTATGTAAACCCATTATGAGGTATTTGTAAATCACAATGTGATAACTAATTGTATATTAATCAAAATCAGAATACTGAATTTATATTTGTGGCATACTCAGCAGACTTTAATTTCATTTTAATTGTTATTAATAAATTGATATTTTATTGTTTAAAGTTATTCCAGTAAATTTATTTAATCATAAAATATTATAAATTATTATATGTTGTATTATATCTCTTATTCATAAATAATAATAGTTATAGAGCTTTTGTTCTCTGAGCTAGATTCATGCATAACAGTCAGTTGTATAAAAGGGATTTATATTTAGTGTTTATGGACATCCAGTTGATGATGATCCTGGATTGACACAAAGTGGATATACTTTAAAGTCCATGCACTATATTTTATTTAGTTTAGTATATCTGAAAAATTAAGTTTATAATTGGACAGTACATTAATGGTACTAAGTGACGAGAACATTGATGATGTTCAGCATGTTTTAGTATCCCAGCATTATTTTTTAATTGTTATATTCTTATGGATTATCACTTGAGTTTATGTATCCAAATTATTGTTTAAATAGTCTGCCTCAAAATGGCAAGGGTTAAATAATTAGACTGGTCTATGGAAGACCCATTTCAAATCCAGTCACAAGATTGATTGATGATTTATTTTTATTGAAAATTATTCATGATGATGAATGAGTATTCTTGTGTGTAATTCTGGTGAATTTATACTTAATATAGTTAGTTGTGCTGATCTCTGATCCTCATTCCTTTCATTATATTCATTAGCATTCCTTTTTATATTTAATTTTAAATTTTGTATTGATTTGGAAGTGATGATGATGATTTTACATCATCCCATTTTAACCCCTGATTAATCTGTATCATTACAGTATTTAGACAGTAATTTTTTACAACTCTATTTTAATTGCAACCTACTATTGGGAATTTTATATGGACAATTTCTTAGCTAATGAAATAGAAAATATTTTGATCCATATAAAACATAATTCTGTAATAAACTTGGTAAGTTCTCAAAATGTGTAGACAGCACTCTGTAATATATAAAATTGAACATAAATATCAAACAAGTTAAATTCACCTATTGTGTTATAAATCACCACTAAAACTCACTTTGATCTTTATTTTGTATGCTGAGTGTAATTTTTAATAGGCCTGATTTCAGATATTCTTTCTATTCTTAAATAACTTTCCTAAATCCAAGGATAATTAAAACACTACTGGTTGGATATCCAGGAAAAAGTAAACTCAGGTAAGCAAGCTACCAACTGTAAAAGCATCAAAAAGTAAGTGATAAAACTTAGTTTGACAAAGTAATGAATTGGTGAACACAACTTGATTTATTACATAAAATTATCCAAAACAGATATTGGACAAATAGCAAATTAAATGGAACATTATATTTTATACATAAAAACAACCTTTTGCATATGCTAATAATTATGAAGAAATATGGCTGCAAAAATGAGTTTGATGTTAAGTGAAAAGAGATTGTTAGATTCCCTTCAAGGCTTTCAATGCCAGTGCAAATTCTTAATGTTCCATTCTATCTGGTCTTATTATTGCAGCTGTTATTAGTATACAATTATTTATGTGGTAAACAATTATGAATTGGTTAGTTACTAAGATGAATCTGCCAGTATAATGAGTTTATTGACTTTTTATTTCTGAGTTAAGATCAGGAAACACCATGGTCTTTTTCCCAATTGCTAAGAATTCTTAACTGAATTAACAGATGAGTTTTCTTGAAGGCATGACAAATGTACATGTACACTTTTTTTAAAGAAATAATTACAAAACTCAAATAATGTAGCCCTTATTTCCAGAAGTCCGTAAAATTATTAGCCAATGCAGCAATCAGAGGCTAAAGACAGAGGTCGCTAAGAATTTTCTGATTTCAGAACTGAACCTACCATTTAATGATAGGCTTTTATTTAGATATTTACAATTGCAGATCGATTTTAAATGAATGAAAATTGCAGGAAATTTGGAAGAAATGGCTACTATTAAATGGTATATTGTTGGCTTTTGTGAAGTTAGAAGAAAAGATGAAGAAATAATTGATTTTAAAAACAAACATGTATTTTACTAAAAAGTGAGAATATTGAAAGCATGAGTAAGATACATTATGAATAAAAAATGGGAAAATGATATTGTGGAGATATAAATAGAGTAGAAAATTTAATTTTATACATTAATGGAACATATCTAATTCAGATAATTCAGCTTTATGTGACAACAAGATTTCATTAATGCATGTAACAAGTGGTTTTGATCTGCCCAAATAATATTTTACAATTGTTATAATGGATACTATAATGCTAGAAAGGTGAAATATTGTGAGAAAATTTAATTATGATGATAGAAATGAGAGAAAACACAGACTTGTGAAGTTCATATAAAAAGAAAATTTTATATTATGAATTCTTTCTTCAAGAAACTGCTAAATGTAAATGGACATGGAGGTATCCAAATCAAGGTACAGTAGAATTGGATCAGACTTTGACTAATAGAAAATATGTATTTTACAATTGTAATGCTCTAATAAATTCTATATAGGAAATAATCATCAATTAGTGAGATGTAAGATATTTGATAATGCAAAACTAAAGAGAGAAAAATTAAGAAAAATCATATAACAGTTGATATTCATAACTTTCTGAAATGCTCTAATGAATTTAAATTAGAACTTGCAAATCATTTCAAAATATCAGATTTGGAAGATGACTTAGACTTGAATAAAGTCAATAATTAAGATTATTGATTCCATTACTAAAAACTGTATTAAAGATTGGTGGTATAAAAAAGTAACAATTTATCAGTAATTTTTCTACTGAGACAAGATTACGTATGAAGATAAAAAGAATATAAAAATATTTAAAAATAATCCATTAAGAAGAATCAAATATTTAGAATTATGAAAAAGAATTAATACAAAAAAGTACAAAGTGAACTGGTAGAAAAGCTATAAAAGAGAGTAAAAGTCTCGAAAGAGTAAAACAATATCTTGGTATTGATAGGAAAGTTATTTCTTCAATAAGAAGATTAAACTATTGTTAAGAAAGGAGATGATATCATGAAATGAGTGAAAGAGTTTATATAGAATTATATAATAATAAAGAACAAAAAATAACTACATTTTCATAATTGTTCAGCACTTAAATTAAAGAATAGGACATGTGATTAAACCTATGAAAGCAAAAAATGCTCCAGGAAGTGATGGAAATCTAATCAATATCTTACTCTTTTATCAATTCTATAAAAACATTTCTATGATAATTACAACTTATCTGCAGCAAACTTTAGATTTAAACTAATCAAATAAATAAGCTGGGTTTAAAAGTGGTTGTAATGCAGTGGTATATCCATATATTGAGAGATGTTATAAAAAGAACCAATAATTATGAGTTTGATTGTGAAAGGCATTTTAGTCTATAAGCATTTCTTCAATGATTAAAACATATTTATCGAGATATAGACCCAGCATATTATCACATTCTAAAAAATAGTTATCAAATTTCAACAGAAATGAATGATGATACTAAGACAGATTAATGAGAAGGGCATAGAACAAGGTGTTTCAATATATCCAAAAATCTTTGCAGTAGTGTGATAAAAAGTATTTTGTGAATTAAAATGGGAAGCTGAGAGACCAAAAAATACATGGAAATAATTTTACATATTGTTTGTGCAAATAATGCTTCAGAACTAGACGAAAATAAAAAAGTAGGACTAAAAATAAAATTTAAAAAATCTAATGTAATGTTCATGGATTTTCTCAGACGAAGAAAATAAAGAATTAGACGAAGGTAACAACTACAAATGAATTAGACAGATTATTAATACGCATGGGAATAATATGGATGAAATTAGACATATAATTAAACTTGAAGATAGTGCTTTTGGTAGAAATAACTTAATATTGAATGGGAATTGGTCAAGCATTGGTGGATTGGTGGCTAGCATAGCCGCCTTCTGAGCAGCTGGCCTGAGTTCACTACCCTGTCAAAGCATTTCACATATAAAAAAATATATTATATATAGAGCCTGCAAAACAAGCTCTTAACAAGCTTTGAGAATATCCTCAATCCCAGACTGGTTTCTGCATCTAGCGTAGTCAGTGAGGTACCAGGATATTCATTAGATTAAAAATACTAGGACAGTATATATATATATATGTCTGTGTATTTAAAAAAGGTTCTTAATAGATATGTTTTACCTGTTCTTACTTATGAATCTGAAACTTGGACAACTAAAAATTAGATACTTCAGATCACTCAATAAAATGTGGAGAGATTTTGTTATGAGTAATAAGAAGAGATCACAAGTGAATATATGTGAATAAGAAAACAAACAGATATCACTGACATCGTTAAAAAAATAATTAAGAAACTAAAATGGAACTCAAGACAACATATTGTTTGATGAAATTTGTTGCAATGATAATGGATAGACAGTTAAATTCTTAAACAGGATCCCAAAAGATTTTGAAAAAGACCACATGTGAGATGGTTGGATGAAATAAGGAAGTTTGCTCCTGAAAAGAAAAGTTAAAGATTGGGAAAAGTGGATTAAACTTGGAAAGATTTTCATCCTGCAGTGGATTAATAATGATTAAAAATAGTGATGTCAGATATATACTATTATACAATTTTTTTACATTAATGCCCGATTGTTAAAGAAAATATTAAAGGTTTGTATAACTTGTGCAACAGCTTTATATCTATTTGTTAACTACTAAGGAAATATCTCTGCTATTAAACTTCCAACCCTATTAAGAGACAGTGAGTAAACACAAATTAAAACAGGCAAAACTCTCCATACAGTATTGCCACTCAATGCAAGCCAGAGTAATCAATGGATGCCAGAAGGTTTGTGCATACAATTCCCATCTAGTGTCTACTCTTCCAATATATCTAGGCTAGTTTCTGGCTTGTGGTCTTCATCAGTGAGGAACCTTGGATCTGAGAACACTGCACCTACATCTTAGGATCTAATGCTGCAACCCTCCAGCAGCCACCTTTAATCATTACTTAACTACAAAACTATTGAAAACACAATAATATTTTCAATCCAAGCTCATTAGTTTATATAGTCATATAGATCTGACCTATCAGACTTTATCAGTTTTATATAAAAAATTTACCAAGATAATTACAACTCGTCTACAGAGAACATTGGATTTTCACCAACCAAGAGAACAAGCTGGATTTAAAAGTGGTTTTAGTATAGTAGATCATATCCAGGTATTGAGAGAAATTATAGAAAGGACAAATAAATATGAGTTGTCATTATATTTTGGATTTATAGATTATGAAAAGGCATTTGATTCTATAAACAATTCTTCAGTGATTAAAACATTGGATCATCAAGGTATAGATCCAGGATATTGTCATATTTTAAATAATATATATAAAAATTCAACAGCAACAATTAGATTACATAATGATACTGGGAAAGTCAACATTAAGAAAGGTGTAAGACGAGGTGATTCCATATCTCCAAAACTTTTTACAGCAGTGCTGCAAGAAGTATTTTGTGGATTAAAATGGGAAACTAAAGGAGTGGAAGTAAATGGAGATTATTTAAGTCATTTAGATTTTGCAGATGATGTAGTTGTTTTTGCAAATAATGCTTCAGAGCTGCAGGAAATGTTGCAGGAGTTATCAGATGAAAGTAAAAAAGTAGGACTAAAGATAAATGTTAAAAAGACTAAAGTAATGTTTAATCGATTTATTCAAAATATGAAAATAAAGATTGATTATGATGAATTAGAAGAAGTTAACAATTACAAATTCCTTGGTCAGATTATTAATATGGATGGAAACCTAATGGAGGAAATTAATCGTAAAATTAAACTTGGTTGGAGTGCTTTTGGTAGAAATAACTTGATACTAAAAGGAAATATGCCTATGTGTTTGAAAAGGAAGGTTTTTAACAAATGTGTTTTACCAGTTCTTACTTATGGATTTGAGACTTGGATACTTAATAGAAGAGCAATAGAGAGACTTCAGACCACTCAAACAAGTATGGAGAGATGTATGTTGGGAGTAACAAGAAGAGATCGAAAACGCAATGTATGGGTAAGAGAACAAACAGGTGTTACTGACCTCATTGAAAAAATTAAAAGATTTCATGAAGTGGAGTTGGGCTGTACATATTGCTAGAAGAGATGATAATAGATAGATAATTGAAATTTTAAACTGAATTCCAAGAGATTGTAAAAAACCCAGAAAGAGACCACATGTGAGATGGATGGGTGAAATAAGAAAGTGTGCAGGGGGGGTGTGGAGAAGAGAAGCTAAAGATCAGAGAAGATGGATTAAATTTGGAAAGACCTTCATCCTGCAGTGGATTAATAATGCTTGATAATGATGATGATGATGATAGGTCTGAACTCAGTTTACCTATATATTTTGGTGTCTTTGGTTCTTTAATAACCATAGCCACCACTATCCTATTAGGCAGGATTGGTTTTAAGCCAATATATATCACATATCACCATTTCTTATGCTTGGTTATAACTTATTAAAACAGGAAAAACTCTCCATACAGTATTGCCACTCAATGCAAGCTGGGATAATCAATGAAATGCCAGAAGGCTTGTGCATAAAATCCCCATCTAGTGCCTACTCATCCAATATTCAATTTAAGACTCATAGTTTTGTAGTTAAGTAGAGATAAAGGGTAGCATTAGATTCTAAGATCTAGGTGCAGTGCTTTCATATCCAAGGCTCCTCGCTGATGGAGGCCATAAGCCAGAAACTAGTCTGGGGATGCTGGTTGAGTAGGCACTAGATGGGGATTTTATGCACAAGCCTTGTAGCATCCATTGATTACAGTGACATGCATTGAATGGCAATACTGTATGGAGAGTTTTGCCTGTTTTAATAACAGTCAAAAGCAAGTATAAGAAATGATGATCATGTGATGTTTATTGGCTTATACACAAATTCTCTGACATTTTTTTATCAGCTCGGCTTTTTATAATTATTGCGACGATTAATTTCCTAGAATACACGCGCATCTATGGAGACATTAACTTTTTATTTGGCCATTTATTTTTATTTGGAGGTATATTTTAATTTCGACTCTAATCCTTTTTAATAAGAGATATTTTTATAATTAGGATTACTAATCACAAGTATTTTTACTTAAAATATTTTTCTAAAGATAATATTTTATATAATAAATATGCATTCTTATTTACTTATATATATATAATTCATATCGAATTTTCCGTTAATGCATACAAATATTATCATTACTATAGAAATATATAATATTAATTAATTCGCCAGATATAACAGATTTGAATATCATTTCAAATTGTAGCTTAACAATAATATGCATGTAATCATGATATTAAATATTTCACGGGTATTTTTGAAAATTCAAAATTTATTAAACATATGTTATTTAACTTTAAAAGTGCATGCAGCTATGATACACTTTTTGCATTAAAATTTATTATAATTAATATCATTGGAACGTAAATATAAATCTATACTGAGTAAACTAATGGAATCTTTTTTTTATATATGATTTAATTAAAACTTTGTCACGGATTATTGTCTTATTTTCTACATTGTCTACACATCACGTATTGTTTAAACTTTGTATTTTTTTTTTAAAATAAATAGCAGATTAATAATTGGCACCTGTTTAAGCCAAAACTTGTTTCGTGAGGTAACCTTCAGACCTATATTGATTGAAACTTCCTTGCCTTCTATTTTATTCATTTAAATGCATCTGATATCAATGTGCTATTCTGGTTATAAGTTTTAATTTGAAGGAGTTGATAAATTTTAAATTCTGCGACTAACTTTCAAATTTAAACTGAATAATATTTATTTAAATTAGCGCAAATTTGCATATGGAAATGTCATTTACTTTATAATTCACATTTGAAATATATCCATTCTCCTTTTTAATTAAACCATATAAACTTATTGCTGCAACAATTTATAAAGTAACTATTTAAACAGATCAAATATAAAAATAGGTTGAGTATTAAAATTGAGAGGGGAAAATGTCCTTCGTGGTTTACTGCAGTGGTAAGGATTGGACGCAGGAGCGTAAGCTTCTCAAACTCCTTATGAACTCTTGATCAATAAAACAACAACAACAATAATTATTATTATTATTATTGCTATTGCTATTGTTGTATCCAGGATGCAATTAAGCTTATAAGTAATATAAATAATTTGAATATTTATTAGTACATACAATAATTAGGTAATTATATAGAAGATAATCACCCACCTTCTATACAATCTAACACTGCACTAGTAAAATGTATTTATTATTAAATAATTGGTTAAATAACTATATGCCTTTGTACATGGAGATCAAATCATATAGAATATTGCACTCAGCTCAAGATCACTGTGTGTGCGCGCGCGCGCGCGTGTGTGTGTGTAGGTTGTGCAGGGCAGAAAAATGCTAATTAATGGGGTGGGAAATCACCACAATAATTAATAAAATCTATATGTAGATGAAAATGATTAGATTTACAGTCACTCCATTATTATAAATATATTTTGATTGCAAATATTTTTTATTTAAATATGAGAGGATTACTTTTTTATTTGATACTAGCCGCATCCGGCCACACGTTCCTGTGGCTCAGTCTGGTTAAATGGAAAAGAAAGAAAAGAGAAAGCGCACATGCTTGTGGGTATACAATATTTTTTGTTGTTCCATTGTCTGTGCTGACATAGAGATTGTCTGGTTTGCCGACTCTAGAACATGCAACATATAATTGTCCATGTGAGAAGCAATCCGTGTCTAGATCTAAACCACACAATTCTAAAGATTGGCCCTGAGCTTTGATGATGGTGATTGCAAACGCCAATTGAATTGGGAATGGCAATCTCTCACATGAAATAATTAATTCAAAATGAAAATAAATTGAAATCTATGAAAATTCAATTTAACAATGCAATTGGAAACATTGAAAGGGAATCATAAAATATTTAGTATAGTGTGAGTTACTTTTATGTCCAACAGATAGCGCTGAGTAAAATATTTAGTATAGGATGTGTTGGGAAAAAAGCATGTTTTTACCTGTCACGGGCATATAATATTAGGTATATACAAACACGCGCATATTTGAATGCAACGTTGTGTCAAAATTTCAAAGCAATCAGTAAAGAAATTTTGGAGAATTACGATTTTGAACAAACGAACATTTACATTTTTATTTATATAGATTGTGACAATTGTTAGAAATATATTAAATATTATATACTCTACCATTTCTCTACACCGAATAGATGGGTGTGATTTCACTACAATAAGAAATTTATATGTAAATGAAAATGTTTCGATTTTTTAATCACGCCATTGTTATAAACATATGTGGATTGCAAATATTTTTATTTAAATATAAAAGGATTACAATTTTACTCAGTCTTGTGACAATTGTTCAAAATATACTAAATATTATATGGTCCACCATTACATTAAATCAAAGAGACTGGTGCCGTTTTTTTTTTTTTTCAAAATATTTATTAAACAAGTACAATGTCTACAGTGACAATTATGTATACATGGTAAATTAAAAGGAAAGCTAGAATTACAAACATAAGAACGAATTACATGATTATAAATAAATAAAAGATAGTATTATTCTGGGCAAGAGGTAAACCCAAATACCTGGTCTACTGTTAACACACAAGTAGACCAATTAAGCTCACCAACTCACCTAGACAAATTGCCTCACACTACCAAGAGTCACGTAGTCAATCTAGAGTTTGGTCAGATCACCATTGGAAAAATCACTACAACTATGAAGGCTTAGGTATTTATGCTAAATCTGGTGTATTCAGTTAAATATTATCCATTTTGTATAACATAAGATCTGAACCTCTGATTATTAACAAAACCACTTTCAGCAATATCTTAGACAGAAGAAACAAAGCGTTTTACCAGCATCCATCCTTGCAATGCAATCAGAGTCCATGTTTCCTCGAATAATACTTTTGGAGCTAGGAGCATGTCACAGTTTTTAAATTTTATAAGTTTATTCAGAAAGAATTTTCCCCTCAATAATTGCACTGGGATTGAAAACCATTTTACAATGAGTAGACCACAATGCATAGTTGATAAATAATGACAGCCTAATAGTAGGGATGGATCTTATCTTAATACTGTCCTTAAGAGAGGTAACAAGGTAAAAATTCATTTTAAGGTTATCAGCAATAATCCTTCTAGACCTCCAGAGTCCATGGCACGAGTAAATCAGATGGTCAAATGTTTCATCATGAGTCTGGCAGAGGGGGCAGATTGGGTCAGTTTTGTTGATGCCTCGCCTATGGAAGAGAAACCAATTAGTGCTAATGGCATTTAAATTTATCTTAATAATAAAATCAAAGAATTTTGGTTCCATAGCCCAGCACCTGAAGAGGGAGATGATCTTATTATCGGTCAGGGCAAGTAGAGGTGTTATGGGAATTGTGATAGGGTGAATGAGACTATGTGCTTGCCAAATATTAATCTTGTTATCAAACGTATCATTCGTATTTACCATGCCGTTTTGCTGTGATTGTAAATACAATACATGTAGTAATAACGTGAAAGCTAAACACTTTCAAACAGATACGCTTTAAACATGCTTACATGAAAGCCAATCAGATGGAATAATTCAATCATGTGGGACTCTCAATTCTAAAACACAAGCCAGAACTATTAGAAAAAGATGGGAACCCATCTCAATCTATGCCTCAATTTTATTTAAATAAGCCAGACTCAAGCATTTTGAACTAAGAGTGTGAAGCTAAATACCTTCACATTTAATCCACTAAATATTATATATATAAATTAACAACGCGAAATCGTCTGATTTACAACGAAGCAATATTTTTAAATCTAATGAAATGATATTAATAAATGTAAATAAATCAAATTTTAAGCGCAAACAGATAATATTGTAATAACGTGAAAGCTAAACACTTTCAAACAGATACGCTTTAAACATGCTTACATGAAAGCCAATCAGATGGAATAATTCAATCATGTGGGACTCTCAATTCTAAAACACAAGCCAGAACTATTAGAAAAAGATGGGAACCCATCTCAATCTATGCCTCAATTTTATTTAAATAAGCCAGACTCAAGCATTTTGAACTAAGAGTGTGAAGGTATTTAGCTTCACACTCTTAGTTCAAAATGCTTGAGTCTGGCTTATTTAAATAAAATTGAGGCATAGATTGAGATGGGTTCCCATCTTTTTCTAATAGTTCTGGCTTGTGTTTTAGAATTGAGAGTCCCACATGATTGAATTATTCCATCTGATTGGCTTTCATGTAAGCATGTTTAAAAGCGTATCTGTTTGAAAGTGTTTAGCTTTCACGTTATTACAATATTATCTGTTTGCGCTTAAAATTTGATTTATTTACATTTATTAATATCATTTCATTAGATTTAAAAATATTGCTTCGTTGTAAATCAGACGATTTCGCGTTGTTAATTTATATATATAATATTTAGTGGATTAAATGTGAAGGTATTTAGCTTCACACTCTTAGTTCAAAATGCTTGAGTCTGGCTTATTTAAATAAAATTGAGGCATAGATTGAGATGGGTTCCCATCTTTTTCTAATAGTTCTGGCTTGTGTTTTAGAATTGAGAGTCCCACATGATTGAATTATTCCATCTGATTGGCTTTCATGTAAGCATGTTTAAAGCGTATCTGTTTGAAAGTGTTTAGCTTTCACGTTATTACAATATTATCTGTTTGCGCTTAAAATTTGATTTAAATACATGTAGATAAATAGTATTATTATTTATTACCATAAATTCAAAATTTACTTTGTATTTGTAATTACAGATGGTTAAAAATGAGATTCTATATCTCTCCTGCTATATTACAAATAGGTTTGCACAATTCACTTAATAATTTATAGAACATGCATGGATAGATTGAAGCCCTGATTTCAGCATGGTGAGCAAAGGTTAGCCTATATATAGATAAGATCTAAACATAAGCATACGCTTATGCTTTTCTAACTGATGCTCATGGGTGGGTTCATGTAAATTTGCAAAATCGCATGACTGAAGGTCTGTTCTATATTTATAATATTACAATTTATATGTAAATCAAAATGTTTAGATTTAGGATTTATTTTTATTTAAATATCCTAATTTATATACAAAAATAACATATTATTATAAATAATTTATTTAAAAATTAACTTATTTTAAAATTTTTATCCATCATGTTCTAGAAGCTCTACTGTCATGTGTTCAGTACAGTTGAGGTTAGGATATATTGGAGAAGCTACATGTAAACAATGTTGAAGACTTTTAGAAAAAAACGTTTGCTGCAGGAGAAAATAAAAGACATCACAAAATATCAAATAATCAAAATAATGGACAACAATGTTTGTTGCAGCAATATTATTAAAAGATTGCCTTTTTCCTTCTTGGAGACTTTAATGCATGTATTGGTACAAATAGTAGACTTTACCCAAAATCTAATGGCAATAATAATATTGGTGGTCTAAATTCAAATGATCTATTGTTATTGAATTTTGCTTAGCATGTGTATTTACAATCACAAACATTCTATTTTGGCATAGAAATTATTACAAAGAAGTGTGGAGGCATACATGCTCAAAACAATGACATTTAATTGATTGCATTCTAGTTAGAAGTCAGAATAGAAAGGGAGTTGATTACATTCAAAACTATGTCTTATTTGATCTTTATATGTATCTTTGGATTTCTTTTAAGGAGTGAATTATGGATAAAAGTAAATGTATTTTTGACTTCCCTAAAAAAATTATGACTGCTTTCCGACAATAATTATATTATTAGTGATTTAACATGGAGCATTTTCTGCTTGACTAAATAATAAATTAAATATTGAGGTTCATAATCCATGTAGAGATTTAAAAGCAGAAGCTCATTGGCTGACAAGAAAGCTTTAAAATGATTGGTGTATTAAAACTGTAAAGAAAATACAGGCATTTTTTGATCACTTCACATCTTTTTTTATGCGGGGAAAACAACATGTGGACATAAGAAACAGTTTCACACTTTTATTAAATTTAGCAATGTCATTTACACAGGTAGAAGAAGTATCTTGATTATTTTTAGATAATAATACAAGAATTGAGATAATAAACAAAGATAGCAAACTTGGTGAAATCAAAACAGCTCTTTGTAAAATTAAAAATCTTCAGGTCATGATGAGATTCGCAGAAAGTTTGAAATGTAGTGATGATAACATTACTTTCAAAATATTGGATTTTTTTAGGAATATATATGGATTCATAAAGTTGTGCCACCTAATCTTAAGAATGCTTCTATTGTTTTAATTTTTAAAAATATATATTATGGAAAGATTGTAATAATTAATTATCATCCAATACAGAAAAGGTACTTTTAAGAATTTTGTTAAATAGATTGTTTCTAGTCATATATGAATTATGACAAAGAACTTATATGATTAATTCAAGAAAAGTGTCTGAAACAAAAGGGTTATTTTATACATTGATTTTATAGATTTGAGCAAAGCATTTGACTCAGTAAATCATTCAGGTTTTTGAATAAAATTAGTTGATGATTCACTAAAGTTTATTCGCATTATACAAATTCTACATAATAAGGATGAGTGGAAGCTTTATTATTGTAGATAAAAATTCTCAAGCATTTGAAATAAAAACTGGTGTTAAACAAGGACGTGTACTTTTTCCAATATAACAGTAGTCACTGGAATTGTTTTTAGGCAGTTTATAATCAAACAAGAATCAAGATACGATACAGATTTGATGGTGGAATTCTTCAAGAATCTTTAGAGCATTACCAGAGTTATTAGATAAAAGTCAGTATTATAAATAAAATTATTCTTTACAACTCTTCAAAATGTTTAATCAAAATTATATAGCTTTGACCCCTCCCCCTTTTTGCTCTATGTGGTTCGGTACAATGGTAGAATACTTCTGGTACTTGAGTATCGTATGATTTTCTGAATATGAAACACTGCTTTTTTTTAAATTTCTTATTGTTTAAATTAAAAGAAGACATTTTATTTTTCAAATCAGGTTAATAAAACAATTCTTATGAAAAATCTCCAAGAAAAATATCTATAATGATTCTGCATCACACGATGCCAGCTTACAGAATTCATTACCATCTACATTCTGTTGATTTCTCAAACTTACAGTAAATCACAAGTACACACTGCACTATCATCTAGCCCAGTAATGAATAACCTGCAGGTCATTACCAGTCAAGAGATTACAGAAATATTGTTGGGGGGGGGGGGGCATGACAATTTTGAGAAGTTCTCATATTGAATAATAAATTTTTAGTTGAAAAAACAAAAACCTAAACTCTATTAAAATTACATGAAAACTGCTGATCTCATCAATGTGTGTGTCTGACTATTTTTGTGTGTAAACATTTTGTTTTTTATATTCCAATCCCTTTGCATCAACATCCCATCATAACAGCACTTTGCTTATATTGCTCTAATTACTCTTGTTCATTCTCAGAGTTTTGTTATTTGTGCTAGTATCCTCCTAATATTAATAGGTGGTCCTATGTTCTTCAATGTACATATTTTCTAAAACAGGCTAAAAAACCTGTAATTGCTATAAATCAACAGATCTATTATGAACCAAATATTATTATAAATTTATTTTTGTCACATGGTTTATAATTAGATAATTTTTAAACCCTGTTTCTCATTTTTATGTGCATAATAGAAATTAAAATTTATAATGGCTAAATGAGTAATAAAACCAAATGTTTAAAAAATTATAAAGATAATAAAAAGGAAGAAGATATATATTTATATGTGGTAAAACGACTTCTATTATTACCATTCTTATATGCTTATAATAGGATGGTAACAACATATAATGGCTCATGTAAAATGTCAGCCTGCGTACAGGGATTGCAAGTGTAAAAAGGTTGTCATCCCTGATCTAGCCTCTATTAATTACTTAATCTTACACTAGATAGCAGTGCTGAAGTAGTATAAATAGACATAGAAAAATTATCACATGACACCAGCTTATACAAAGCAACACCATTTATTTACTATTGGTTGTTTGAATTTACAATGGCAAAACAGAAGCAGTGTAAACAGATATAGAAAAAATATTGGCAAAGCTATAGGCCAAATAATTTAAATAATAAAACATACCAGATGATTAGAAAATGTGCTAGTGAGTTAATATTTGGAATAAGTATTTTAGTAGTAGTCGTTTTCATTAAAAATCTTGATAATCCACAGATTAAATAGATATTGACTGATTAAAGATTGATCCCAAAAACTATAGCTTTCCATTTTAACATCAAGGAAGACTTAATTTTTTTATATATATTTTTTTTGTAAAACAAACTATTAAAGTGAGGAAATATAAGATAATTGTACATGTCAGATGGATTTAACTTTTCTACAATGCAATCAATATTGAAACAGGATTTATTACATTCATTTTATATTATTTTATATTTCGAACTACACATATATCTTTCTCAATTTTTACTGAATCTATGATGAATTCTAAAGAGCAAAAATGTATAAAAACTCCCATTAAAAATGATAAACTAAGTTCTCAATAAATGATATCATCTGGATTATTTGATAATATCAATTTTTGAGAACACAGTTTATCATTCTTACAAAACAATGAAAAATAGCAGACTCTGAAATGTAGAATCCTGGGATAAATTACAATATTGGCACTTCCAGCACTCAAATTTTTTTATGAATTCTTAAATAATAAAACCATTTGAATATTTTTTTTAATATTCATATGTTTTTTAAATATATTCCATCTTGGGTTCACCAAGTTTGAATAAAATGTATGTAAAGTTTGTTTAAACCACTAAACATCTCATGATTAACATTTTCTATGGTTTCCACAAGCTGTTCAAATAGTAACACACTCTCAATATAGTAGTGACACCCAGTGTAAGCTATATTAGTCAATAGATACAAAAAGGTTTGTGCATAAGATCTCCAGACTAGTATCTAGTTTTGGTCTTTTATCAGTGAGGAGCCTTGGATCTGAGAGCACTGCATGTAGATCTTAGGATCTAATGCAACCCTCCAGCAGTCACCTTTTCACTCTTTTACTATAAATTTATGAATCCAAAATAAAACAGATTCAATCTAAGTTCATTTACTTGTATAGTCATGTAGATCTGAAACCAGTTCTGAATCTATACATTTTGGTGTCTTTTGTTCTTTAATAAATAATATCCACCATCATTCTATAGGTAGGATTGATATTAAACCACTAAACCTTACATGATCACAATCTAACCCTCACATGATCACTATTTTTAATGCATAAACAAGTTGTCAAAACAGTAGAAAACTTTCCATACTCTCCATACAATAGTGCCACCCAGTGCAAGCCAGAGTAATCAATGGATGCAAGAAGATGTGTGCATAAAATTCCTATCTGGTGCCTACTCATTCAATATTCCCATTCTGGTTTTTAACTTATAACATTCATTAGTGAGGAGCCTTGGATCTGAAAGCACTGCACCTAGATCTTAGGATCTAATGCAACCCTCCAGCAGTCACATAACAACTTCTATATAAAGAAAGTTTATTTCATTCCAATATCAGCCTTTCAAGCTAATTGAGCACGCACCTTTGAGAGTGTTAAATAAATGAATACTCTCCTCTTCAATCCAAGATATAGCATTTATGCAGGAATAAAAAGAATCCCTCTTATTCCTACGACTCAAATTCTTTTATATGAGCAAATCTGAAGAACTTCTGAAGAGAGCGTGAGTAGATTGTCACTTTAAATTACTATTTACAATGTTTTTTGACTGAATGACGTCGGTGTAATTACTTAGAATTTACTAGATGTCATTCTTACTGAAACTTAATTATAAATAAATAAGCAAATATTTTATCTAGCGCCATGCTTGCAATTATATTTCATTCCAATATCAGCCTTTCAAGCTAATTGAGCACACACCTTTGAGAGTGTTAAATAAATGAATACTCTCCTCTTCAATCCAAGATATAGCATTTATGCAGGAATAAAAAGAATCCCTCTTATTCCTACCACTCAAATTCTTTTATATGAGCAAATCTGAAGAACTTCTGAAGAGAGCGTGAGTAGATTCTCACTTTAAATTACTATTTACAATGTTTTTTGACTGAATGACGTCGGTGTAATTACTTAGAATTTACTAGACGTCATTCTTACTGAAACTTAATTATGAGTAAATAAGCAAATATTTTATCTAGCACCATGCTTGCAATTATATTTCATTCCAATATCAGCCTTTCAAGCTAATTGAGCATGCACCTTTGAGAGTGTTAAATAAATGAATACTCTCCTCTTCAATCCAAGATATAGCATTTATGCAGGAATAAAAAGAATCCCTCTTATTCCTACGACTCAAATTCTTTTATATGAGCAAATCTGAAGAACTTCTGAAGAGAGCGTGAGTAGATTCTCACTTTAAATTACTATTTATGATGTTTTTTGACTGAATGATGTCGGCGCTAGATAAAATATTTGCTTATTTACTCATAATTAAGTTTCAGTAAGAATGACGTCTAGTAAATTCTAAGTAATTACACCGACATCATTCAGTCAAAAAACATCGTAAATAGTAATTTAAAGTGAGAATCTACTCACGCTCTCTTCAGAAGTTCTTCAGATTTGCTCATATAAAAGAATTTGAGTCATAGGAATAAGAGGTATTCTTTTTATTCCTGCATAAATGCTATATCTTGGATTGAAGAGGAGATTATTCATTTATTTAACACTCTCAAAGCCGCATGCTCAATTAGCTTGAAAGGCTGATATTGGAATGAAATATAATTGCAAGCATGGCGCTAGATAAAATATTTGCTTATTTACTCATAATAAAGAAAGTTTACTAAAAGCATTATAACATAAACACAAACAATACTAAGCCAAAGTCAACCAAAAAACAAGCTGGTCATAAGAAATAGATATAGCAAAGTAGATAAGAGATAATGAGAATTGCTATTTTGCATTGTATGTTTAAGGATTAGCATTTGATTTTATAAGTATGAAAGCTATTGAACATGACAAAATCTAAAAGCAGTACACCACTCTCACTTGAGGTAAGAATGTTTTCTGATCATTGTTGACATCTTGTGGAAAGATGAACAACCATAGCACTATAGATTTATATTCTCAATTTCTTTTATCATTGTATCCTTCTTCACAACTTTACCATATTACAATCATCTACAAGTGCAGAAATTTGTATTACCCTAATTCACTATGCATATATTTCATAAATCATCTTCACTCATCAGGCAAGGTAGATGTATCAAATATCTGACCATCATGCCAAGGTAGGAATTTTTCAGATTAAACCACTAAAACTTCACACGATCACCATTTTGCACAAGCTGTTTAAAGAATAGCCATATAGTAGTATCACCCAATGCAAAACCATAGTAATCAGGGACTGCTAGAGGTCTAACCATATCAACATTTCTAGTTAGTACTTACTCATCCAGTATCCCTTGATTAGACTCCTCACTGATGAAAATAGTGCTCTCGGATCCAAAGCTTCTCATTAATAAAATCCACAAGCTAGAAACTAGTAGGGAGATATTGTATGAGCAGGCACAATTTGATGTACAAACCTTCTAGCATTCATTAAATATGATACCTTTTGTTTTTACTAGGTGGCATTACTGTATGGAGAGAGTTGCTACTGTTTTAATTTTGCAGATTGAATGGTGGGTTTTGAAAATAATACTTCGGAGCTTAAGAAATATTAAAAAGTGTTACTAGATGAAGGGAAGAAAATGAAATGTGTCTAAAGATGAGTACTAAAAAAAGACTCAAGAAATGTTCAATGACTTTTCAAAAAAAGAGAAATAAAGATTTAAAGTCAAGAATTATCAAAAATTGCCAATGTAAATATCTTGAACAGACAAGGTACATATGTTAAATTAGGTTATGTGACCAATGACTTGATTTCTTTGTAATATACATATGAAAACAGTACAAATAAAATTAACATAGGATTAAACTTGAATGGTGTGCTTTTGTTGAAAGTAACTTAATGTCAATTAGACATATGTATTTGAGCTTGGATATTTAATACAAAAGCAATACAGAAGTTTCTGACCACATGGTGAAATATAAAAATATGCATTATAATATTACCAAATAAAGATCAAAAATAAAGTATGTAAATGAGAAAACAAATAGTTCTTATTAACATCGCTGAAAGAATTTTTGTGATCGATAATGTTAGTCTGAACATATTGCTAAAATTGGTAACAATATATGTACAATTAGAAACAACCTGTAAGATGGATGGATGAAATGAGAAAATTTCTGAAGTGGTATGGAAAAATGAAACTATCGATCAGAATAATCAGAATTATAATTCAGATGGATCTTCATACTGCCATGGGTTGATAATGTATGAAAATGATGATAACTTGATTCTTTTAAAAAATTGTCTGTTTTAAAAGCAAAAAACGTAGCATTGTTTTTATACAAAAACAGTATTTTTATATCAATCTTACAAACAATTAATTTTAAAGCAATAATCGCAAATACTTGTTTTTTTAACATTTAACATTAAATTAATATCAGGATTTGTGCGCCCTAGCAAAGTAAGCCAAATTATATATGCATACAAATAGGACAGGGAAGTATATAATATTTACGTTGGGAATAATAAAAAATCAGAAAGAAATGCATTAATGTATGCTCATTCTGGCATTAATGACACAACTTGATAGCTTAAATAAAAATGGTCTGGTCATAGCAAAAAGAACTGACAGACAATGGATTCCTTGGCTACCTATATATGGAAGCATTTTAAGAATTTTGATGTGAGATGATGAAATTAAAAAAATCTTCTGCCTGACACATTATAAATAAGAAAGAGTTGGAATAGATTTTTGTAAACAATTATTGAAAAGGTCTTTTGTCTACAGGAAGCTATTATTATTCAAATGGAGGTGGTGATGATGATGATATGTGTAATATAGGATTTTGAATAGTAAAAATATTTAAAATAGTAGTGTTTAATTTACTAAGAAAAAAAATATTTAGTGTAACTTTGAAGAGAGAATTAAAGAAAAAAATAATTAAATTCTATGCGTGGAGCATATTATTGTATGGCTGTGAAACATGGACACTGAGTAATAAAATTACTAACAGATTGGAGACCTTTGAGCTGTGGTCATGGAGAAAGATTGAAAAAAAATAATTGGATAAATAAAACGAAGAAGTTTTGAAAAGAGTAAATGAAAAAAAAATTGATTGAGGAAATTAAAGTTAGAAAGAGCAACTAGATTGGGCATGTATTAAAAAAGAAGTATAGTTTAATGAAAGGTGTTTTGGAGGGAATGATGAGTGGAAACAATAAGAAAGGCTGGAAACGATTGGCATTGCTGAATGATATAACAAATCAAAAAGAGTTACATGGAATTAAAGAAATGGGCAGTTAATAAGACTGCTTTCTGGACCACTCCATGAAACTGAATACTATTGATTGATTGATTTAACAGATTAATGCACATAGACATAATATAAATAAATTGAGGGAAATTGAAACTTCCTTAATCAAATGTGAAATATTTGTTATCCTTATAATGAATATTTCATGCACTGTGATTGGATCTTCCAGCTCTCTGTTACTTCCAGATGCATTAATCTACTAATTACATATCTCAATATGAAGCTTATTGGGTTTGTTCAATAAAATAAGTTTATCTAATTATATCTTGTTTAAGGTTTGAAGTAAGCTGATTTATAGAAAGACTATAGTGCTGAATAATAAACAAAGCACCACATGACTCTTGTTTACACAAATGCTGAACAATATTTGTGTAGGCAAGTGGCAATTGATGTTATATTGATTTTATACCAATTCCTACCAGGGATTGAAAGTGTTTATAGTTATTTAAAAAAAACAAAGGAAACTATTATATATAGATACTGGACTGATATCAGATCTATATAACCAAAGAGGCATATTGACTTTGATTGAAAATATCAATACATTTTTTTAATTGGAACTGGTAGTGTGATAATAAAAATATAAAACGGCTGCTAGTAAAATAGTGCAATAGATTAAAAAAAAATTCAGGTGCAGTTAATCCATATCCATAATTGCTAAGTGATAAAAGCCATAAGCTAAAAACTAGGCTTGTAATATTGGTTAGGATAGCACTGAATAAAGATTTAAAAAGAACCCTATCTGGCATCTATTGATTACTAACGCTTACACTAGATGGCATAAATATGGTAAAAAAAGAATTTGCTGCTAAAGTACTGGATATTCATGCTTTGACATTAAGCCGATCTTTTTACCATTATTACTATAAGATAAATGAAATCCATATTTACATGGCAATTGAAGATAAAACATTGTTCTTAAATTATATGTGCAATGAAGTGTTTGACTATTTTGTTTATATGATATGCTATCATATAATGAATGCTTCTTGCACTATAATTGAAGTAGATATCTTTCCAGATCTATTTAAATGATTATATTTGTAATGTTATTTTAAAATGCAATAGGTATTAAATAAAATACCCAAATAGGTTTATTGTTTGGAAATTTATAAAAAGTGATGAAACAAGACCATGATTCATATATCTTAAACTCTAGAATCTTCTACTTTATCTCTGTACTATTAAAACCGTTACTAGGTATTGTATTTTGTCATCAAAAAAGAATTAGCAAATTCCAAAAGGCAAAATTTAAACCGGATATAAAACTAATTTGTTTGTTTTTTTATATATTTATTGATCTTTTCAACATGTGTGTGATCAAGTGTATCAGCAGTATGAGATAGCATGAATGGTTGAGGGTCATGTGAAAGTCTGAGTTCAAACCCCCTACATATTTGTATTCTTAGTTTATTTTCTTTCTTTTTTTTACTGTTTGCTTACTTGTTTTTTTTTGTTTGTTTTTGTTTTACGTGCCATTTATTGCATATTGCTACTATATTTAAATATTAATTTGAATATATTTTTAGTGGCGCTGGAAAATCGACTTTACTAAATGTTTTAGCATGTCGAAATCGTGGATCTCTTCATGTGGATGGGCATATCTCCTTAAATGGACAAACTATGGATATTTCAACACGCAGTGTAATTGCCTATGTACAGCAAGATGACCTTTTCTTGGAAGAATTAACAGTCAGAGAACATTTAATGTTTCAGGTAATAAAATCGCTATTTAAAATATCAACTTTGGACTATCATGTTTTATCAATTACAACATTATTTTTAAAAAAAAGTGTTCTAAAACTTTTAAGTATAAAAATGTATAATGTTAAGAGTAATTGAAAAAAGAAATGTGTAAAATAGTAAAAGTAATGGCAAATCGCCAAACACTCAACTTAAACAATTAAGACAAAAGCAGTTTCAACTCTACTGCCATCTAGTGTAAGCTTGAGTAATTACAAGTTGAACTGACTATACTAATGGTAGCAAAATATTATAAAAACTATTTCCTATGAATCATTAAGAGTAAATTTTTAAAAAATGATATAAAGAGAAAGTATACAGGTTCAAAAAATGACAATTCTTATAAGTATGTGAAATTTATTTTTAAAATGATTACCTGTAATGATGATGACTAGATCATGTGACTCTCAAAATTAAATAATCATTATTTAGAGAAATCTGATTTTCTACACTGTTTCTTCTTTCTATTTTATTGTGTTTGCTTTGAAACTTTGAATATTTACCTCTTTTTCAAAGTCTTTAATTAATTTATATATAGTTTTTTATTCAGACATTTGTTTTGATTTTTTTTTACAGGTAGATTTCATAATATTTTAAAAAGAATTATCCTGTTTTTAATTTAAATTTGGTGGCTTAGAAATCTGTCTTCAATATTCCTCTAATATTAGCATGATCATAAGGAGCTTGATATTATTAGTCATTATTTATTAGAATCTCTTAACTTTGAAATCACATGACTCCTTCACATGACTTTGGCTTACATATTCCTGTTATAACAGCATTATTATTCACTAATTCTCTACCATTTACTAGAAGCTTTAGTAAATGATAATAGACACCGGGTGATCTTATCCAATATACATAAACATGAAACTAGTCTAGGGGTATTGGCATTGGATAGGGATTAATATCTATTATTCCTTACTAAAGTTTATAGTATGTGGCATGAAAATAAAGAATAATGATGTTATTACTTGACTTTCTAACTTATTAAACCTGTGCTAAAATTCCTGTAACATTGACTGTTCTAATTTATTCTTCAAATAATACCTAATTTTTATTTTAAAAAATTATTCAATGTGATACTTGAATATGAATGTCAGTTGATTTCATAAGATATTCACAACTGACTCTATATAAATCAAGAAAACATTATACAGTGGAGTGATTTACCTTTCCAAATTTTATACCAGAATAAAAAGATTACACAATATGAAGTATAAAGTAGGAGTAAAGATTAATGATGATCCATTAGTCATTAAAGTATAATACCCCTATCTGATCAATAGTAAAAGTTGTATTATATGGCAATCATATTTTTTATATTTAGAGTCAGTATATATCTGACCAACCCAAATTAACCAAAGGTCTTCTCACTTTAACTAGAAATACTTAAATACCCATTTACCAGTCAAGGCTAGATGATTAATGGAATTGTTTATGGAATAATTACCTGAAAAAAATCTGTAGTCTGTTTGTGACAAAAAAAAACACTTCAATATTTATTTGGTAAGTGTATTGATCTGGTAATGCATAGGAATCTTCCCTGAACATGTGACAACTCAATATCCAATCAACTTATATCCAACTCCCAAGTATTTGTATTAACTGTAGTGACTTTAATATATAAACCATTAGAACTTGAATTCATATCCCAGATCACAAACATGGCAGGTTAGTGTACAAACATCTACACTATAAGACTCATTATATCTAATATGCAATATATTTCTAACAGATTTATCATTTTAATATATTAGGTCTTTTACAATATGGTGATTTGTGAATGTTTCTTTTTACAGTTAATAATTTCTAAATTATTTTAGAATACGAAAACAAGTCAGTTATGGAGCTTACTGTAAGTTAAAATCTAATCAATTAGATTATTAAAATATTTTCTTTTAATTAAGGATCATTGATATATCTAAGGTTACAAAAAAGCTCAATAAGATTATGAAAAGCAGAAGTCAGTCAGAGGACATATGTGTGAATTTCTTTAGAAACTCTCTCTCTCTCTCTCTCTCTCTCTCTCTCTCTCTCTCTCTCTCTCTCTCTCTCTCTCTCTCTCTCTCTCTCTTAGTTTTTAACTCTTTTAACTCTTATTTCTACTTTATAATTATTCTTTGAACCTGGATTATGTTTAGTAATTAAGAAGTAGGGAAAAATCATTAACTGCCCGAAGTTCTCTTGCTTTTAGTATTTGTTAACTTGGAGTGCTACTTTAGAGAAGTTCTAACTCGCAATTCACGTGAGGAAATTGGTATCATGAAAGAATCAGCAAAATATTTGTGCAGCAACTTTTGTTAAAAACTGTAAGCCAGAGGAAGAAAAATTCAATCCAGTAAAGGAAACTTCTATATGACATTTTAGCTTTGACTTGAAAGAATAAAAAATAGCAAAAGTAAATACATGTACATGTCTCCAGGAAAAATCTCAGCAGGAAATGTGAAACCTCATAATAAGATGGTAAAAAAATTCCTGCAAAGAAATGTGTACTAAGAATTAATTTAGACTCACATTAAGAACATTATTGAGATTACCTCTAAATATATATGATATTTAAAAGTATAGTTGTATTTGAAATTGATTGAAACATGTTAGGAGAAGCTAATGAGTTATTGCTTTTCTTTTTTAAAACTGAATTAAAAAAAAGAAACTCAAATTGTGGTTTAATTTTTTTTAACATTTAATTTTTAATTGTTTTTTTTTTTTTTTTAATATAGAAAAACAAAGATTCACTTCTTCTTCTTCTTCTTGTATAATTGATTTAAAATTTAGTTTTGATTGAAATGGACATTTTTAAAAAATAAATGTATTTTTCAAATATATAGATTAGTATTAACAAAATTAGATTAGTATTAAAATATGAGTTGTCATTATGTTTTGGATTTGTAGATTATGAAAAGGCATTTGATTCTATAAACATTTCTTCAGTGATTAAAGCATTGGATCATCAAGGTATAAATCCAGGATAGTGTCATATTTTAAAAAATATTTATAAAAATGCAACAGCAACAATTAGATTACATAATGATATTGGGAAAGTCAACATTGAGAAAGGTGTAATACAATGTGACTCCATATCTCCAAAACTTTTTACAGCAATGCTGCAAGAAGTATTTTGTGGAATAAAATGGGAAACTAAAGGAGTGAAAGTAAATGGAGATTATTTAAGTCATTTAGATTTCACAGATGATGTAGTTGTTTTTGCAAATAATGCTTCAGAGCTGCAGGATATGTTGCAGGAATTATCAGATGAAAGTAGGAAAGTAGAACTAAATGTTAAAAAGACTAAAGTAATGTTTAATCGATTTTCTCAAAATATGAAAATAAAGATTGATTATGATGAATTAGAAGAAGTTAACAGTTACAAATACCTTGGTCATATTATTAATACAGATGGAAACATAATGGAGGAAAATAATCATAGAATTAAACTTGTTTGGAGTGCTTTTGATAGAAATAACTTGATACTAAAAGGAAATATGCCTATGTGTTTGAAAAGGAAGGTTTTTATACCAGTTCATACTTATGGATCTGAGATTTGGACACTTAATAGTAGAGCAATACAGAAACTTCAGACCACTCAAAGAAGTATGGAGAGATGTATGTTGGGAGTAACAAGAAGAGATTGAAAACGCAATGTATGGGTAAGAGAACAAACAGGTGTTACTGACCTCATTGAAAAAATTAAAAGATTGAAGTGGAGTTGGGCTGGACATATTGCTAGAAGAGATTATAATAGATGAACAATTGAAATTTTAAACTGGATTCCAAGAGATTGTAAAAGACCCAGAAAGAGACCACATGTGAGATGGATGGATGAAATAAGAAGTGTGCAATGGTGATGTGGAGAAGAGAAGCTAAAGATCAGAGAAGATGGATTAAACTTGGAGAGATCTTAATCTTGCAGTGGATTGATAATAGTTGATAATGATGATGATGATTAAAAAAAATTAAAAATCTTGGTTTAATCAAAAAGGTTTTCTAATAATATTTTAGATTGTGATATAGTATGAAAATTTACGTAAATTAGCCAGAAGTGTTATAATCATAATATTAGAATCTATATAACTCTATTTAATTTACTAGCATTGTATTCATATGTAATTTTAATCAGAAGAGAATTACACCTATACACATGTACTGTAATGTTGTTTCAATATTTCAGTGCTCTTTTTTAGTATGAAGGATACTCTCAAATCAAAGCACAAGATAGAGACTTTGACAAGCATTGGTGTTCAAGTGGTCAGCACAGCTGCTTTACAAGCAGTTGTCCCAGGTTTGTGGGTTTGCTTCCCGGCCAATGCTTTGACACATGAAAAAAAAAAGATAGAGACTTTTAAAAGATAAGGGCAGCCATCTTATCTTTGTACCTAAATTCACATATATAGGCCAATCTAAATCATTTTGGAATGAGAGCATGAAGGTGTTCTATTGATCACTTTACATCCATTAACTTTATTCTATCTATTAAACCAACATTACATGCATGTGTATAGATATAATCCCCTTCTGATTAAAAATATAATCAAAATAGTAAATATACTATATGTATATGCATAGGGGAATGGGTAATGTATTCCAAGATACAGAAAAAATAGTGTTATAATCACTGTAATTTTAAATTAAACAAATAAATTAATTATTATCTTTAAATATAGTCAGTATTGTCTTGTATGTAAATTTTTCCCGTTGCATTAATTACATTTATGTGGGTAGGAAGTTATTATATAAATACAGTTATTTAGATCATTAGTTTATATAGTTAAGGATATTCTATATTTAAGATATTGTAAAGAGAAGTAATTAAGAACTATTGATTTTATTTATCAGAGATTGGATTTAATGCTATCTCTGTGAAGGATTTAACATAGAGGCTAAATTCTCCTTACAGTAGCGCCACTCAGTGCAAGCTAGAGTAATCAATGGATGCAAGAAAGTTTTGCATAAAATCCCAATCTAGTGCCTACTCAGAGTAATCAATGGATGCAAGAAAGTTTTGCATAAAATCCCAATCTAGTGCCTACTCAGAGTAATCAATGGATGCAAGAAAGTTTTGCATAAAATCCCAATCTAGTGCCTACTCAGAGTAATCAATGGATGCAAGAAAGTTTTGCATAAAATCCCAATCTAGTGCCTCTCATCCATTGACTACTCTGGCTTGCACTGAGTGGCACTGCTCTATGAAGAGTTTAGCCTCTGTATAAACAGCTTATGTAAGCATAAAGAATGGTGCTCATGTGATGTTAAGGATTTAACATTATGAATATTATGGAAATGAGGATGAATCAAATAGTTGACTACCTCATTGAAGTTTAGTTTATATTATTTTTAAAAATGGAGTGACTCAAAAAGTCACCACTTTGGATTAGTATTACTCTAATGAGTAAATAAGGGTAGTTAAGTTTATATCTATCAAGATTTACACTGAAGTATACTTGGTAGACTGATTTTACTTTATCTATATATATATATATATAGCTCTAAACAAGCTTTTGTTTACATAAGCATCGACAGAGATAGAATTCAAAATCTCTATTGTGTTCTCTCTACCTCCAGACCAGCTGGTTTCGAGCTTAAATGGCTCACATCAGTGAAGGGCTGGGAGACCAGAAACTAGATCTAAACACCAACTCAAAAGTCAGCACTTATGAAACACGTTTCTATCAATCTGAAAGCATGAATTTATCAGACACACAAATATCTTCAAATGCAGCTTAACAGGCTAGATAGCTATATGGGCCTGAATTCAGCTCAGTTTCACAATATAGTAAAAGCCTCTGTAATATATAGCATTGCAAAAACCTTCAAAAGTATACTTATGATAATTAAAACAAATTATAAATTTTGTAAAAAACAAGTTACAAAATATATAACTTGTTTTAATTATCATAAGTGTACCTTTGAAGGTTTTTGCAATGCTATATATTGCAGAGGCTTTTACTATATGGTGAAACTGAGCTGAATTCAGGCCCATATAACTATTTAGTTTGTAAAGCTGGATTTGAAGATATTTGCATGTCTGATAAATTCATGCTTTCAGATTGATAGAAACATGTTTCATAAGCGCTGACTTTTGAATTGGTGTTTAGATCTAGTTTCTCGTCTTCCAGCCCTTCACTGATGTGAGTCATTTAAGCTCAAAACCAGCTGGTCTGGAGGTAGGGAGAACACGATAGAGATTTTGAATTCTATTTCTGTAGATGCTTATGTAAACAAAAGCTTGTTTAGAGCTATTGGTAAAGCTCCATCTAGTGATCATAAAATGCAAGCTTAAAAGCAAGTTATGAAATTTATAACTTGTTTTAATTATCATATATATGTTTGTGTGTGTGTTGTCTATGAGGTTAAAAAATAATTGATTAAATGAGTTATGTTTATGGTGATCAACAATCTGTATGATTATATCCTTGATGTATTAAAGGGATGAGTTATTTACTCAATGATAAACAATGCTCGATCATATATTTATCTTTTATATTACAAGTTGAATATTTTAAGATTAGTCAGTAATAAACTTGGACCTTTTAGAGCATGTATGATTGCTATTGTCTGTGTTGTAAAATATCAACTAAAAAAAGAATTTAGAAATGTCAAGCGTTGATGGCCTAATGGTTAGCATAGCTGCCTTCAAAGCAGCTGGCCCTGTTCGCTTCCCGGTCAACGCTTTGATATATATATATAAGAAATTAGAATTGAGACTATTAATGAAGTAACATTGCTGGTTGCTTAAATTTCGTTAGATAATGTAATAGTTGTATACAAAAATGTCTTCTATTTAACTGAATAAAAATAGTTAAAAGAGTATTAATAATAATTTATAGAATATATAATGTGTAAAGATTTCCTAATGAAGGTTATACATAGTTGTCAGTTTCCATATAGTGAAAGTCTGAGTAAATTTCCATTTTTGTACTACCTACTGATATGCCAAATACACATTTACCTATCAATAATGGATATTATCTGGGCTGGCTATATATTGGTTTTCTGAAAAAAATAGTCCAAATTCTAATTGAAACCTGAAAGAAATTTTAAGTTTTACCCATCCTAGATCTGAGTTTGATGTACGAGGCATAGCAGTTTAACTCCCAGCTCCATTATAATACTTTTCGTATTTTTGCATGTTTTGGTGTGGTAATAGAATGGCGGACTTTAGTACTCAGCATGCATAGTTCAGTGCCTTCATTTTCCATGCTTTATCTAGCAAGAAAGCCATTTGATTTATTTATTATATTTCTAGAAGTTTTCGGCATGTGTTTTATCAATATCCGCTGGCTTCACTAAAATGAGTGAATTACTATTAAATTTAACGTAATAATTATATACATCTGTCTTCATTCTTTGCAGGCTATGCTTAAGTTAAGCAGAAAATATCCTACGAGTTATAAAACAGATAGAGTGAACGACGTTATTCTCGAGGTAAAATTTAATGTATTTATATATATTTTATTATTACTAATACAAAACCTGCGTAATATAAATATTTTTTCAAAGCAAAATTACTTTGTATATAAATATGATTATTATTTTTATAGAAATTTATTTTTCTTGCTTAGTTAGGCTTAACAAAATGTCAAAACACGAAAATTGGTTCCGCATCCTTTCGAGGCATTTCTGGCGGAGAAAGAAAACGGTTAGCATTTGCGTCAGAGGTAAGATTTAAATTTGTAAAATATAAATAATGATAATCTTATAATACTGTTAGTTGATCGAAAGTTCAAAAGATGTTAAAATGCCAAATTGACAAGATGACATACAGATTTTCTTTTTACTTTCTTTAGCAGGAAAATAATAAATATTGTAATTTATTTATATATATAAATTCTTAGATATCATATATAATGAAGGTTGTGATTTATTATTTTTATTATCCTAAGGTTAATATTTAGTGTCAAATAATTGGCAACAATATTCAGGAACGATTATCTGGATTGGGGCAGATTTCTTGGGTTAACCTTCAAGGGTAGAATACCTACTTAATTTTTAAGAATAGATTGGCTGTGTTAACCTTCAGAGCCATATTATCTGCATTAATCTTTAGTGAAAAATTAAAACAGGCAAAAACTCACTATACGTATGGCCACACTGCAAGCTAGAGTAATCAACGGATGCCAGAGGACTTGTGCATAAAATCCCCATCTACTGACTACTCATCCAATATCCCCAGACTAGTTTCTGGCTTGTGGCCTTCATTAGTGAGGAGCCTTGGATCTGAGAGCACTGCACCTAGCATCTTAGGATCTAATGCAAGCACCTTTTATCTCTAATTAACTACAAAACAATGAGTCTTAAATTGAAAACCCCTTAATATTTTCAATCCAAGCCCATCAGTTCATATATCATATAGGTCTGAACTCAGTTCAGTACCCATACATTTTGGTGTCTTTGGTTATTTAATAACCATAGCCACCAATATCCTATTAGGGTGCACAAGCCTTCTGGAATCCATTGATTACTGTAGTTTGCAGTGTGGTAATATGTATAGTAACTTTTTGCCTGTTTTAATAACAGTTATAAGCAAGCATAGAAATGGTGATCATGCGATGTTTAGTGAAAAATTACTTAGGTTCATCTTAAAGAGCAGAATTCATGGGTTAAACTTCATAGTATATGATCTGAATTAACCTTCAGGGATATATTACTTAGGATAAACTTCAAAAGAAGATGAATCTTTAGAAGCAAAATTTCATGGGTTAGTCTCCAAATGAGATATTTTTTGCATTAATATACATTAAGGCTTTTATTGTGTAATAGTTATCTAACAGGCATTGGATTTTTTTAAATTATTGGTTCATAGCTATTCTTAGCTAGAGGATAAAATAATAATTTTTAAAAATCGTGAAACTCACACCAAGTGACATTTGACAGACCTGGTAAGTAATGCATTATCATTCATTGGTCTTATTTTTGGGAATGTGGAAAAAAGTTTTTTATTATAGTAAGTATTGTTTTATGTTTTGTAATAAAAATAATGGACATATTCTTTTATTGCATTTATATGCATGTATATTGTATTTACATGTATGTATATATGTATTATAACAGATTAAAAAGTTGCCCTACAGGTTTGGGCAGCATTTTATACAGAAATGAAAAGATGATGATGGTATAATCTTTTTTATCATCCTAAAAGTTAGGGGTGCCATTTGTAACAGATTGAAAATGTGCAATGGGAAATAATAACTAATATATTCTGAATAAAAAGTATAGCCCAGACATTGGTTACCCAATATAAGAATAAAAATGAGCCCTGAAGTTGGACAACATTTATAACTAAATAAAATATAAATCAAAGAAAAATAGTACTAATTTTATAATGCCTGTGAATAATAATATTGTTTATAACAGAATAAATATAATATACCAAGCTAAATGAATGCTCATCAATAAATAATCATTCAGTATTTAAAATAATCCTTTATCAAATCACATATCTGACTATTAACTATATCAAAACAAAACAGTGATGATAATACTTATTATAGCATCATGAGTTCAAACAACATTTAGAAAAACACAAAACAACAAAATCATCATTTCACATTTTCTAAATATAAACCTTACTTAAATTAAATTAAAATAAAGCAATTAAATCAAATATCATTGTCTCCAAACCATGATAAATGCTTAAGATGTATTTCATTTATAATCAAATGAAAAGAGTGATAAGCCGTTCAACAATAAAATTTTAATATACCTAACGAATCAAACATTCCTTATAATCATATAAACTTATACTAAAATTTAGCAATGTTCATATCTAAATAAAATAATTCATGAATGATTAAAAGAATAGCTTTAGTATGTCCTATAAGTTTACAATATTCATAATATCTAAATAAGTATATGACTCACTAATTAATTTTTAAATTTTAGTTTAATAAAAATAATACTAAGTCAGTTATGCTATACTCATATATTAATTTACTATTACTAATCATGCTATTTATAACAAGATAAAAAACTTAATAATGATGTAATAACAATAAATCCATAACATAATCTTGAATCTATAATCTCCAATCATACCAGCATATAAAAGAACAGTAAATTTCTATTGGATATTTAATTAAGTATAATTAACTAATCATATCAATTTATTTTAAGTTTCCTGTAACTAAATTCTTACAGCTTGTATATTACAACTATCAAAACATATAAAAAGAATTATTAACATTTATTATAAACAAGTATGAATATTAAAATCTAATAGTTAATTGGATTTATGATCCACAGCAATTAAATTTTAAATATAATTAAAGCAAATCATTTTGACTCATAACAGAACAAAATATACTACTATCAAATTTATAATTCAATAATATTAACCCCAAACTCAATACATACCTAAATGATCAATAATTATTTAGATAAAACATGAAAATATTTTATTACAATTACCATATAAACTTTTTATCCTGGCAGATAATAACTATTGAATTCAATATAAAAAAAATATATATCCATGCTCACTTACTAATCCTGCAATTTAATATCAGAATTATGTGATATAGTTATTACAAATAAATTTTATGATATAGTCATCTTGTCTTGTCTCACTTGAATGTTAATAATTAATGAATCCATGTTGTACAACTAAACAATAATCAGACAAGTTTATTTGCTTTAGGTTAAATTAAAATTTATTAATAAATAAATATTGATTATATAATATATGTACGAGGAATAGATTGTGAACAGTCAATATGTATACCTACAATCTAATTGCATGCACAATAGATCATCAACTGACATTAATTTCATATTTAAATATGTGATTCCAAATATAAAACATATATGTCTATGTAACATAAATATGTTACAGAACATTCATACTTCCCAAAATATAAGAGAATTTAATACATATATCTTCTTCTATACTTTATATATATATATACAAAGATGAATCTAGTTATTTGTTAATATAAATTTAAGAAAACAAAATAAAGTGAATACTTATTGTAATAAAATCTTTTTTTGAACTTCTAATATAAGTGTTATACCTGAAGTTAATTTAAAATCAATAAACCTAAAAAAACTAATATTTTTACATATTAAATAATAATTACTATGCCACAAGATATAAGTTTAAACTTAGGAAAATGTGTTTTTCTAAAGATTTGTGATGATGGTGTTCTAGCTGTATTTTTATATTGGACTATTTCCATCATCTAATATGTGTGTTGAATGTCTTTAGAAAAGTTTTAATTTTTAGTTAAATATTACAAATGCATTCAACTGTTAGTAATATCATAGCAAACAGGTTAGTATATGCACCAACTGTTAGTAATGTCACAGCAAACAAATGTTAGTAATATCACAGCAAACAGGTTAGTATATGCACAACATTTTGAGAGGTATTTTTCTCCCCTCTTCTTCAGGTGTTGCTGGCCTGACCAGTGACAGTACTAGCATGGGATTCGAACCTGGGTCTTTAGATTCTTGATTATAATTGAAATTTAAGGTAATGCAAATAGTCCAATATAAAAATACAGTTAGGAAAATGTAACTCTCATATTTTGGAATGTGACTAGATTACCATTTAACTTAAAATTGTATATTATTTACTAATTAAATCAAGTCATAAGTCACATGACTTAACTTGTTAAGTTTGTATTACAAAATAAAATAATGAGCTGCTGTAGCTAGAATTATTCAGACCCATATAGCTATTTCAGTTAGATAGCTGGATTTGAAGACACATAGGCGTCTGACAATTTCAGATTTTCTACTTAATAATTAATTATCAGATAAATCCTAGCCTTGAGTTGGTATTTTAAATCTAGTGCTACATTTTAAATGAGAAAAATATATATATAGCAATAATAATTGTAACTATAAACCAATGACTTGAATGACTCTTTAAATACAATATTTCCAGAATGGCATCACAGTTCTGATGTCTATTTCAAACTATAAACCAATAGTATATTCTTGTTCCAGAGAAGATGTAATATATTTGCAAAAACTTTTAAATCCAAAGTACATTTTATCGATTCTGATATTTTCTGTATATATCCAAATTATTCTTTCAAATAATAATTATTTGGTTTCTATGATATTACATACATAAATACTAGTTTATATTCATGGTGATATGATGAGATATCCTTTCATGAACAAGAATTACTTCAAAATAATAAATGGATGTTAGCTTTATCTAGGATGATATAACGGGAAATTAAACTGATTCATATCTTAGATAAAATTGATCAATCGATCTAATAAAATTACACAGACAGATAGATATGATTTTTGTACATCTTCTGACATTTGCATTCTATCTCTAAAAAGGAAGTAATATTCGTTTTAAAAGATAAAAATATTCTGATGATTTATAATGTAATGAAATAATTTTGATGATTTTTCCTTTTGTAATAAATTGTTGTTTTCCCATAAAATTTTCTCAATACACTACCCGGTTAACTATATAGCTTTAAAATAAATAAAAAGAAAATCATATAAAGAAATTTATATATGTTTATGTTTAAAGCCAAAACAAGAGAGAGAATGAGTCTAAACTATTCAGTTCTATTTATAAAAAATTTCATTGTCGTCAAGGTAACTATAGCAATCCTTTATATTCACTCTTTAAACAATTTCAGGCAGTGTTTCTTTAATAGAAATTGTATTATACAACAAATAAAAATAAATATTTTAGAATTATTATATACAACACAAATTTATATTTCGAAATACCAATACTATTTTTCATTCTAACATAAATTAAGCAATTTACAATACATTTCCGCCACATTACACTGGAAATATATATATAATTCATACATATCTTCCCAGTATAATATTACACAAATAAAAAAATATATTTGAAATATTAAACATTTATTTAAATAGTGAAAATAAGAGTCATAGATCACATGACCCTATCTCTTAAGCTTGTAAGTTATAAACAATGAGGATTGCCAATTCCTCAACAAGCTTTGTGATAAATGCTTAGCCAGAGCCAGCACTTAAAATATCTCTGTCAGGGACCCCCCCCCCCCAAACCTCTGACCATGGTTTCGTGTATTGTTTATAATTTACTATTTATAAATGCAGTAATGGAAATGAAACATTTATAATAAAAGAATAATAATTTTATCCAAACTATAAGCATTATTATTCACATATTCATTTTCCTTTTTAAAATAAATAAAGTCAATTTATAGCATCACGATACAATTAATAATAAATTTACTTTTATATCAATATTATCGTTGTCATAGCAACATAGTTCAATGTGTCATAAGTTAATATAACCATCACCCAAAAATCAAACAAGAAAAAAAAATTATGACTGACTTCTTACCATATACTGAACTATATCTTAAATTTCAGTATACACAATATGCAAATTAAGTTCTTATATTTTTATATTGTTAAATACTGAATAAATGATGAAAATATGGGTAAGAGGTCATGATCTGGTCTACCTGAAGAGTGCTTGTTCAGATTAAAATGTACATTTGGGATTATCATTTAATTTTTTCATGTCCTTGGTCATATCTTTCAAAAATGTATGTGGGAGTAGAAGTTTTAAGTTTATCTTAAGAAATCTTTTACACATAAAAAAAGAAAGATGAATTTGACTTGCTCCTTGTGTTTATTTTTAATTAAAAAACATATATAATAATATTTAACTAAGTTTAAAGTTTATATCTAGGCTAGGGATAATCTCTAGCTTAATAAATGATCAGTAAAGATCATAAATTTATTTATCTGAAATTGTTGGTATCATTGTTGTGACTGCCGAAAATTTGATACTTGAAAATTAAATGATAATAATTTGATATTGATACGTACTGATCAAATGATGAAAGCATTGTAAAATACTGTAACCTGAACTAGCTGAAGAGTACTGATTAGGCATGAAATAAATCTTGGAATTTATTTTTATTTTTCGTATATCTTTCATTCCTATATCTCAAGAATATATGGTAGAGTATATATTTTAAATATGACTACAAAAGATATTGGCATGGAAAAAGAAAAATGAAGTAGGATAATTTATTCCATGTGTTAAAATTTAATCATAAAACACTTATATTAATCTTTAACTGGGTTTATCTGGATAGAGTGATGCGATGATCTCTAGATTAATAAATGAGTACTAATTATGATAAAGGTAACAGTGCTGTCTATCACATCCATCTGCAATTTGTTTCATCCATTTTGAATCATAAATTTTTGGTGGTGTTTTAATGGCTGCTCCTAACACTTTTCAGCCATGATTTCTGTCTTAGAATATAAATTAAGTTTATTTTGGTTGATTATTTGTTAGCATTGATTATTGATTTTTTTATATAATTCCATATGTAAATTATTCACTTTGTTGGATTCTAATGATAAATAAAAAAATATGTTTAGTAGGTGGCCAGCATTTCCAATTTCTCTGTGGCCACTTCCAATTTCTCTGTGTTAAGTAAAATGTATGCTGTGTCAAGTTAGAAGTTTTTGTTTGTTAAAGAAATAATTTGAAATATAAATCTTTAAAAAATTATTCAATGGCATATAAGCTACAAAAGATATAGCTCATTTGCTAATTGAAATTTATTTAGTTTTATTTTTGACGTGCTGAAAAATAATATTATAATCGTATACATTAGTAGCTGCCATCCTTATGTGATATATTATACCAATAAACATCACATGATCACCATTTCCATTGATTATTATGTTCTTGCACTGGGTGACACTTCTGTATGAAGAGGTTTGTCTTTAATATCTTTTGAATACAATAATTCAAATGACTTTATTTAATGACATATATATATATATTTAAAAAATTAATTATTCTTGAACAAAATTGATAATAAATAACTTTAATATAAACAAAAAATTTAAAACAGCAAACTAGCTTTCAGTTCTTATAAGAAGCTTATTAAGATGTCATCTAATAGTCACGTGACAAACTACTCTATAGCAACTCCATCTAGTGGACAGCATTCGCATGACAAATTAGAAACATTAAAAGTAATATATATATATATATGTAGTAGTATAACAATATGCATTATATTTTGTTCCAATCCTCTCTCACACACATTGTATGTAGCATATAATAGCTCACACTTTGTTGATAAACTTGGATTAGAGTAGAATACATACTGCTTACTGAACTGCAAGTGTGTAGAACTTTTAAATATACATATTTATTATGCAGATGCTTTTTATATTATCCTATGCATTTATAAATTAAGATTATAGTATAAACAAAATTTTAAAATAATATAATTATTAATAATAAATTGAATAACATATAAGTTATAATAATAAATTGAATAACATATAAGTAATAAAACATCTGGCTTTCATCAGTGTTAAATACATTTGACATGGTGTTTTTTTTTTTCAGTAACTTATTTTCTTATAAAAATTTAATAGTGGGCATGTTATCAAAAAATGATGATCACTCTAATTGTTTTGATGTTAAAACAAGCAAAATTCTCCATAAGTACCACTCAGTGCAAACCAGAGTAATCAATGGATGCCAGAAGGCTTGTGCATAAAATCTCTGTCTAGTGCCTACTCATCCAATATCCCAGACTAGTTTCTGGCTTGTGTCCATTGTCAGTGAGGAGCTTTGGATCTGAGAGCACTGCATCTAGATCTTAGGATAGATGCAGTGCTCTCAGATCCAAAGCTCCTCACTGATGAAGGCCACAAGCCAGAAACTAGTCTGGGGATATTGAATGAGTAGGCACTAGATAGGGATTTTATGCACAAGCCTTCTGGCATCCATTGATTGCTTTGAATGGCACTAAAGGGCACTATTGTATAGAGAGTTTTTCCTGTTTTAATAACAGTAATGTGCTAGCATAAAAAATAGTGATCATGTGATGCTTAGTTGTTTTGATGCTCTTATGTCAGTATCAACCTTTAGTACATTCTAAAATTTTGTAACACATTTAACATTGAACTTAGAAAGCATTTTATTGCTCAATATATTGTATATCAAATAAAGAAACAATAAAATGTAATTACTTTCAACATCAACTAAAGAAATATTATTAATAAATATGATTGCAAATAATACTCTGAGGCACATTGCAAAATATATTTACGAATGTTTTTTTTTAAAAATATGATCACATTCAGTGCCCAGAAATGAAAAAATTACTGTTCACATACAATAACTGAAATACAGGCTTATTATATACCTGTATCAATATATGTAATATATAGGGTATATAAGCACAGACTTTCACATTACCCACCACTCTCCACTCTATCTCATAACACTGATACACTTGAACACATAGGGGTCAGATTGACTTTAGGTCAAGATGGGTGTGATGAGAATTTCAACCTTAGGGTGGCCTTTGAGTGTTCCATCAGCAGATTTTCAATTGGATGGATGGTTGAAGAGTTGGGGTGTGGAGTGGATTGAAGCCTGTCCATTAAAGTATTAAGATTATCTATCTTAATATATATTTGAGCACTTATTGCATGCATGTGTAGAGATGGTAATCTGAATTAACGTTGATTGCTGGGTTTTCTATTTTTATTTATATATATACATTAAACCATACAAATAAATTTAATCGCATGTAAATGATTTTATTACTGATCAAATATATAACATTTGGGAATATAAATACTTCATGAATCTGTCATTTTCCGAAAACATTACTAGGATAAATTGCAAGTAAATTCTCAAGAATCATTTTTAAAAAAAACTTGCAAATACATTTGCCCTTTCATATAGCATTAATATATGAAAGATTAAATCTATTTACAAGTTTATTTGTTATTTAGAATTTACTTGCAATTTGTCCCAATAACATATTCGGATGTGATTGTTTCATAAAGTATTTATATTAAACCATAAATTGTCAATAACCACCTATTTTCCTAATCTAATTCAAGTGATAATGAGC
This sequence comes from Epiperipatus broadwayi, assembly GCA_028023455.1. Lineage (NCBI taxonomy): Eukaryota > Metazoa > Onychophora > Udeonychophora > Euonychophora > Peripatidae > Epiperipatus > Epiperipatus broadwayi. The sequence continues at coordinate 3,856,433 of JAQFVV010006247.1, forward strand.
TAACCAATAGCAATTTATGATTTATTACTATCTAAAGTATTGAATAGAAATTTGTTTAAAAGGTTTTAAAGTGATTATGAGATTGTAGCTCCTATTGGTTTATCTTTGGTCATTATCGTGTAAATTAAGTTTGAACCCAACTAGCTACTGGTAATTTATGGTTTACTACATCTAAAGTAGTGAATAGAAGTTTTTTTGAAAGGTTGTAAAAATGATTAACTACTTTGAAAACAGGTTATCTTTGCCTGTTGAATGGCATTTGTTTAAATTTTGAGGCAGATAAAAATCTCAATCTATAGTTTTAGCCATGTGTCAGTGGTATTTGTCTACTTAAAGATCTTAGATCATAGAAAAAGATGGGAGCTATTTTTTTTATCTTTAGAAGTTACTTGACAACATATTGTAGATTCGATTGGTTTATTAAGCTTTGGAATGAAAGATACTAAATGCAGACAATTTAAGTTTAAGCCCAATAAGGTCTTAAACAAGCCAAAACTCTCTCCATACAGTAGTGCCACCCTGTGCCAACCAGAGTAATCAATGAATGCCAGAAGGCTAGTGCATAAAATCCCTATCTAGTGCCTACTCATCCAATATCCCCAGATTAGTTTATGGCTTGTGGCACTACTGTATGGAGAGAGTTTTGCCCTGTTTAATAACAATTATGTGCTAGTATAAGAGATAGTGATCATGTGATACTTAGTGGTTTAATAAGGTCTTAGTGTGTTGAAGAAGAGAAATTGTCTTCTCTGTATGTACAGAATACTTTAAACAAACCAAGCAATATTTTAAAATTATCATGTTGTTGATCTTAATGCTAGAGTTGAATAATGATTGTAATATAAAACAAAATTTAATTTTGAAGACAGAAATAAAAAAACACAGAATTGTGGAATGTGAAAGGAGGAAGATTTACATAATCACTTCGTTTATGGTAAGGATTCAAAACAGAAATAGATATATGAGCATCCAAATGAAGTTGCAGCCATATTGGATTGGATTTTGACTAAATTCAGCATACGAAATAATGATGATTAGTGAGATTTAAGATATATATTAATGCGAAATTAGTGAGAGAGAAATTATTAATAAAGACAGTCAATACGGAATTTGAACACAGACTTTCAATCTCCAGGTATATGAAGAATACCTGTATTTCAAATACTAAAAAAGACAGTATATTCTTAATCTTCAGAAATACTCCATTGAATTTAAATTATAACTTGCTAATATGTCAAAATATTAATACACTTCTCAATAAATTTTCAATTGATGACAAAATAATGTACTGAGAAAAGAAGAAATATGAAAAGGGAAGCTATGACTTAGAGAAAATTTGAAAATCTTCATCCTATAAGGGATTGTTAATGATTGAAAATGATAATGACTTGGGCTATCTTGTTTTATTTATTTATTTATTTTATTAAATACAACAACAATTTTAAACAAGAAAAATATAAAAAATATATATTTTTTTTAGTTGTTGACAGATCCTCCTATCATGTTTTGTGATGAACCAACTACAGGGATGGACTCCTTTATGGCTGAAAACATTGTTTTAATTTTAAAGCAATTGGCCAACAGAGGGCGAGCTATTATTTTTACTATCCATCAGCCGTCATCTCATGTCTTTTCAATATTTGACAGGTAAATTAACATTTAAAATGTCTTTTTACAAACAATAATTAAATAATCATACAATCTCTAGAGGGCGCTTTAGTGTTCTAATTCTTGTTAGAACACATACATCATTTTTGATTTGGTTGGTTTGTTAAGACTACTTTTTAAAATTACATTTTTGTTATTATGATATTTTTAATGTATATATAGTTTATATTAATAGCATCATTAAAAATAGAAATTTAATTATGTCCATCATGCTGGGTTTTTTTTAATATTAATCACAATAAATAAATAAATCATATATAACAGCTATATATATATATTAAAAAGGCACATGATTTAGTACTCTTTTCAAATGTTAATAATCTATTTCAATGTTAAGCAATTATTGCGTATATAACTCCACCTAGTGTTCCATAATTGAAGTAAAATAGCAATAATAGCATATTGTGATAAAAGTGGTCCAAAGCACTAGTAATAATAATTTTAAATGTTATATGTCTAATTATGTCACATGTAAAGGTGTAAATTTAATATATTTAACAGAGCATAATAGACGTTTAAACCATTAGGTAGGTGAGTCAGCAAACAATCTACATGCTAGAATAACTAACCTTAGATTTGACATTTTGCATAAGAATGAAAGCAGACCAGTATCGGAACATTTTAATTTATCAGATTATTCAATTGATGATTTAAGAGTAATGATATTACAGAATGGTTTTTCTTCTACAAGCAAGAGAAAACAAAAGGAAAGTTGTTTTATTTTTAAATTCAAGACCATATAACCACCATCACATCTTTAACTTACCTAGTTTCCTAATTTATTATTATTATTATTATTATCATCATCATCATCACCACCTCCTCCTCCTCCTCCTTTGTATATTTTCATTTGTATTTATGTGATTATGGATATACATTTTTCTTTAAAATTAATATTTAGTTACTATTAATATACATATTTATTTTAGTTTATAATAACTATACTATTTAATTAGTATAAATATTTCAGTTTTTTATACAAATATTAATATGAACACAGACTATGTTTTGTATATATACACATTTATTTATTCATATATCCTTGGTGCTGTTTGATTAGTACATAATGCAGTTTTTTTTAATTTACATTAAAATAAATTTGTCATTGGTTGATTAAATTTTCTTTGTAAAATCTTTTAACCAATAAAGTTTTGTTGTTGTTGTTGTTGTTGCCAAATATGTAATTTCTGAACACTGGCATTTTATTATATATTTTTTCTTTCTAATAAAAACCAGTCCTCTGGTTTCTTTTTTTTAGTTAGTTAGTTTATATATATATATACTGTTCATTCTAATATTCTCATGAATAAATGAATTCATAGTATTATTTCCACGAGCTTCCATGTAATAAAAATATAATAGCTAAATAGATGATGTTTCAGTACAATAACAAATACTTTCCTCAGAGCTTTTTATTTTTCAAATCATTAGAAGGTGTGTAGTGAGACTTAACATCTTTTTTTTTTCTTTTGTTATTTTCTCCTGATTTTTAAATTCTATTGGTTGAGAAGTTTAAAAAATATTTTATCCTCCAGTAGCTTTTTCCAAATATTATTAATTTTGTTTAATTCACACTTTTCATTTATACACTTGGGCTTTTTAAAAATCTCTATAGCTTTCCTTAGCAATCTCTGATCATATGTTCAATTTTTGCCAGAATATGTGCTTTCTTAAAATTCATGTCGTGGTTTATTAATTTAGTATGTGAATAAATGGTTGATGAATTATAATTTCTCTAACTGCTAAAATGTGTTCTTCCTTTCTTATATTTATTCTATGATTGGTCTGACCAATGTATGAATATAAACAAACTTCACAAGGAACTTCATATATACCATGAGATTCTAAGAAATTTTATCTTTAGGGCATGAAAATACTTCATTAATTTTTTTAAATGGAATATAAATTGTGGGAATATTATTTTTCTTTAAAACATTATCAATTTTATCAGTTACTCCCTTTATATATGGCAGAACAGTCTTAATTTTTGAAGTACTGAAATCTTTTTTCTTGTTGTATAAAAAAGATCTATTAATAAACTATTATGAAGAAGCATTTTTTTAGTAGCATAGATAGATATCTTGGTTAAAATGGCTGTCATCAGAAAGTCTCTTAGTTTTATCTAATAATATCTTTGCCACTGAAAATAATTGTGCTGCAGAAAGGAGTTTGCTATTAACTGAAAGGAGACCTTGATTCTCTTGGAGGCCTTAAAGGAACGAGAGGAATTCTCTGTCCACTCCATACGTTCTGTCGTTGAGTGTTATTACTATGTGATTATTCAATAGTATACGAACATGGATGGGCTGCTCACCAACACACATTAGCCAGCGTGGTGAGTTTGTTGGCTTTTTACCTCTGAGTTTAAGATCAAGAAACACCGTGGTCTTTCTTCTCAGTGCCTGATAAGGCAGAATGAATGTTTGTGTAAATGATAAATATTTTTCCAATACATATATACAATTATGACAGACAAAAATAAAGCATTGGCCCTTATTCCTAGGAGGCTGTAAAGTCACCAACCAAGGCAGCGTTTGGTGGCGAAGGCGGAAGGTGCTAAGAATCCCTGATTGCGGACCCGGGCTGTTTGATGATGTTTTTATTTAGGTACTTACAACTGCAGATCCTTTCAAGTGAAGGAAGATTGAAGAATTAGAAGAAGAACTGTCTTATATTAAATGGGAATTATTGGACTTTGTGAAGTTAGAAGAAAAGGTGAAGAGACAATTGATTTAAAAAGTGGACATATACTCTATTATAAAGGCACACATATTGGAAATACAAGTGGAGTAGGATTCATTATAAATAAAAAGTGGAAGAACAATATTGTGGAGATTGATGGTGTATCGGAAGAGTGGCACACGTAGTTATACAACTTAATAGCAGATACCAAGTGCAGATAATTCAGGTTTATGCCCCAACAACTTCTCATAGTGATGAAGTAGTAGAAGATTTTTATATGGATGTACAAAAGGCTTTTGATCAGAGTAAACAACATTTTAAAATTGTTATGGGAGACTTTAATGATAGAATTGGTAGACAAATGAAAGATGAAATTGCTGTAGGTAATTTTGGTTATGGTAATAGAAATGAGAGAGGACATAGACTTGTGGAGTTTGCAGAAAAAGAAAAACTTTATATTATGAATTCATTTTTTGAGAAAAATGTTAAAAGGAAATGGACATGGAAGCATCCAAATGAAGGTACAGAGAATTGGATTATATTTTGACTAACCAGGAAATACATATTTCAAGATTGTAATGTTCTTAATAAATTTAACACAGGAAGTGATCATCGATTAGTAAGGTGTAAGTTACATGTTAGTGTAAAACTAGAGAGACAAAAATTATTAAGAAAAACAATATTTACAGTTGATATTCCTAATCTTCAGAAACATTCTAATGAATTTAAATTAGAACTTACAAATAGGTTTCAAGTGTTAGGAGATTTTGAACATGATACAGATTTGAATGAAATTAATATGAAAATAACTGATACACTTTTACAAACTGCAACAAACATAGCTGGTAGAAAAAAGAGCAATTGACTAATAAAATTTCTACTGAGACTAGAGAATTTATGAAGAAAAGAAGGAATATGAAGATATAAAAAATGATGTATAAAAAGAATTGAATATCTCAAATTTTGTAAAATGGTACGGAAAAGAGTTGAAAATGATATAAAAAAGTATAACTGTGAAATAGCAAGGAAAGCTGTAGAAGAAAATAAAAGTCTCAAAAATGTTAAACACATTTTGGTATTGGTAGGAAATTTATATCTGCAATAAGAAAAAAGATGGAATTATTACTAAAAGAGAGATGACATCATGAAATTGGTAGAAGATTTTTATCAAGAATTATATAGTAATAAAGAACAAGTACCTCCTATATCTATTACATCTTCCGAATTGAGATCGGAAGAGCAGTCGTGAGACATGCAATTAAGTGTATGAAGAAAGGAAAGGCTTCAGGAAATGATGGAATTATAATTGATATATTAAAAGAAGCAAGTGAAGAAATAGAAACAATTTTAGCAAAGTTATATACCAAATATCTAAATGATAAAGATGTACCGAAAGATTGGAAGAATGCAGTAATAATATTAATATTTAAAAAAGGTGATAAAGAAGATATTAGAAATTACAGACCTATCAGCCTTTTATCAGTTTTATATAAAATTTTTACCAAGATAATTACGACTCGTCTACAGAGAACTTTGGATTTCCACCAACCAAGAGAACAAGCTGGATTTAAAAGTGGTTTTAGTACAATAGATCATATCCAGGTATTGAGAGAAGTCATAGAAAGGACAAACGAATATGAGTTGTCATTATGTTTTGGATTTGTAGATTATGAAAAGGCATTCGATTCTATACACATTTCTTCAGTGATTAAAGCATTGGATCATCAAGGTATAGATCCAGGATATTGTCATATTTTAAAAAATATTTATAAAAATGCAACAGTAATAATTAGATTACATAATGATACTGGAAAAATCAACATTGAGAAAGGTGTAAGACAAGGTGACTCCATATCTCCAAAACTCTTTATAGCAGTGCTGCAAGAAGTATTTTGTGGATTAAAATGGGAAACTAAAGGAGTGAAAGTAAATGGAAAGTATTTAAGTCATTTAGATTTCGCAGATGATGTAGTTGTTTTTGCAAATAATGCTCCAGAGCTGCAGGAAATGTTGCAGGAGTTAGCAGATGAAAGTAGAAAAGTAGGACTAAAGATAAATGTTAAAAAGACTAAAGTAATGTTTAATCGATTTGCTCAAAATATGAAAATAAAGATTGATTATGAAGAATTAGAAGAAGTTAACAGTTACAAATACCTTGGTCAGATTATTAATACAGATGGAAACATAATGGAGGAAATTAATCATAGAATTAAACTTGGTTGGAGTGCTTTTGGTAGAAATAACTTGATACTAAAAGGAAATATGCCTATGTGTTTGAAAAGGATGGTTTTTAACAAATGTGTTTTACCAGTTCTTACTTATGGATCTGAGACTTGGACACTTAATAGAAGAGCAATACAGATACTTCAGATCACTCAAAGGAGTATGGAGAGATGTATGTTGGGAGTAACAAGAAGAGATCGAAAATGCAATGTATGGGTAAGACAACAAACAGGTGTTACTGACCTTATTGAAAAAATTAAAAGATTGAAATGGAGTTGGACATATTTCTAGAAGAGATAATAATAGATGGACAATTGAAATTTTAAACTGGATTCCAAGAGATTGTAAAAGACCCAGAAAGAGACCACATGTGAGATGGATGGATGAAATAAGAAAATGTGCAGGGGTGTTGTGGAGAAGAGAAGCTAAAGATCAGAGAAAATGGATTAAACTTGGAGAGACCTTCATCCTGCAGTGGATTGATAATGGTTGATGATGATGATGATGATGAATAATATCTTTGCCACTGAAAATAATTGTGCTGGATGAGGATGAGAAGAAAAATATAGATATCTTCCAGTGTGTGCTTGCTTTCTATATATACTCTAGAATAAAAAATCAACCTTCTTTTCAATTAAAGCATCTAAGAATGGAAGTTGGTAAGCATTCACTTGATGAATTTTTAATTTTCTTAAATTCTTTTCACAACATCAAATTCACTATGGAAATAGAAAATAATAATCAAGTTTTATTCTTATATGCTTTCATTAAAAGAATGAAGGGTGGTTCTTTATTCTATGGTATACATAGAAATCAAGCACACACTGGGAGATATCTCCATTTTTCTTCTCATCACCATCCAGCACAATATTTACAATGGCAAAGACATTGTTAGATAGAACTAAGACTCTTATTGATGACAGCCAGTTTCACTAAGATATCTATACTACTTTTAAAATGCATCTTCATAATGGTTTTGATTACAGGATTATTAATGGGACTTTTTTATATAATAAGAAAAAAGATTTGGATACTTCAAAAATTAAAACTGTTCTGTCATATATAAAGGGAGTAATTGATAAAATTGATAATGTTTTAAAGAAAAATAATATCCACACACTTTATATTACATTTAAAAAAATTAATGAAGTATTTCCATGACCTAAAGATAAAATTCATTTGGAATCTCATGGTGTACATGAAATTTTAGGTCTCATTTATTTATGAATATTCATACATTGGTCAAACCAATCATAGAATAAACATAAGAAAGGAAGAACACATGTTGGCAGTTAGAGAAAAATCTAACAATCAGCCATTTTTATTCACATATTAAATTAACAAACCATGATGACAATTTTAATAAACATATATTCTGACAAAAATTGAATAATGTGACCAGAGACAGCTAAGGAAAGTTATAGAGATTTTTAAAAGATCTAAGAACAAATTAAAAGTATGAATTAAAGAAAATTAATAATATTTGGAAAAAGCAATTGGAGGATAAAATATTTTTTTAAAACTTCTCAACCAATAGAATTTAAGAGTGAGGAAAAAATAAAAAATAAAAATAATGATGATTTGAGAAAGAAGATGTGACAAAAGAAAAACTAACAACTTTAAATCTCACCACACACATTCTTATGATTTGAGAAAGAAGATGTGCTGAGGAAAGTACTTGTTATTGTACTGAAATGTCAACTTTTTGCTATTATATTTTTATTACACAGAAGCTCCCTGAAATAATACTATGAATATATGACTGCAAAAGAAAAATCAAGGAGGCGTATTTTGTTATCAGTGATAACAATGCCATCAATAGACGTGACACATGTTTTTCTATCTCAAAAAAATGGGCAAATTAATTTGCATTCGTATTTGCATATTTTATTAGTTAGCAACATTACATAAATGATTTATAACTTATGTTGGCCATGAATATGAGGGAAAACCTTGAAAGTACTCAGCCTATTTAATTATTTTGGTTTCTGCAGCTTCTTCATCAGTGGGTAAATCGCTTTTATATGCTATTACGTTTTTTAGGAGAAGTATTTTAAATTATTATTACAGATATGAATAACACTAAAGAGAAATTCATTCTATGGTTAGGAATATCTATTAGATTATTCCAGCAGAGACTTGAGTTTTTATCAAAATGCAGACATTGCTTTATTGTTCCAAATTGTTGTAATCTAAAAATTGATAGATCAATACATAATCGTGACAAAATTACTAAACAACTACAAACGCAGCTCCTCGGCTTTATTATTAAAGGGTGCAAATGCACATTGAAGAAAGAAAATAAAAGATGGAGAAGGATTACTGCAGGTGTAATCTTGCCTCTATGGATAATGAGAAAACTTGACATCTCTGAAAGAAAGTTTGCTTGTAGGTTCCAGTGCAAAATAAGTTTCTTGGCGAAAAAACAAAATATTAATATTCATACAGTGAAAGAGAACTACGTCAATAGAACTACTGTTGCTCCTCCAGCGGAAATAAAAACAGTTTTCTCATTGGGTCCTAAATTTGTTGGAGGGCAATGGAAACTCCCAAAACTGGAGTTAATTGCAGACACAGAATCAAGTCTGTTAAACAATCCTCAGAGAGACAACATTATTTCTGATATTGTTAAATCTATATGACATAAACAAATGTATGTGAGATCTGACAGCTGGAATAACAACATTAAAAAAACTAAACACTTCTTAAAAAACAACAACATTATATGTATAAAAGAAGACAAAGGCAACAGATTTGTGCTCTTAGATTATAAAGATTATAAAAAAAAAAAATGACGACTGAAATCGTCAAGTTAAAATTTAATTTGGTAGAAAATTTTAACAACAAACTTAATAGAGAGAAATTTATCTCCTTAATTCTCAGAACTTACAAAGACAAAGGTATATCGAGAGCAGAATATTATAGAATTTATCCATCTGCCACCAGGCCACCAAGAATGTTTGCCAATTCTAAGTTACATAAACCTGGAGAGCCTTTAAGACTAATGCTAGATTTTGGAGGAGTGCATTACTTTGAAACGGCTAAGCTGGTAAATCAATGGTTGGTTGATAGTGTAGGTTTTGGAGACTTCACAATTAAGTCTTCCTTCAAGTTCACTAAAAAAATCAAGAATACATTAATAGACCAAGATTTTGAAATTGCAGCCATGGACGTGACAGAATTATACGGATCGATTAACAGGAAGTGGTCCATTGACATCATTCATAAAGAATTAATAAATAAGCATTGTCCAAATGTGCGCATGAACTTTATATTAGCTTTCCTTAATTGGTTAGACAATAACATTTTTACAACTTTTGAGGGTGGATGGTATGATATGAGAGACGGTTGGCCGATGGGTCTTCCCTTAAGTGGAGTAATTTTGAGCATATTTTTAAACTTTTTTGAAAAACAAATCATTTCTAAATACATCTCTAACACTGCTGGATTAATTTACTTGCATTATGTAGATGATGTGTTTATGGCAGCTCCAAAAGATGTAATCACCAACATTAAAAATGAATTACAACTGCAAACTAAATTAATTATAAACACCACTTGGGAAAACGAATGGCAGAAGCTAAAATATTTGGATTTGCTGGTCCATAGAGAAGGCAGACCTCTGCATTATTGCATGATTGTTAAGCCTCTTGAGGTCTGAGGTTTTACCCACCCGAAATCCATTTCACCTACAGCACATAAATTCACAGGTTTAAATGCAATTTTATTTAGGAATCAAAATTTGTGTAAATTTGAGGCTGATAGGACGACTAATATTGCATGCTATATAAAAGATTTATTAAGTATCGGCTTCAGCTACAGATTAATTACAAAGAAAATATATCAATTTTACAGAAAATCAATAACTAACCACATAAGTAAAGATATACCTCAAATTACCCTCCCTTATATTCCCAAATTATCACAACAGATGATAAAGACTTTGGCTGGTGAATTTAAGGTTGGCTTCTGCACTCCCCCTAATACTAACAGACATTAATAATTTGAAGGATAGAATGGATCCATCTCAGACACCCCAAGTCGTATACAGTATTTCATGCCCTCAGGCTGGATGCAGTGCCACATACTACAGGGAATCCAAGGCCACTGTTCATAATAGAGCTGCTCAACACATTTATACTTACAGAAGAGCAAAAAAAACAACGATAACTTCTCAATATTCTTTGAACATGAGAAGCAGGCTGGCCATGTGTTTGAACCCAGCAACCCCAAGATAGTATGCTCTAAAGCCAATGACTGCAAAAGAAAAATCAAGGAGGTGTATTTTGTTATCAGTGATAACAATGCCATCAATAGATGTGACACGTGTTTTTCTATCTCAAAAAAATGGACAAATTAATTTGCATTCGCATTTGCATATTTTATTAGTTAGCAACATTACATAAATGATTTATAACTTATGTTGGCCATGAATATGAGGGAAAACCTCGAAAGTACTCGGCCTATTTAATTGTTTTGGTTTTTGCAGCTTCTTTGTCAGCGGGTAAATCGCTTTTATATGCTACTATGAATATATATATATATTGTGCTGCCAATGAATGTATTGGTTTAAAACACACATATTTTCTGTGATATATATGAAATCATTTATTAATAAATGATCAAATTAATTTTAAAAGGAAAGAAAAATGGCAATATTGAATTACAAATTATAATATGTTTTAAAGAGTTTTTTTAATGCAAACTTGCAAAAATAAAGTATTGCATCATCTTGTCATTTAAAAAATAAAAGAGAGATTTAATATTAAAGAGTGAGTAGAGGGGGTGGGTAATTCTAAGTAAAAAGTTGAAACTATATCTTCCTTTTTATAAATCTAAAAAAGAGAGAGAGAAATGTAAAAATGAAATTGAACTAAAAATGTAATTTATCAAAAGAAAACTTTTAAATTTGCAAATCATTGAAGATTACTTGGCTGATAAAGAAAAGAAAAAAGGAATAATAACTCCCATTTGCACTAATTAAAGAAACAAAGGGAAAGACTACAGACCTTAATCTTATCAAAATATTCGATTAAACTAAGCAAGAAAATAGATTAAAATGGAATAAAAAAATTAATTAAGAAAATATAAAATTAATTAAATCAGATTAAAGGCTGATAAATAGAATCAATGAGAAAGAAGCATATAAAAGAACAAGGGATTCATTCATTCATTAATTATCATTACTATTGCCAATCAGATTATTTCAGATGCAACAAAATTATCATTCAACATTTCTGTCTTATAAAGACTTAAAGAAGAGAAGATGAGTGAAAGGACATTAATGTTTTCAGCATGTGTGTCCATCTACTGATATTAACTGAAAGTCAAACAAGCAACATGCAGTGCTAAACAACAACCCAGGTGTGCAGCAAGACTTTGATCCCAGTCCTTAGTACCATCATATGCTTACCACCTGGAACTCATGTCTGCCTCATGATCTGTGAACTACTGAAAATCTCTCTTTCATCATAAACTGAAAACCAATAAAAAGCAAAACTATCAATGGGAAGAAAAGACCAACTGGTTGGTAATCAACAAATCAGGAAACAAGCAAGGAACAGTATCCAGGAAAGTGTGTTGTTCTGTCGAACATCCTAGATAAATATAATTCTTATTATCCCACTCTAAAGATTTGAACATTTATGTGAATGAAAGACATTAATGAACTTTAATAGCTACAGCCAATGTAATCTTTAATGTTGCCCCCATAAATTCTTATTATATTGGGTTTTAAAAATGTGTGTATTTGTGTGTAAATGTAGATTTTTATTATAATATGTTATAATGATGAGTATTTGTAAATAAAACATTTGTTTGCTTAATTGTTGTCTGATCAATTCTCTCTCTTATAACTGCATCATTAACAGGTTAGGTTATAGTTATTTATAAGTATCAGGCACATGTGTCAAAGAATTTTTCCTCACAATTGAGAAAGGAGCTAGCTTGGAGATATCAAGAGCTGGATAGTATACCTGTTGAATGGGAATGCTGATTATATATTGTGGTTAGCTGGTACCTGATGTTAAGTCTCAAAACAAATAAGTCCTTTAGGTGTCAGGGGTTTGAATCTAGCAGCTGAGAAGTGCTATAGCCTGGAATTGTGATCATAGGTTATACTTTGTATAACCTTGGTCTCATTATAGGTACCATTAGTGCTCTGCTTGAAGGGCTGGACTACTGGTGTAGTGAAGTGCAGCCTTAGTTAAAATTGAAATCTAAAGAAAGTGATCAGAATAATTTTCTCCTACCCAGTTCAATTGACTTTCCAATGTGAGTGTCAAAATGCCACAAGTACTACAGTACTTATACTCATAATTAAAGTTAAAATTTAAAAGATTGAAACTAAAGTTTTAAATAAACACCAAATTTGGTTATTATAAAAGTGAAATTGGCGAGCAGTACAAGAAGAGAAAAGACCAAAGCCAACAAAATGTAATAATAAGTAGTAAAATGTAAATAAAAAGAAGAGAGACTAATTTTATACAGATTAGGGGTATTGATGGTAAGGTGGAAATCAGAAAGGACTAGAGTGTTGGAGGTGGTCATATACTTTATTTAAGTAAGTATTTAAAAATAAAAATAATATAGAAGAAATGGCAGAAATGCTGAGAAAAGAAATAGAATGATAAGGGTTGGAAATGAAGATAGCATGATGAGAGATTAGGAAAGTACTAGATAGCTTAAAAACAGATATGGATAAGCCAGCAAAGAGAATAGATAGATTGGAAAGTGAATGAGAAAAGATGAAAAAAAGGAAAGAACAGATATAAATAAATCAACAGAGGAAATTGATGTAGTAAAACTAAAAAGTGAGGAGAATATTGCAAATAAAAATGAACTAGAAAATAAATGTAATTTTGAACAAAAATGTATGTCTAAACCATAAAATAAGTCTGACTCAGAAATTAAGCCAGAACCAGAAAACATTGTCGATTCAAATGATAACCTTGCATATGAAAATAAATATGCATCAGAAATAAAACATAGTGAAAAGGGAGTAGAAAGAATAGAAATAAAAAGGAGAAAATTAGAAATTAGTAGCATAAATATTGATAGTAAAAAGCAGAAAAATGCAGGTATGTGCATGCATTTAAAGAATAGCCCTGCTACTGGCAACAAATTTATACTAATAAAAATATGTGCTGAAACAAAATGAGTTGAGGAAATGGTCAAGTAACTTAAAGAATTCAACAATATGAGGCTTGATTACAGAGCCAAAGAAAAAAAATTTGAACTCTTTGAAATAGAAAAACAATATGTGTTATAAATGCCATAAACTATGGCCATAATGAAAATGATCAGGATAAAAATAATAGATGTATGTAAGGGAACATCATATAGCTTTAAAATAAAGGGAGATTTTAAATATACTAGTCATAAACCAGAAACCAACTGCCTGAACACCAAGTCAGGCATGGAAATGGGTTAAGATTCCCTGGTCTGAGCGAGAATGGTAGAAATAAAAATAAACTGCCTGACAAAGATTAAGAGTGTGTGATTTAAAGAAATGGGACAGACTTTTAGGTAATAGAAAATAAATACCTGGATTATATAAAAATGGAAATAATGTTAACAAAGTAAAATGTTTTTTTAATGGCAGTTAATGGAAATAAAGTAGAATAAATAAAATATAATATTTTGGGAGAATTAATAATGGAAGAGAGATAAGATAAAGGAATTATTTTTTCTAAAAATCCATAAATGAAAACAAAGTTAAATAAATGAAGTAAAATAATGTTTTGGGAGTTAATATTTGACAATAGAAATGAATAAATAAAATAAAATATTTTGTTTTTAAGAATTAATAACAGAAGTGTAATAAAGTAAAAGAATTCTTTTTCTGGAATCAATATATGTTAATAAAAGCAAAGTTAAATAAATGAAGTAAAATATATGATAGTAGAAATAAATAAAATACAATAAAATATTTTTGTGAGAGTTAATAATGGGAATAAAACAAAATAAAATGTTTTTGTAGAGAATTAATATATGGTAATAATAATAAAGTTAAATAAATAAAATAAACAGAATTTTGAATAAATATTTAGTATACGTGTAGATTGTCAGATGGATTAGAATTGTAAAGGGGGTGTGAATGAGAAAGTGAAGGTTGAGGAAGCTATAATAAGTGTAGGCTGTCACACTGTGTGAAAATAGTACCCATAATGAACTACACAGGGGTATAGTTCTCAGGATGAGGATCCAGTAGAGAGGTGCTTGGGCTCATCCAAATTTGCTGGTAGAAATAGATCCAATTCCTTATCTTGAATATGTGCACTGGGAAAGTACCAGCATAAGCCACAAGTCAGTTCTTTGGGGGGAAAGTTCTCCACATGTCATGGTAAATATTGCTAATAGCATAAGCCACATGGTCAGTCAATGAATATTGCCATTCACAGCAACCCATTTTATATTTTAGGATGAGACTCATAGGAGGGAGTCATGGGATCATTCAATCAGCTAGTTGATAAATCCCAGCATAGAAGGTAAAGTTTGTTTTAGCACTTAAATCAGATATAAGTCAGATATATTCTGAGATTTCCTGAATTCAAACCCCTGTACATGTTGGAAAGATATAAGTTGCTTCTTGTGGTCATCACACATGATATAATTGTTGAAATCAATATTGAGTACAGCCTGGAACAACAGTAGCATAAAAAAGGTCACCCTCAGTAGTTTATCAATCTTAGCAATTCCAAAACTTATTTGATAGAAAAGAGTACATAAATAAATAAAAGTTAGAATCCATAACATGTAAGATAAAAAATAAGTAATAATTAATGAGGAAAAAATTGAAGGAAAGCTATAAATAGATTATTAAAGATAAATAGTCGATTTGACATGTTTTACCTCTTTAACTGGGAGGGGGGGTGATATACCACTAATGAATATATGGGTTTAAAACACATATTCTTTGGTACATGTGAAATCATTTATTAATAAATGATTAAATTAATTTTAAAAGGAAAGAAAAGTGGTAATAATGAAATACAAATTATAATATTTGAAAGAGTTTTTTTAATGCAAACTTGCAAAAATAAAGTATTGCATCATCTTGTCATTTAAAAAAATAAATGATAGTTTTAATATTAAAGAGTGAGTAGAAAAGGGGAGAGGGGTATTCTAAGTAAAAAGTTGAAACTAGCTCTTCCTTTTTATAAATCTAAAAAAAGAAAAGAGATAAATGTAAAAATGAAATTGAACTAAAAATGTAATTTGTAAAAAGAAAACTTTTAAATTTGCAATTCATTAAAGATTATTTGGCTGATAAAGAAAAAAAAGGAATAATAACTCCCATTTGTACTAATTAAAGAAACAAAAGAAAAGACGGTTGTCATCTGATCCTTCGTGTTAGCCGCCAGAGGCGCGATTTCTAACTGAAAAACACATTAATATACAGTTCCCGGGATAGCGATTCTCTATTAATATTGACTTTTTTTTTTTGGTTTGTTTACAAAGTTTACTTTTTTTCGTTTCTGAATTATTTTTCCCAAATAATATTTTTGACAATGGGATAATAATAGTTTTGGTTTTTTTTTTTACCAAAGAGTCTTTTTTGGTGTGTGTTCAAATAGTAATTTGTGGTTTTTTTTTTTAAAAAATAATATTAGTTTTTGTAAAATTGGATTGACAAAATTCAAGAGAGAACGGGGTTTTATGATGGATCTTTAAATAATAATTTACGTTACTTTGATAGGTTTACATTTGATTGCCGAAAAAATTATTGGGAGAAGTGTTTTGTTTTTTTTCGCGCGTGTGTTTATTATGTTTAAATAAAATTTAAAACCTTTACTTTTATCGGTTTACATTTGATGGATGACCGATTGGACTTCCTTTCGTTTATAAATTATGGTTTTGGTTCTACAAATAAATATTTTTGACAATGGGACGATAATAGTTGTTGTTTGTTTAATTTTTATTGACAAGAGTGGGTGTTTTTTTTGGTGTAGATTCAAATAGTAATTTGGGTTACGTTTAAATAATAAGTTGCGGTCTTACTTTGATCGATTTACATTTGATTCCCGACACTAATTACTGGGAAGGGTGTTTTTTTGTGTGTATGATTGTAGACAACAATTATTGGGAGAAGGGGTGTAACTGTTTAAAGAATAGTAGTTTACATTACTTTTAGTAGTGGTGTACATTTGATTGCTGACAATAATTAGTGAGAGAGGTGGGTGTTTTTTGGTGATTGGCGACAACAATTATTGGGAGAGAGAGTTTTGCGTTTTGTTTTTGTTCATGTGTATGTTTAAATCAAAATTTAAGTTACTTTTATCGGTTACCATTTGATTGAAAACCGATTTGACTTTCTTTTTTTTTTTTTTTCGTTTATAAATTATTTGGGTTTTCCCAAATAATATTCGATTTGACAATGGGACAATAATAGTCTAGGTTTCTTTAATTTTGATTGACAAGAGTGAGTCTTTTTCGGTGTACGTTCGAATAGTAATTTGGGTTATGTTTAACTAATAATTTACTGTCTTACTTCGATTGGTTTACATTTGATTGGCCAGGACAATTAGTGGGAGGGTTTTTTTTGTTTTTTTTTCTATACGATTAAAGAATAATTGACGTTCCTTTTATTTGACCGTTTGATTGCCGATGACAACAATTATTGGGAGAAGAGGGGGTTTTGGGGTTACGTTTAAATAAAAATTTTAGTTACTTCTTTTATTTTACATTTGATTGCCGACGCCAACAATTATCGGAAGAAGAAGGGATGTACGTTTAAATAAAAATTGAAGTTACTTCTTTTATTTTTGACATTTGACGAAGGTCATTTAGAATCCCTCAAACAAGCTAGCCTTTACAAAGTGAACCTTTCCGTCAGCAGATGTTTTCGGACCTCAAATCTGCATATATTTGCCGCACAATCCAATCTTTTCTTTCAGCAGCAGGATGTTTTTTTCTGCTGTAGAAATATTCCAGTGCTGGCCCGTGTCTGGCAGTTCCCATCTTTTCCAAGTTTTCTGTTGTGGGAATTAGCCGTACTTTTTGTCTCGGAAAATTTCTCGCTAAAACGTGACTCAAAGCGTGATTTTTAAATTTTTACGCTATTCTACCCTAATCGAAAATTTATGAGGAACAATCACGATACTGTTAAAATTGATAAAATGTAACAGTACATCGATTGGTTTTAAAAAAAACAAGGCACCGATGAAAATTTAAATAATCATGATACGATCAAAATAAACACCCTAGTACGATATTGTTACATTAAATACATAACGCTGCATTATGATATAGTGCATGACACAAACAACTACGGCATTTTCCTCTGCTTTTAGCTATCGGAAAAAGCCACACCTTTAGCCGCTAAGCCAAGTTAACACTCTTTCTAGATTTTATCGTAGAAAGGAGACTTAACTTCCGAGTTAATACTCTACCTTTTAGCGTAGAAAGTAGACTTAACTCCGAGTTAACAATCTTTCTAGGATTTCTTTTAGAAAGAATGCTTAAAGGCTTGGGTGCGGCTGCGGAAATGGCATATTTCTAGAAATTTAGCTAGAAATCGTGCCTCTGGTGGCTAACACGAAGGATCAGATGACAACCGAAAAGACTATAGACCTTATCAAAATATTAGATTAATCTAAGCAAGAAATTAGATTAAAATGGAATAAAAAATTTAATTAAGAAAATATAAAATTAATTAAACCAGATCAAAGGATGATAAATAGAATCAATGAGAAAGAAGCATATAAAAGGAACAAGTGATTTATTCATTCCTTTATTCATTCATTATCATTATTATTGCCAGTCAGATTATTTCAGATGTAACAAAATTATTAAACATTTCTGTCTTATAAAGACTTTTAAAGAAGAGAAGATGGCAAAAGGCCATCAACATTTCCAGAATGTGGGTAAACCTACTGATATTAAATGAAGGTTGACCTAGCAGCATGTAGTGCTAAACAACACTTGAAGTGTGAGCCTAGCCCTCAATCCCAGTTCTTAGTACTATCAGATATTTTCCACCTGGAACTCACTCATGCCTGACTCATGACCCAAGCAACTACTGAAAATCTGTCCTTTATTGTAAACTGGAAAACAAATAAGAAGCAAAAACATCAATGGAAAGAAAAGAGCCAACCAGTTGGTAATCAACAAATCAGAAAACAAGCAAGGAATGATATCCAGGAAAGTGTGTTGTGCTATTGAAAATCCTAGGTAAATATAATCCTTATTATCCCATTATAAAGATAGTCAACATAATCTTTAATGTTGCCTCCATAAATTTTTATTATATTGTGTTTTAAATGTGTGTATGTGTGTAAATGTAAATTTTTATTATAATATGTTATAATGATGAGTGTGTGTAAATACAATATTTGTTTGCTTAATTGTTGTCTGATTGATTTTCTCTCTCTTATAACTGCATCACTAACATGTTAAGTTATAGTTAATTATAAGTATCAGGCAAGTGTGTCAAAGATTTTCCCTCACAATTGAGAAAGGAACTAGCTTGGGGATATGAAGTGCTGGATTGTATACCTGGCATCCGGGAATGCTGACTATATATTGTGATTAATTGGTGCCTGAGATTAAGCCTCAAAACAAATAAGGTGTTTTGGATGGCAGGGGTTTGAATCTAGCAGCTGAGAAGTGCTATAGCCTGAAAATGTGATTGTGGGTTATACTTTGTATAGTTTCTATCTGGTTATAGGTACCATGGATGTTTCATCTATCTGTGGTATTATACTTCTCTACTTGAAGGGCCCATCTGCTGCTGTCGTGAAATTTAGCCTGAGTTGAAATTGAGATCTAATGAAAGTAATCAGAGTGATTTTTTCCAATGCAGTTCAATATATAGCTGTTGTATATAATTTATTTATTATAATATATTAATATTAGTTTTACATAAATAAATTGTATAGATTATGTTTTATAAAAGCATCCTTTGAGGCATATTTGCATATAGGTATACATTATTTTCAACTTTATTCTATTTCTAAAATTTTAAAAGGTGTTAAAATTTATATTAATTTAATAAAAATTGTTATAAAATATAAATTCACTATAAAACTATAACAATAAATTATATTACTAATATTAAATACAAATTACAAAATGTATAATTAAAAACAGAC
This sequence comes from Epiperipatus broadwayi, assembly GCA_028023455.1. NCBI lineage: Eukaryota > Metazoa > Onychophora > Udeonychophora > Euonychophora > Peripatidae > Epiperipatus > Epiperipatus broadwayi. Next base: position 3,876,100 of record JAQFVV010006247.1, read on the forward strand.
ATATGAACACAGAAATATATATACATGCCACATGCAACACTGATTATGTGAAAAAAGTATTTATTTACACTCAACTTATTCTGCATCTGTCGTTATTAATAATTGCAAAACAAAATATTCCTTCTAATTCTTTCTTAAACTTTATTTATAATTTAATTAAATCCTGCAAATAAATTTAATAAAAGCAACATATGTTACATATTATTTTCTCATACACTAATGATTCAATTATTTAATATAATCTTTCTTAAGATTATCAATACTTCAAAAATACCTCTGGAAAATAAAAAGTAAAAACAATGTGTTTTTATTAGGGCATCTGAAAATTCCCTACACCATTCTCAGGTAAGATAGGGGCAAGGAAAGGTGTACAATCATTGCATGGCAATAGGTGTTGTAAGTTTTTTATTTTATCAGTGCATTATTCACCTTTAGCTCAATCCTATCACAACCATCCACTAACCCACCTCCCACACTATACTTTTTCAGGTAAGCCGTGTAGCACATAACACTTGTTACAATTTAACCATATACACATTATTCTTAGATACTTAAGCTTACTATATATGAAGCTATATGTTTGTTATTATTGAGCCTCTATTTATGGACTTAGCGCTTTCGGAGCACCTACAGCTCCATAATCATAGTCCTTTTTACATGCTGTTGATTCTATGCAAATGCATGCAAATTATAACATCCACCTTTTCGAGATCGCGAAGCACGTGTCTGTAGGTGCTCCGAAAGCGCTAAGTCCATAAATAGCGGCTCACTAATAACAAACTTATAGCTTCACCTTAGCTATTAATCTTAGCTTAACAGTAATTAACAAAGTAAGGATGAAATAAAATTCTTTATTATATATGAAGTTAATATTAAATATCTAGGAGTAATGTGTATATGAAGTTAAATTGTAGCATATACTATATACCTTACCTGAAAAAGTGTGTGTTCTTAATGTACTTATAGTATGGGAGATTGTTGTGACTTCTGGGTTGATGGACAGTTGTGATAAGATTGAGCTAAAGATGAATGATGTGCCAATAAAATCAAAAACTTACCATATAAAGTATTTGAATACAAGAATAAGATTGACCTTAGGTCAACATGGGTGTGACAAGAATCTCGGCCTCAGGGTGGCCTTTGAGTATTCCATCATCAGATCTTCAATTGGATGGACGATTGAAAAGTTGGAGTGAGGAGTAGATTGAAGCCTGTCCATTAAAGTATGAAGATCGGCTATCTTAATATATATCTGGGCACTTATGGCATATATGTGTAGAGATGGTAATCTGGATCAACTGATGATTGCTGGTTTAGCATGAAATACGTATATTGATTATTTATCTTTTCGACATATATGTGTTCAAGTGTATCAGTGTTATGAGATGGGGAGGAGAGTGGTGGGTGGTGAAAGTCTGTGCTCATATACCCTTTATATTAAGAATAATTTAAGTACTTATTTTTAATGTAATTATAAGGGATTTAAACACACTAAACACAGACTTTCAAGTTTCCTTTAGCTATTCACTCTATCCCATACAGCTGATATATATATAAATAATAATAATAAACAAATTATTATAAACAATTCTTAAATTCGCATAAGTACTTTTGGTTAATTTCTTGAACCTGCCTCAACTGCCATTGAATTTTAATGGCAGTTGAGGCAAGTTCAAGAAATTAACCGAAAGTATTTCTGCGAATTTAAGAATTGTTTATAATAGTTTGTTACCGTTGTTATTATTATTTTTATTGTAATTACAATTTTGGTTTAATTAACGGACATTTTATTTTTATATTATATATATATATATAACCACACCCTTGTAAAAAGATAAATGATATCCATTATATACTCCCTCACAAATATATATATATAATCAGTGCTTGGTTTATATTAAGACAGCAAATCTTCAAACTTTAATGGACAAGCTTCAATCTATGTCATCCTTCAACTCTTCAGCTATCCATACCATTGAAATTCTGATGATGGAATGTCCAAACCCCTTATTGATGTCAATGTTATTGTCATGCTCGTGTTGACTCTAAGTCACTCTGACCCCTCATGTGCAAAGAAAATTGATGGACAGGATACACACTGAATATGTAATATTGGCATGATTAAGAGATTTGAGTGTCCTAACATCAGATTTTCAATGGAATGAGTCACAGAAAAGTTGGAGATGGAGTATATTGAAGTATGTCCATTAAAGTTTGAGGATTTGTTATCTTAATATAAACCAAGCACTGATTATATTATTTGTGGAAGATGGTGAGCTGGACCAGCTGATGAGTATTGTTGCAGCACAAAATACATATATTGGAAGATCATTTCATATTAATAGCTTTAGTTGCATATAAATAATTTTATGGCTATCATATATATATATATATATAAAATAAAATGAAGTATTTTGTGGATTAAAATGGAAAACTAAAGGAGTGAAAATAAATGGAGATTATTTAAGTCATTTAGATTTTGCAGATGATGTAGTTGTTTTTGCTAATAACGCTTCAGAGCTGCAGGATATGTTGCAGGAATTATCAGATGAAAGTAGAAAAGTAGGACTAAAGATAAATGTTAAAAAGACTAAAGTAATGTGTAATCAATTTGCTCAAAATATGAAAATAAAGATTGATTATGATGAATTAGAAGAAGTTAACAGTTACAAATACCTTGGTCAGATTATTAATACAGATGGAAACATAATGGAAGAAATTAATCATAGAATTAAACTTGTTTGGAGTGCTTTTGGTAGAAATAACTTGATACTAAAAGGAAATATGCCTATGTGTTTGAAAAGGAAGGTTTTTAACAATTGTGTTTTACCAGTTCTTACTTATGGATCTGAGACTTGGACACTTAATAGAAGAGCAATACAGAGAATTCAGACCACTCAAAGAAGTATGGAGAGATGTATGTTGGGAGTAACAAGAAGAGATCGAAAACGCAATGTATGGGTAAGAGAACAAACAGGTGTTACTGACCTCATTGAAAAAATTAAAAGATTGGAGTTGGGCTGGACATATTGCTAGAAGAGATGGTAATAGATGGACAATTGAAATTTTAAACTGGATTCCAAGAGATTGTAAAAGACATAGAAAGAGACCACATGTGAGATGGATGGATGAAATAAGAAAGTGTGCAGGGGTGATGTGGAGAAAAGAAGCTAAAGATCGAAGAAGATGGATTAAACTTGGAGAGACCTTCATCCTGCAGTGGATTGATAATGGTTGATGATGATGATGATGATGATATATATATAATAGCTAAAAATATAAATCACTTTACAAAATATACATTTTATAAGTAAGATTTCTAAAGAATCATCTAAATAAAATCTGAAAGTAATGTCCACCTTTTGTTATATCAATGGCATGTTATGATAAAATACACTGCCATTGATATCTCAAAAGGTAAGCATTAATTATAAGTTTTATGTAAATGATTTTCTAGAAATCTTACATGTAAAATTATCTTAGTAACATATTTGGATTTTATGTTTTGTGATTTTTTCACATTTTATATAATATTTTTTATATAATTTCAATTAATTTTTGTTATTTATATTTATTTTCCACAATTCTAATTCTTTTTTTAACCAAAAGAATAAAGTCTCTTTTCCCATCCCTCATTATTGTCTATCTATAATGCTTTCTCTACATGTTTATACCATTTCTTATATTAACATATGGAAATCAGTTGTCTATCTATTAACCTTGCTTATTGTAAAACCTTTTCTGCCCAATGTGTTGTTGTTCTCTTTACATAATCCAATTAGGTGCAATTTATTTTCATTCATACATTAAAACCTTCCAAATATTTTTGATTTTCCTCATTACAAATGAAATATCCATTACATTTCACCATGAATAACCTCAGCATTGTCCACCCTTCACCATCCTATACTACTTTTTGTTTTGTATCTAAGAATTTCTGAGTTCCCTGGCCATCATTTCCTAATGTAAAAGTAGGTACCATCACTCTCCATCAATCTCTTCTAAATAATTCTAAAACTCATTTATTATACAAAAGTTCTCTTTATTCTACTACAGTGCCATCTCTATGAATAATTATTACGTACAGTACTAAATCTCAGTTTTATTAAGCACAAATTCAATTCTCTTTGATCCATAATCCCAGGCTAGTTTTTAATTTATTACTTAGATCAGTGAAGAGCATAAATCTAGGGTATCAGGACTTCCTGGACCATAAGCTATAAACTATTCTGGGCAGATAAGTCAGAAACTATTTTAAAGATATATTAATATAAAAATCTACAACCCAAATTTTTATATTGTTCTTGTCTCCTTTTCCTATTATATAAAACTCCTTTTCTGGCATCAAATAATAGTGAGCTCTCATTTAGTATTATAATATTTCTTTTGATATTTAATATATTTTAATCTAAATTAAACAGATAAGAAATATCCGATGTAAATAGTTGGTAGATCGGTGATGGTATTGAAATCAAATTTTTATAGTTAGATTCTGGTTTGATTTTAAAAAGGTTGCAGTCTTTGTAATGATTAGTTCTGGTTAAGATTTAAAATCATGATGAATCTTAAGAACTTTTTCAGGTTGACAGCAAACTTTAGCAATTTTTTTAATTAGTTGTCTGTAACCACTTCAAGTAATCATCCAATTCTTGGTTAGTAAAAGGGTTTCCAATTGGTAACTAGCAAAAGAGTAAATATGATAAATTAATTTGGGTTAATCAAATGAATATTGGTATGCTTATTATTAGTAAGGATGCAGAAAGGAGGTTTCTGTTAACTGAAAGGAAAACGTTTGATTCCTCTTGGAGGTCTTAAAGGAACTGAGCAGGGCAAATTCGTAATGTGCTCTCCATACATTCTTTTTGTTGCAGCTGTTATTACCATGTGACTATGCATATACTATATGAATATAGATGAGCTGTTTACAAACATGCATTATCCAGCATGGTAAGTTTATTGGCTTTTTACTTCTGAGTTTAAGATCAATAAACATCATGGTCTTTCTTCTCAGTTGGTGGTAAGGCAGAATGAATGTGTGTATGGATGAAAAAAATTTATAATAGATATATATAATCATGACAGACAAAAATAAATTATGGCCCTTATTTCCAGGATGCTAGTCATCAACCAAGGCAGCAGTTGATGGTCAAAGGTGGAAGGTGCTAAGAACCCCCTGGTTGAGAACCCATGCTGCCATTTGATGATGATTTTTTTATTTAGGAACTTACAACTGCAGATCACTTTCAAGTGAATGAAAATTGGAAAAATTTGAAGAAAAATTGACCTATATTAAATGGGACATTATTAGACTTTTGTGAAGTGAGAAGAAAAGGTGATGAGACAATTGATTTAAAAAGTGGACATGTACTCTACTACAAAGGCACAAATATTGGAAGCACAAATGGAGTAGGATTCATTATAAATAAAAAATGGAAGAACAACATTCTGGAGATTGTTGATGTATTAGACAGAGTGCAAGATTAGTTATTCAATTTAATAGCAGATACCAAATACAGATAATTCAGGGTTAGGCCCCAACAAGTTCTCATAGTGATGAAATAATAGAAGATTTTTATATGAATGCACAAAAGGCTTTGGATCAGAGTAAACATTTTAAAATTGTTATGGGAGACGTTAATGCTAGAATTGGTAAACAAATGAAAGATGAAAATGCTGTAGGTAAATTTGGTTATGGTAATAAAAATGAGAGAGGACATAGACTTGTGGAGTTTGCAGAAAAAAAAAACTTTATATTATGAATTCTTTTTTTGAGAAAAGTGTTAAAAGGAAATGGACATGGCAGCATCCAAATGAAGGTATAGCAAAATTGGATTATATTTTGACTAACAAAAAATACATATTTCAAGATTGTAATGTTCTTAATAAATTTAACACAGGAAGTGATCATTGATTAGTAAGATGTAAGATAAGTGTTAATGTAAAACTAGAGAGACAAAAATTATTAAGAAAAACAATATTTACAGTTGATATTCCTAATCTTCAGAAACATTCTAATGAATTTAAATTAGAACTTACAAATCGGTTTCAAGTATTAGTAGATTTTGAACATGATTCAGATTTGAATGAAATTGATAGGAAAATAACTGATTTACTTTTAAAAACTGCAACAAAGATAGCTGTTTAAAAAAAGCAGCAATTGACCAATAAAATTTCTATTGAGACTAGAGAATTTATGAAGAAATGAAGGAATATGAAGATATATAAAAATGATGCATTAGAAAGGATTGAATATCTCGAACTTTGTAAAATAGTATGAAAAAGAGTTGATAATGATATAAAAAAGTATAAATATGATCTAGCAAGAAAAGCTGTAGAAGAGAATAAAAGTCTCAGGAGTGTAAGACAACATTTTGCTATTGGTGGGAAACATATCTGCAATAAGAAAAAAAAAAGAGAAATGACATCATAAAATGGGTAGAAGGGTTCTATCAAGTATTATATAGTAATAAAAAACAACTACATCTATTATATCTTCTGAATTGCCCAGAATTTTAAATGAAGAAGTGAGACATGCAATTAAATTTATGAAGAAACGAAAGCTTCAGGTAATGATGGAATTATAATTGATATATTAAAAGAAGCAGGTGAAGAAATAGAGTTTTGGCAAAGTTACATACCAAATGTATAAATGATAAAGATGTATCAGATGATTGGAAGAATGCAGTATTAATATTAATATTTTAAAAAGTGATAAGGAAGATTTTAGAAATTACAGATCTATCAGTTTTTTATCAGTTTTATACAAAATTTTACCAATATAATTACAACTCATCTACAAAGAACATTGGATTTCAACCAACTAAAAGAACAAGCTGGATTTAAAAGTGGTTTTAGTACAGTAGACCATATCCAAATATTGATAGAAGTTATAGAAAGGATCAATGAATATAAGTTGTCATTATGTTTTGGATTTGTAGATTATAAAAAGTCATTTGATTCTATAAGCATTCCTCAGTAATTAAAACATTGGACCATTAAGATCTAGATCCAGGATATTGTCATATTCTGAAGAATATTTATAAAAATGCAACAGCAAATACTAAGAAGGTTAGTGTTGAGAAGGGTGTAAGACAGGGTCATTCCATATCTCCAAAACTTTTTACAGCGGTGCTGAAAGAAGTATTTTGTGGATTAAAATGGGAAGCTAAAGGAGTAAAAGTAAATTGAGATCATTTAAGTCATCTAGGTTTTGCAGATGATGTAGTTATTTTTTCAAATAATGCTTCAGAGCTTCAGGAAATGTTGCAAGAATTAACAGATGAAAGCAAGAAAGTAGGACTAAATGTAAATGTTAATAAGACTAAAGTAATATTCAATGGATTTTTCTAAAAGATAAAAATAAAGATTGATTATGATGAGTTAGAAGCACTACAAATACTCTGGTCAGATTATTACTACAGATGGAAACATAATGGATTAAATTAATCATAGAATTAAACTTGTTTGGAGTGCTTTTCGTAGAAATAACTTAATACCAAAAGGAAACCGACGTGTTTTACCAGTTCTTACTTATGGATCTGAGACTTGGATACTTAATAGATGAGCAATGCAGAGACTTCAGAACACTCAAAGAGATATGAAAAGATGCATATGAGGAGTAACAAAAAGAGATTGAAAATGGGTAAGAAAACAAATGGGTGTTATTGACATCATAGTGAAGTTGGGCTGGATATATGCTAGAAAAGATAATAATAGATAGATAATTAAAATCTTAAACTGGATTCCAAGAAATTGTAAAAGACCCAGAAAGAGGCCATATGTGAGATAGATGGATAAAATAAGAAAATGTGCAGGGGTGATGTGGAGAAGAGAGACAAGATATCAGAGAAGATGGATTGAACTTGGAGAGACCTTCATCCTACAGTGAATTGATAATGGTTGACAATTATGATGATGATGATTATTAGTAGTAGTAGTAAAACCATTATTGTATTACAGTCATAAGGAAAGTTACTTACTCCTATAAGTTAAGTCCATGATTCATTTTTTCTCAGGTTATTAATTTATTTATTTTCTGATCTAAAAAAAAAAAACAATTTGCTTTATACCAAAAGTAGGCTAACTATGCAAAAAATGTCATCTATTGTCCATCAATTTAATCACTTATTATAGAGTTTGATAAGTAAAAATAAATCGAATAGTTTATTACTCAAAAGTTTATAAGAAGTTTGATACCAGGCATGATGGAATTGAATATAAACTATGGACCTCGAGTTTCAGGGCCTGCATCAAACCATATGGCATATAGATTGGTTATAGAGTGAATAAAGATAAGGTTTAAAATCTTTTGAAGATGAACGGTTTTTTAAAATCTTGGATGCTAGTTGAAATTATATATATATAAAATATCTACAAAGATATTTCCTAATTTTAAACATCATTATTTTCTATATCACATATAATATTTGTATGCATCGTAATTTAAAAAAAATTATTTTTTTTAACATAACAAAAATTTTTATCATTATTATTTACCGATAGATGGCAGTAACAATCAAAACAAAGAGAAGTCACAGTGCATCACATCACATCAGACAAGCGTCAATAATTGAAACAAAATCACTTTGACATTGCTGAAATGAGACAAAAGTCATTGCAACCACATCCAAAGTAAATGTCAGTATCTTCGGACAAGTGTAAATAGAATGTGTTTATCATTTTGATTTAAAATATATGCACGCACCTTGACATTTTATTAACAGGTGACACACATTTTTTGAACTATGAAATGAATAGCTAAATAATTATTCTGCCACTTTTAACAGATTAACTAAGTAAATTCATATGCATGTTCTTACTGATAGCGCTAATCTACATTGTGAAGGAGCCCAAGAGAGCTCTAGACATTTTTAGCCTTTTCATTTTTATAATGCGTGAAATTTTCTAAATCAATAAGCTTTCTAAGATGTGAGGACAAGCCCTTCATTTATTTGTCTGATTCTAAAACTATTATCAGACACATACATATAAAGTCAGTTTATCTGCAATTATTCTGGAACGAAAGTGGAATTGGAAATAATATATAGTTTGTGCTCTATGTATAATTGAAAGAATAGATGGTCTGAATTCAATTCCTTAAACTGTTTTAAATTTTTAAAAATTATTCTTGGATAACGTTTAGTAAAAGAAAAAGCATTAGCTAAATGCTCTTTTGTGCTAAGCAGTTTCTTTTTTTTTTTTTTTTATATCAGTAGTTTAAAATCAATGGAATATATAATTACCCTTAATTACCTACTTTTTTATTGGTTGTTATTCTGCTCCTTCATAATTACGTATTGTAACTAGATTGGGACTCCACCTACTCTGGTGGTCATTTATTTCCTGATGAGCATGTTGCAAAAAGAAAAGAATGATTAGAATTACTCAAAGCTGATGTCACCCCTCTTTCTACAATAATATTTCCTGCTCATCAGAGGATGTAGCATTAAAAAGACTGACAACAGCTAGAAATTTATCTTTTTGCTTTCCCAAACAGAGCCACTAGAGTTCCAGCTCACTATAACCTTACTCATCCAGATCAAGTTATGCCGGTCATAGCTCACGAAACATGAGATTCCTGTGAAGAAGTACACTGATTGGTGAATGATGCAAAATGAAACTGACAAGATATATTAATCTTATGTAACAACAATTTATTTAAATAACAGCACTTTGGATAATAAATCCTTCAAAAAGTTCATTGACAGTTCAGTTTCCATGGATCAATCAGTCTATCCATCAGTAACTTCTCTGATGCTTAATTCCATCACCGGTACTCATACAATGTCCATCACTTATATACTAGATGTATGCGTATGCCTGTACATCTCCGCGGTAAGGCTAAGTTCATATTTCATGCAACGCTTGGTCAGTGATCCTGTCTGGCCAGCAGTTATATAGCAGGGATTTACATATCTGTGTGTACATCATGGATGCTTCCCTTAACATTCCATAAGTTTAAATTATCATTCTAGAGTTTACATTCTACTCATATGTGCACATATATATCGGTCGTAAATATGGGTTAATTCCCTATGGCAGTATACTCCTAGGCCAGCTCAATTTATATTTGAATCAATCCTTTTCATTCAATCATTTAGTGGTCAATAATTATATTCAAATTTATGTATGTGTTTCATTCATGTATATAGATGTGCATCCTCTTTTGTATGGGAACTCACATATATAAAGAATTAGTTTTTTCGCAGTTATACATTAAGCATTTACAATGTATAAATATATCGAGGTATGTCTATTTTAAATTAATCCTTACATTATAATTTTCGAACTCACATATATAAAATATTAATCCTTTCTCGGTTAAACATTAAGCATTTTACAACATGTACATATATCGGGTATGTCTCTTAAAAGACACATATATATAATATTGCTTTAGTAATTGCAATTTAACAATTTTATGTGTATTATTTTATCTTTTTTTTTTTTATAGTATTATTTTATCTTCTTCATTCTAATAACACTTACAGCAATTACATTATTCTCTCAATAAGAAATTAACTTGATTTATAACTGTTTTCATATAAATACTGGTTTTTATCCATTACAACATCTGTTTTTAAATGTGATTCAAATATTTCATCATTTCGTCTAATTAATTACTTTAAATATCTTTATAACTACGTTTCACTTTACCCTTTTTAAAATGCTTTCTTACCGCATTTGTGTAAATATTATTAAATACTTCAAATGTCAAAATAACTCTTTCATGTAATATGGATATGCACTTCATAGCATACTTACATCAATCTTAATTAAACATGTTTTAATAACTATCTAAAGTTTTATTACCTTTTTAAATCTCTGTGATGATCTTTAAGTTGTTACTAGAGCTGAATGGTACAATCTTCACATTAAAAGGGGGATTGGTTTTGAGAGCTGAATGGTTTACATATGGTCCCTTAGGCATATTTCTTCATTTTCATGCCCTCTTCCATGGTGTGGGAAGTAAAGTGAGCTATTCCTTACTAGCCAGATATTCTAGCATTTACTGTATAAATAAGCTCTTTCTTCATATTACTTTTATGATAATCTCGGGTTTCTTTTTAACTGCAGCACTTCTTTAATTACTGGCCACGGTGGCTCCAAACTTAATTGGTCTAGTTATTTAAACTCTTCACTGTAGAATGACTAAATACTGAATTGTGATTTACTGCAAAGCAACTATTACAATCAATCAACTCTCCGAATTGACCAATTCTTATATCCTCCTGCTTCCCAGTGTTTTTCAATATCCCATGCTAACCAACATGTTTACAAAAACATGTTTACTTCCTTTGCCTAAAGCAAGAAAGTAATGCTATTATTCTTGATGAATTAATTACATTTCTGTGCTTTACTTTGGAAAACATTCAGCTCTAACAAATAAACATTATATCAGTAACATTTTAATTTGAAACCGCAAATTTTTCAATGCCAAAGATTCATTTAATTTTTAACTGTAAATATTAAATATTGATTTTTCTTTCTTTTTGTCAAAGAATTTGACTTCGCATATCTTGTTTTATAACATGAGTGGAAAGTCATTTATCCATTTTTCTAAATTTCATTCACTGAAACAGCAGCAACTTTTATTTTAATTTAAACCAAATTAAAATGGGGGGGGTCAGTATATATATATATATATATGAAACAATGTGTCTGTTTCAATATACTATATATTTTTTGCCTTTTATTTTTTAGATATCTGTATTCATATGTTTTAAGATTATTTGGAGTTGAGATTTTAAGTATATTTTTAAAAGTTATTACATGTGAAAAAAAGAGAGACAAAGTTATTCCATGTATTGATATTTTATTAAAATCAGATATTTTAATCTTTAATTGAAGTTTAAACTTTATATATGAGTTAAGGATAATCTCTAATTTAATAGACGATCAGTAATCATCATTATTGTGTTCAACTGAAATGGTTGGCATCAAAGTTGTGAGTGCAAAAAGTTTGATACTTACAAATCAAATTATAATAATATATATTTTAGTTTTATTTGTTTTCAATTGTTGTTTTCATATACTGTACTTATTCTTACAGATTGTTATTATTAGCAGAGGGAAGAACAGCATTTTTTGGATCAGCATATATGGCTCTTGATTTTTTTGAACAGTAAGACTTAAAACTCAACTTATTTTTATTACAATAATTTAAATGTAAAATTAAATATACATGTGTGCATATTTAAATACAGCACAAATATTATGCATATACTGAAACAAAATATTCAAATTTAAATATGCATATTAGCTTAGAAATTTGATTATAATATATATACAATGGAACCATTATATCTGATATATTATTATTCAAAGCCACTGTGTGCACACCATTCATCACTTATAATAACTCGTTTTGCTGATAAATTTTGATTAGAATAGAATACATATTATTTATTGAAGTGTAAGTGAAACAACACTATTCAACATGCACATATATAATACAGATGCTTTTTATATGTATATTACACATATATAAATTAAGATTATAGTATAAACAAAGTTTTAAAAAGTAATATAGTAATAATAAATTGAGGGGACACATTTACATATATTTTATTGAGTGTATGTTAACTCATTCATTTACTGAAAAAGTAAAACCATGAAGAGAATAGACTTATATCATGTTTTTATTTTTTTTAAATAAAATGTTTGATTTTTTTTCAATAACTTTCATAATCAGAGTACCAAACTCTCCATACAATAGTGCCACCAAGTGCAAGTCTTTGTAAATAATAACTACAGGAAGGTTTGTGCATAAAATCCCTATCTAATGCCTACTCATCTGATTGATTTCAAAGCTTTGTACTTGGTGGCACTACTGTATGGACAATTCAGTAGTCTTATTAACAGCATATAGAAGCATATGAAATGGTAATCATGCAATAGTTTTATAATCAAGAACCAATGATCTAAACTATCTAAGATGAAGAATCAATGATCTCTCTATTTTTGTTTTGATATTTTAACTATCTTCTCAAATTTTGTAAAACTTTCAGCATTATGCTTAGAAAACAGTGTATTACATGAAATTCTGTACATCAAATGTGGAAATGATAAAAAAGAACAATAAAATGTATATACTTTCAATATAAACCAAAGAAATTTTATTAACAAATATGTTCTTGTATAATGCTTTATGCTCTCAGAAAAAAAAAATAGCTGCTGACATATTATAAAATTTACTTACAAATTTTATTTTATTTCTTTTTAAATACAACCATTTATGGTACTCTGATTTGGAAAATTTTAATGTGTCTTTGTTTATTTTTTACACTTTCATTTGATTATATTTTTTTTGAATAGCATATAATTAAATTAATGTATACTGATACAGCATAATTTTTGCTATATATACAATAACTTACATTTTTGGCATATAATTCATATTATTTACTGTATGGTGATGATGATAATAATAATAATAATTAAACAGCTCTGTTGTTCGAGGGTTTACATGAAATTTAGATACCACAAGTGAGAGAGATGTTTTCAATCTGACTCCTATCACCGAGTCTACCATCCTACCACTAAACCAAACCTTACAGGGTTTTTGTAAAATGATGAATTAAGGACTTTAAATGAAAGCAGAAAAGTTTAGATTATTTCTACTGTTTAGCACAATTATTGGTTTGATTTACCATTTCCCATTTGTTTTAGTCATGATAAGCTCTTATAGGCCATTATAGTCTTTTATGGTATTTAAATGTATAATTTATGCTCAAGTGTTTTTATTTTGAAAGAAACTAAAAATAAAATATATGTATAAAAGTTAAATGTTAATTAAAAATCAAAGCTGTTTATTACATAAAAAAAGTTATCTATTTTATTTTTTTTAACTTACACAAGATGGCAAGGCAACGTTTGGGAGGCCTAATGTTAGAAAACATGTGGTTATAGTTTGATCAGGTTTGGGAAAAAGTAAAAAAGTTATTATTTTTCTGTATAAGGGTGTTTGAAGAATAGGAGAGGTATTATAAAGTCAAATATAGAATAGGTGACTTGAAAAATAAAAATATGGATTGCATTTGTATGGCACAATGTATATACGATCGGCAGAAAGGAATTAGGCGAGCACTGGTAGAATGTACAGTGTGTGCTGAGGTGTATCATTTGAAATGTTTGAATAAGAATAGGAAGGATGTAACAGGTTTCTGGTTATGTAGTCAGTGTGTAAATGTGATTAAAGAGGTGAGAAAGTGGTTTCTAAGTGTAGGTAGTCTAGAGAGAAAGTCAGAGGAGAGGGAGCAAAATGTAGTTAAGGAAGATAGGACAGAGTATGGTTTTAGTGGAGTGTCAGGAAATATAGGTGGAGAAAGTAGTAATGCAATGGAGATGGTTAGCCAGAGAATAAGTAAGATAGAGGAAGAAGTGAAGGATGTAGAAATAAAATTAAAATTGTTAGAGACAAAGTGTGATGAGATAAAGGCATTATTGAGTAGAAATGTTAAGAGAGAAATGGATAAAAAGGTCCAGAAGATGGTAGAAAAGGTTACAGATGGAGTAGAGAAAGTATACTATGAAACAGTATTGATAGGAGATTTACTAATAAGAGAATGTGGGGATATAATTGCAAGGGAAAATAGAAGCAGGTATGTTAGAGTATGTTTGCCTGGAGCAAAAATTAGGGATGTGATAGATAAAGTAAGAAAGCAAGTTAGTAGAGATATATATGTTATGGTAGGGACTAATAATTTGTTAGAGCCATCAGAGAGAGTAATGGATGAGTATGTATAATTGATTAGAAATTTGAGGAAGATTAAAGGAAATTGTTTGGATGAATGGGAGAAAAAATTTTAAATGGAGCAAAAAAAAGAAAGGGTTTGGTAAAGAAACTAACAGTATTTTCATATAATAAATATGATGTAACAAGAATTGTATGGAAGGGAGTTGCAGTAGCAGGGTTAACATATGGTAATGATGCATTATGTGTTAGTAAAAGGGTTTTAGATTATTTAGAGAAAGTACAAAGGAAAGTAGGAAGACATGCATTAGATACAGAGATATGGACAGCAAAGGAGGCAATTCAAGGAGAAATAGGATGGTCAAGTTTTTATATGAGAGATGCAAAAATAAAATGAAAATGTTTGGTAGGTTCCAGTTTATGGATAGTAAAAGAATAGCCAAAATAATGTTTAATTGAGATATGAGTAAAGGGCAGGTAACAAGATGGGTGAGAAAGGTAATGCGGTATGCAAAAGATTTGGATAAAGAATTTATATCAGTGTACATGTATAAAAGATGAGATGATTGTGTTAGGAGGATTATTGAGTGCTATAGTGGTAAGGAAAGAGATAAAATAATAGAAGCATTAATAAAAAATAGAGAGTTGGAGAGATGGAGAACTAGTATGGAGGGTAAGAAGAGTTTAAATATATATAGAAGTAAACAGAATATTGGATGTGAGTTAATTTATGATAATAGTAAGGAAAGTAGTTTATTGTTTAAGGCTCGAATGGGATCTTTAGCAACAAGAGAATATACATGTAAATGAAAAACTATGGGTGATTTAGTGTGCAAATTGTCTAAGGAAGGTATAGAAAATATTAGGCATCTGTTGATTGAATGCTAATGCTTGAAAAAAGAAAGGATACAGATAATGAAGTTATGGGAGAATAGGTATGAACAAAGTCACTATACAGAAAGTGAGTTATTAGTTTTTATGCTGGGTTTGCAAAAAGATAAGGGGGATTTAGATATAAAGGCCATAGAGTTGACAAAGATTATATTGTGGAAATGGGATGGGGCAGAATATGGGAAGACTTAGAGTGGGGAATGGAAAATGAAGTGGCTAACAGATTTATCTGGGCATAATTGCTGAGATATTCTTGACTTCGTTTAAGGAGAGCCAAAACACATCACATCACAGATCAGAGTAGATGAAGGTCATGTAATATTTGTTGATGTTGAAATTATATTTTCCATAGGATGCTGTTTCGCATCTCATGGAATCCAGTATTCCACAAATTTGGAAATGCTAATTCATTTAAGCATTTATGCAATTTTTTATGCAATAACTTATTAATAATTAAATATTTTAAAAATGGGTATTTACTTTTTAAAATTGATAGATAATAAGTAGTATATGTATAAATCATTAAATAACAACAAGTATTAAATTTGTAATTAGGTATCATGGTATGGTTCTTGGATTAAAGTTCACTCTGATACTTCTGAAGCTTCAGTGTCACATGACCTCCCAAGAACTTAACCAACAATTATTTTTTATTAATTACAACAAGTAAAATAAATGGAGAATTATCCTAAGCAACCAGAGACAAAAATGTTATTTTTGAAAATCAATAATTTAACAAAAAGTATTAATATCTTCATGAGTTTATTATAAGTTGTAGGACTTTAAAGGAGACTAATATATAATCTGTATAACCATAAAACTAGTAAAATTTTCCAATTGTTATGTTTTTCTAGAAGAAAACTTAAGGCTACAAGAGGTAAAGTCATTATTATTTATTTTTTTAATATTTTTTTATTATCAAATAACAAAGCGTGAAACGTCATTTACAGAGTTTAAAAGTATAATTAATATCTAAATAATATCTAATATATTATATGCCTTAAACTTTTAATCAAAAAAAAGTCAATAGTAAAAGACCTGGTAACATATCCTCATGATATTTATTACAAAAAATGCTCTAAGATCAAAATTAAACTTAAATCAAGCAATAAAATGTTGCTTAATAGATTAGTAGGTAGGAAATAAATAGATAGATAAGTGGATGAATGGATGATGATAGGTAGATTGGAAGAGAGTTAGATAACAAGGTAGGGTACAAAAATAGATAGATGGGTAGGGAAATAAGTAGAAAATAAACAATAGGTAGTACTCCTTTAATATTTTTTGACAGAAATGCTGGCAAAATCTTGAACTAAAATGTATATTGACTGATATCAATTCCAACTAAAATAACTAGATGTGACATCTAGTTATTCATTCATAGAAAAATAAAACTAGGAGATGAAAATTTAACCTTTTTAAAGTTCACCATCTCCCACTCTTATCTGAAAGACTCTAATGACAATTTCAGTCATATTTTCTTTTTGTATTGAGTCATAATTTTCCCTATTTCTAACAATTATTGAACAAAATATTTCTTATAAGAATTCCATTTTTAAAATGGAAACAAATTTTAGTTGGGACACCATAAAAGAATGAAAATATGTCTTAATATTTGTCTGAAGGTTTGTAATGATGGTATATTATAAGATGTAATATGTTGGACTATTTCCATCATTTATGAGTGAATGTTGAATGTATAGAAAATTTTAAACTCTAATCAAACTTTCCAAATACAAACAACTTGTTAGTAATAACACACAACTCTAATCAAACTTTCCAAATACAAACAACTTGTTAGTAATAACACACAAATAGACAATACAGGTTAGTAATTACATAACGTCTCAAGTAGTATTATTCTCTACTCGTCTTTAGGTGTTGCTGGCCTATATGCACAGTGGCAATATTCACTTAGAAATTGAACTTAAACCTTTAGATTCTTGAATATTGAATTTAAGGCAAACACTCTGAGACAGAATAGCTCAGTTGGTAGAGCATTTGCCTTAAATTCAATATTTAAGAATCTAAAGGTGCAGTTCAACTTCTAAGTGAATATTGTCACTGTGCATATAGGCCAGCAACATGTGAAGAAGAGTGGAGAATAATACTACTTGAAACGTTGTGTAATTACTAACCTGTGTTGTCTATTTGTGTGCTTTTACTAACAAGTTGTTTGTATTTGGAAAGTTTAAATAAAGTTTAAAATTTTCTTTACATTCAACATTCACTCATAAATGATGGAAATAGTCCAACATATCACATCTTATGTCTTAATATTCTGAATTAAATATTATTATTAAAATTTACAAAAAAGTTTTCACCAGCATTTTAGGAAATCTTGTTAGCCAATAAAAAACAACTGCTTTACCATAATAAAGCTTTTATGATTTTGTCTTCTTTAAAAATATATTTTCAAATAAAATCTAATTGTAATCACATGGGGGACTTTTGGTTTAAAATAAATATTTGACAAATATGTTGCTTAAATAAGCTTAAATATATAAATAAATTACTGAAAATTACAATTTTTTTAAAAAAAATATTAAAACAATAAATAGTCTGACATGTCTGAGTCTAAGTAATTGACCAATCAGTGATGCTGTTGTTTTCTTTATATTATGATGGTACCAATCATACTTTGCTAGCTTGTTTTGAGATTCAAATTTACATGATATTTGTATGAGGTCCATATAATACTAACTCTTTCAGATTTTTTTTTAAACTAATAATTTTAGAAAAGAGGTCTGTACAAAAAAATATGCATAGGAAACTAATGTTACACATAAGTGAAAAAAAACCAAAGGCAATAGTAACACCATTATAACCCCCCAAATGTCTCAGAATTTATGACAAAGTCTCTTTGTTATTTTCCATTTCCTATCTTAGTTTTCCCCCTCCAAAACCTCTAAGCTGAATTACAATTGCATAAGAAACATCATGTAGGATAACTGAATTCTAAGATATGTAAATAAGTTATAAAGAATTGAGATTTTTTGATGAAAGCAAAAAGTATAAAGTGCTTACCAAGATGATTGCAGCAAAGTCATGCACAGCAAAAGGTTATTAATAAGAGATGACAATTTCAAACATGTTAAAAAGCAAATAGAGGTGACACAATGCTGGATGAAGATAATCTTCCTGCAGATACAAAAATAATTTACCAGACTATTACATGGAGACTATACCAGTTTGAGAATCATCTATAAATACCAAATATAAACAAAATAGTGGTGAGCTTTAACTATTAATGAAATATCATCAATTATGCTAAATAACATGAACAGTATTACAAGATGTGACAGAACAGAATTTTTGAAGCTTTTACTAATTGTTTGATTAGGGAATGTGGAAAGATTGCAAACAATGATGAAGCAGGACATACGCTTTGATGAATATCCTGGTTAGTTTTAAATATAAAAAAAAAATACACGGAATTATTTTAATTTCATGGATCTATTGAAAATGCATCTATGAAATATCTATTATTATATATTGAAGTTGTAATGGAAGTTGACTAGAATTCTCAAAATAAGGAATTCCATTTCACAAGATGAAAGGCAGCTTTAAAGTCAATCTGATATGCTCAAAAGTGCACACATTATCACAAAAGATATTTTTCTCAGGAGCAACTCCCCATTCTATTCCAGTACTGTTATCTATTTTAAACTTGAATAATCAGTAGTTCAATGACTCTAGACTAGTTCCTGGATTATAGCGATGAAAAGCTCTGACTTGAGTCAAGTGCATATGTAAGATGCAGCCATGTGATTCTTTTTTTAGTTTTAAAATAAATTATTGTTCTAACTCAATAGCTTGAGATGTTTAGATAACTTGTAGTAGCATGATGTAATTGTCAGTAATTTGGAAAAGACCATATCATAATTTCTTAAGTATAATACAAGCAGAACAATCCTAATCATCTTTCCATATTAATAGTTTTAAATCATTTGTTGAAAAGTTAATAATTGAGACATTCCTTTTTTATGATACAAGATAAAGCTGATCAACAGATTAAATAGATCTACACTCTCAATCTAAGTCATTAAACACACATATAAGTAGAGGATAGTAATCAAAAGTTTTAAAGTCATGAACAGAAATTAGATCTGGAGACATATAAGAGATAGTAATCAAAGGTTTTGGAAACATGCACAGAAATTAGATGAACTGGGTGCATTTTTAAATTGTAGGTTTTCTAAACAATATTATTATATAAAGATAAAATATCTAGCTGAGGAAAACTCCATGGAAAGTCATTAATAACTTATATCAGCAACTTCAACTATTAAAAGATCAAAAATTCATATATTTATACAATAGCCAGATACTGGAAAGTTGATGTATGTAAATAATATACAACTAAGACATAAAGAATATATGACATTAGAAAATTTTAATTTAGATTTAATGGGTTTCTAAAAGTTTCAATCTATTTTCATAATCCTATATAGTTTGTCACAGTAGAGAGTTGCAGATTCTGGAGTTCAAAGTTCATGGATTGTATCTCAGCTCTGTCTTCAAATTTCCTAAGAACTCCCAAGCAATAAACTGTTCTAATATTTAGCCTTCAATGATTTGATGCATTAGTAAAATGATAGACTCTGGAGCTCAAATTCGAATATAAGTTCTATCATTTCCAATGAACAAATTTATTATGAACTCCCAAAGATAAAGCCATTTGATTATTTATATCATAGTTGCAGTCTATGGATATCACAATGTCATTCAAAACAATTATTATTATTATTATTATTATTATTATTATTATTATTATTATTATTATTATTATTATTATTATTATTATTATTATTATTATTATTATTATTATTATTATCATCATCATCATCATCATCATCTTCCTCCTTCTTCTCCTCCTCCCCTCCTTCTCCTCCTCCTTCTCCTCCCTCTCCTTCTTCTTCTACTCCTCCTCCTCCTCTTATAAACACTGCACACATTTAATTAGTATTAGGATTTGTGATCAGTATAATATTCATTCAAAAAGTATTTGTACATGTTGTAACCTTAGCTTTGTTGATAATTATTGCTATTTAGGCATCTATATTGATTCAAGGTTATCTTGGTCTAAGCACATTGTTTACTTATGTTCTCAATTACGTAAAATTAATTATTTATTTTATTATCTGGTGAAATTCATACCTAGATCTACTTTGATGACTATATATTTTGCTTGTTATCAGAGTATATTATGTTGTAATATTTCCATTTAGGGTGGCTCTACTGATTACTCATTATCTCAGTTATATACTTTGCAAAATTATACAATGCATATTATTTTTGGTAGATCTCGATTGATCTTTGTGTGAGATATATATGTCAATTCTGATATGTTATCTGTTTCTAAATTATATAAGTTTAGAATTGTCATTGATATATATTGTCGCCATTTTTTACTGTGTCGTAAAGTATCAATTATAGGTATCCTGTTTGGCTAACAAATTTCACCTGGTGGCTCCAGATTTTTCTTTAAGAAAGCAGTCGTAGGCAATTTAGTTACAATGGAATCAGGTTCTTTAATTCTTTTGTTACTGACTGTTCAATTGGTGTTGATAATTTATATTTTTATATTTTTAAAAAATTTAAATGTTGGTTATTGTCTCATGTGTAATATATTGATTAATTAATATGTATATATTTTATTTAATATATATATATATCTTTGGTTGTATTTATTCTTATATTATTTGTTTTGGTTTACATGTTTTAGTATTTATAGTACAGTAATGTATAGTAATGTATTTTATTGTTATTATTATTGTTATTATTTTTTGTTGGCGTTTTTGTTTTTGAATTGTAATTATTAAATTACGAAAGACTCCTATCGCAAGTTTATCTTGTTTGGAGTATTTCTCTTTCATAAATATGTATTGTTTGATTAATAATAAATAAATAAATAAAATAAATAAATTATTATTATTAAAAAAGATTTAAAGTAACTTTAGGTGAAAATTTAATTTCATTCATCTGCCGTTTAACAAGGTTTTTTTGAGTAAAAATCATCAATGCAGTAAATATAATTAACAATGTTTGTTGTAAAAGTAATATAGCAATGATTTTTTTGGTAACCAAATGTCATTTGACAAATGCGATGCCTGATATTTTTTTTTATTAATGTGTCAAAGCGTCGGCCGGGAAGCGAACCCCGGCACAACTGCTTGTAAGGCTACTGTGCTAACCACTCGATCACCAACGCTTGACTGCCTGATGATATTGGAAAATTGTTTGTCCATAATGGATTACTTAAAGACCGATTTATCATACACACATAGACACACACACATAGATAGATAGATAGATAGATAGATAGATAGATAGATAGATAGATAGATAGATAGATAGATAGATAGATAGATAGATAGATAGATAGATAGATAGATAGATAGATAGATAGATAGATAGATAGATAGATAGATAGGCAGGCAGGTAGGTAGGTAGATAGATAGGTAGATAGGTAGGTAGATAGATAGATAGATAGATAGATAGATAGGTAGGCAGGCAGGCAGGTAGGTAGGTAGGTAGATAGATAGATAGATAGATAGGCAGGCAGATAGGCAGGCAGGCAGGCAGGCAGGCAGGCAGGCAGGCAGGCAGGCAGGTAGGTAGGTAGGTGGGTGGGTGGGTAGGTAGGTAGATTGGTGGGTGAGTTTCAGGCAGGCAGGTAGGTAGGTAGATAAGTGAATGTGTAGTGGTGGGTAGGTAGGTAGGCAGGCAGGCAGGCAGGCAGATAAATAGATAAATATATAGATATCCAACCATTTATAACAAATTGATGGATCTCAATCAATGTCAATATAAGGAATTGAACTATCTTCTAGTCAACATAATTCAATCAGCTTTTAACAGGGAGAAATGCCCATTTCCATCTGCATATTCAAGATTATATATGGCAAGCCTTTTTGACTATCACAGCTAAAGAAGAGAATGTTAAATCAGTTGAGATATTTAAGACAAATTGATTTAAATTAACTTATATTTACATTTACAAAACAAAGTTACCTTTATTCATTTTAAAACTCTAGGAAATGTAACTACAATACCAACCATATGTAACAGATGAAGGATAATTTCACTAAGTGAATGAGTGATCAGATCTGTCAAGTGGTTGAATAAATATATGGACACATTGATGGTTACATGTATAGATTACTGAGTATGGTGGATAGATAGACATATACTTTTAATTATGTGGCGCTTCTATTCATTAAAAATATTTTTATCAGCTACTGCAGATATATATG
Source organism: Epiperipatus broadwayi (assembly GCA_028023455.1). Classification (NCBI taxonomy): domain Eukaryota; kingdom Metazoa; phylum Onychophora; class Udeonychophora; order Euonychophora; family Peripatidae; genus Epiperipatus; species Epiperipatus broadwayi. The sequence goes on from JAQFVV010006247.1 coordinate 3,898,945, forward strand.
TAATCATGTATTCATAAAAAGATTGAAATGAATATGCTCAAAATTATATCTGCATTATGCTGCATTGTAAATGTTATTGAAATAACAAATAAGCGCGAGTACTTTTTATAACATAAGCAGAGACTCACTAAACACAAAAGGGAAGATAATTATTTTAATTTCATGTGAAATACACAAGGGCAGTTATCTATTGCACACACACATATATATGCAGACATATTTTTTATAATATGTATAATTTTATTTGCAGATCTTCTTTTCGATGTCCAAATGACTTTAACCCTGCAGATTTTTTTGTTTATACTTTATCAATAAAGCAATGTGAGGAAAAATGTCGAGAAAGAGTAAAGGTTAGAAATTAAAGTAATTAATATCATTGTATCAAATCTACAGTAAAACTATATATGAAAAGGTAGACTTCATGATCATCATCATTTTCACACATTATTAATTTAAGTTTGGGTTTAATCTTTCACAACACCCCAGACACTTTCTTATTTCATCCATCCATCTCACATGTGGTCTCTTTCTAGGTCTTTTACAATCCCTTTGAAACCGGTTTAACATTTCAGTTGTTTATATATTATTATCTCTTCTAGAAATATATCCAACCCAGCTCCACTTCAACCTTTTAATTCTTTCAATGATGTCAGAAACAATTTAAGGGATGTAGTGATTGGGTGAGAGAGCAAACAGGTATTATTAAAATATCATTGAAAGAAGTAGGGGATTGAAATGAAGCTGGGCTGCTGAAAATATTGCTTGTAGAGACAATAATAGATGGGCAATTGCAATCTGAAACTGGATTTCAAGTAATGGTAAATAACCTAGATCATTTGTGAGGTGAATGGATGAAATAAGGAAAATTTGATGGTGTGATGTGGAGAAGATAAGCTATGGATTAAACAGACTGAATTAAACTTGGACAAATTTCACCCTGCCATAGATTGATGATCATTAAAAATTATGATGATGAAGAATTGAGAAAATCAGTGAAATCATGATTGATTAACATTGGATAGGTTTTATTTTTCTCATAGCAATTATTTAAGTCTGTTTGTTGCATTGTGTATATGTGTAATAGAATGAAACTTAAAAATTTAAATATTTTTACTTTTAGAATATCTGTGATAAATTTGAAAAGTCATCTTATTTTCAAGATATTCAAATTCATATTCAGAATAAATCCAATTTGGAAATAGATCATGTAAAAAGTGTAAGTTTTCCAAACTTTCTAAAATAATAATAAATTGTCTATATGTACATTACTAAATCTTATTTTAATTCATTTATTTTAATATCTTCCTTTATTGCAGCCACAATCTGGAATCTAAGGCCAGATACCAGTGAATCCATTGCATGTCTCAAGCAGCTTCAAATTTTTTTCTCATTTAAGCTGCTTGCAAATGACTTAGTTAGATATCCAATAACATTTGTTAAATGGGTATCTATTTATTTTTAGCTATAAATTAAGCATCAGGTTAAGCTGATCGGTTAGATGAGTACCATTGCAAAGACTTAAAATATAAAATAGGATTGTAATATGATGCAGCATTTACTCTTCTTGCTGGGGGTAGGGTGATGTCATACTTCTATATGATCTTACCTCAGTGGTTGCCTTTTTTTAAAAAAAAAAAACAATTTAAGAATAGAAGAAATTGTGAATACTAGATGATAGTAAAAGCTTATTTTTATGAATCTTCTACCTAAATATATTTCTTTGTTGTTTTTATGATAAAATTACTGCTTAATATTTGCTTAATATGCAGGCTAAGAAAGTCAAGTGACCATTAGCTTCAATAACAATTTTTAGAAAAAAAATAATGAAATGTCAAAATAACAATATTTATTTAATAATATGATCAAAAATAAATCATAAAATAACAAACTATTCTAACATCTAAATTATATAATAACTAAATATAATTAATTAAATATAATCACTATCCAAGCAGATTTAAGAGCTATAAGTTGCTGGATTGATATCCTCAGACAATTTTTTCAAGTAAGTAGAGTCAGTGTTATCAGCTCTCAGTTTGGTGCTCAAATATTATATAATCTCTGAAAAACATATAATTTTTTAATATACTACTAACCATAACTGAATGACATAGTCAGTTATCGGCAAACTTCTTTTTGAAGGGTGAAACATATAAAGTGTATGGGACAATATATAATTAAAAGACTTGCAATAATGTATCCAATAAATAGAGATTTAAAAAATTATAATAAATGCTTTTATTTATCATGCACTAAAAAGCAAAAATTAATTGTTTCTTCAACCACAATTAGGGTTTTTAGATTTAATTTGAAATAAAAACAGGGGATGGTGGCATCCAGGAATTAATTACATCAATCCCTTGTTATTTTATTTTTTTTAAAAAAATGCATATCAAAATTGTATTGTAAATAAACTTCATTTAATATTGTGATTTTACTTTGAATTGATTTGACACTTATAGTTTATATCACTAGATATCTCTGCAATAAGTTAATATTTATATTCTTATGTACATATCATATTTAGTATCTGTTTGTATATGTATATATATAATAAAGCTTTTAGGTAACTTACTTTTCTGTTGAAAAGTGTTTGACATTTTCTTTTTATTTGAAAAAAATGTTTAAAAAATGCTTAGCAAACTATATTGTAAACTATTTCTTATTTAAACTTAAATCAAGTTTGCATTTAAAACTAAGAAAGTTTACTTGAAATATATTGAAGTTCTATGAACAATGTTTAAATTTGATATCAAAATATTCAAAATTTCCTTTCTAGTGTTCCATATCTAAATAACTAAGTCATCTACTTAAAGTATTATTCTGCCCTTTCACTCTGGAAGTGCTTTTTAAAAAATGTACAAAATTTCAACAAATTGTATTAAATTTAAATCTAATAAATCACAATTTTAAATTGTTATTATAACTTTAAATTGAAATAAATAAATAAAATCTCTATACTGCTCTTTTGCATAAGCCTTACTTAAAATATCTTAAAGTTCTAAAAATGTTTTTTGAATATGATCCCAAAGTATTCAAAATTTCCTCACTGATTGATCAAGTTCTAAGAAACTAGGTCACCTATCTAAAATATTAGTGCCATATTGCTTTGCCTACTATTTCTTTTTTGTGTACTAAATTTAAACCAAATCTGTTCAATTTAAATCAATTCAACCATAATTTTAAAATTTTATTCTAACTTAAATAATAAAAGGGATTACAATAATTTACAGACAAACATATAAACAAACAAATTGATATTGTAATTTAAATAAAAGCATTTAAAAACTTTATTTAAAAAAGAAGTAAAATGCATATTTTTATGTATGAATGGAATAAACATAATGACTGTTTTTAATTCTTATGCTCATTGATATAAATTTATGTTTAATTCATATGTTCAAATCCTTTTTAGTACTTTTTAGTAATTCATTGGTTAACTCTCCTGCATTTTGACAGATTTCTTTGTTGTCAATTACTTTAGGCTTTCAACTTTTACTTTAATATTAAACCATTATTAATTATTAGAATATAACAAATTTGATCTCATTTGATAGATATTTTATGTTTAGAAATTAAATAAATTTTTAAAATAACATTTGATTTTCAGAATTATTTTTAAATTAAATTGTAATCAAAAACGAAATGCTGTTTCATCATCAAACTTTAGATGGAGCAGATTCAACTTGAAAAATGAAAGAAATCTTTGTTTGATGTTTGTTTTAAAAATCTGAACAAATTAATTTCAATAATTAGTAAACCAATCAAATTATGCTTTAAATATTTACAATTTATTAATAATTTTTACAATATTGCTAAATGTTATTTCAAATTGTTTAGTGATGACATTTTCTAGACAATTGTCTTTCCCTTGATTGTAGTCACCATAGTGACATTACTCTGAAGAATAGAAGCTTTTATATTTACAAATAAAACATTTCTGTAAAAATAAATATGTAATAATGTATATATTTGATTTCTAATAATTCTCATACAATTTTCATACAAAAACAATCATAAACTTCCCACAAAATCAAGTTTTTAGACCATCGTAATATTTTCTTGACATAATCTCACAAAGTTTGAGATCACCAAATATATAAAAGGCACCCATCATTGTAGAGTTTAAGAAACTTTGGAGACCTGCTGATTCAATTATCCTGGCATCTTTTGAATTTTTTTGAAATTAAAATAATATATACATAAATTTTAATTTGTAAAAAAAAAGGTTTGCAAAAGTTCTCAGTAGAGAGCAGAAAATACAAATTCAATTTCTTGATTTCCTCCTGAGAAAACATCATGCTATGATGAAATTTCTTGAATGAGATAAAAAGTTTATTAAATTGTATAAAAACTTTTAATTCTTTTAAATACTTTTATAATTATATGATAATTACAATTTTTGTGCTTAATTTTGTTATTTTCACTATCTGTACACATAATTTTTAAAATTTTTCATAAAAAATACATTTCATTCTATCATTTCTTTTTGTAAATAGTTCCATTCATTGAGCTTTAATATATTTTTAATTTAAAAAAATATGTCATATATCTTTTAAACAAAAATAAGACAATTTTAATGTTTTCTATACAAAAATGATTAATTTATCTCTCTTGCATTGGTATGGGCAGTTTTTTTAGTTTCACTTTCTGGTAGCCAATATTACATAATTGAAAAATAATTTCTTTATTTATTATAAAGATCAAAAAAATAATATTTTACTGTTAGTTGATTATAACAAGATGTTCGCATTCTGAGCCATGTGGCCATGTCACTAGCCAGATAAATTCATCTCATGGGCTTAGCATAACCCATGAGTCATAAATTAGGGTGTCACCATAAATGCAATATTCAGGAATCTAAAGATCAATTCAAAATACAACAAAACTCTCCATATAGTAGTGCCATCTTGTGCTAACAAGAGCAATCAATGGATGCCTTCTGGCATCCATTGATTGCTCTTGTTAGCACAAGATGGCACTACTATATGGAGAGTTTTGTTGTATTTTGAATTGTTTAATAACAATTATTGTGCTAGTATGAGATAGTGATCATGTGATGTTTAATGAATCTAAAGATCGTAGGTTCAATCCCCATACTAGTACTCTTATTATTTAAGCTAGCAACACCAGAGAAAGAGGGAAGAATACCATTTGAAATATGTTTTATACAAATCTGTGTTGAATGTATTTAAAAAGTAGTTTGAATTTTCTCAACAATTAATTCTAGGTAATGGAAAGAATTCAACATAACAACTATTAATTTAATACAACTACATTAAAACATTGAAGTTTAATAAACCAATGATCATTTAAAAGCTAATTGTGTGTGATCCATAGCAGTACCATACAATAGTACATACATATGGATTATAGCATTAAAGTGTTCTCTACAGAGTTTTTTCTGAAATGAAATTGTACATAAAATGCGTTTTTAACAATAAGTTTGATCTCAACTTCACTGTGAATATGCCTATTGAATCAGTTTCACAAATCACTGTGAATAAGCAATTATGAGTAGTTTATTGAATGAAAAGATTCAGATTTAAATTAATTTCACACTTAATGAACTGTTAAAAAGAAAGCATTAGGTTCTGCTATAATTGCAACTGTTCTATGAAGCTACTTAGTTATTTGCATGTCATTTGATCTTTAAATCAGTTGATCATCATTTTCAATCACTATCATTCCAATGCATGATGAGCATCTTTCCCAAGTACAATTCAGTTTCTCTGATCCTTCACTTTTTTCCATGTTTTTTTAACAAACTTTTTTATTTCATCTATACTTCTCACTTGTGGTATTTTTAAAACAGGCAAAACTCTCTATACATATTGCCACTCAGTGCAAGCCAGAGTAATCAATGGATGCCAGAAGGCTTGTGCATAAAGTCCCCATGTAGTGCCTACTCATCCAATATCTCCAGACTAGTTTCTAGCTTCTCACCTTTGTCAGTGAGGAGCCTTGGATCTGAGAGCACTGCACCTAGATCTTATGATCTGATGCAACCCTCCAGCAGTCACCTTTTATCTCTACTTAACTACAAAACTATGAGTCTTAAATTGAAACACTATAATATTTTTAATCCAAGCTCATTAGCTTATATAATCATATAGGTCTGAACCCAGTTCAGGACCTATACATTTTGGTGATTTTGGTTTTTTAATCACCATAGCCACCACTATCCTATAGGGCAGGATTGGTTTTAAGCCAATAAACATCACATGATCACCATTTCTTATGCTTGTTTATAACTTATTAAAACAGGCAAAACTCTCTATATGTATTGCCACTCAGTGCAAGCCAGAGTAATCAATGGATACCAGAAGGCTTTCATCCATTGATTATTCGGGCTTGCACTGAATAGCAATATATATAGAGAGGCTTCTGGCATCCATTGATTACTCTGGCTTGCACTGAGTGGCAACACATGTAGAGAATTTTGCCTGTTTTAATAGGTTATAAGCAAGCATAAGAAATGGTGATTATGTGATGTTTGTGGTATATTTCTAAATCTTTAACAGTCTCTTGGAATTCTGTTTAAAATTTTAATTGCCCACTTATTATCATCTCTTCAATAAATATTCCACTCCTGTGTCAATTCTTTTAATAATATCAATGATATCTATTTGTTTTATTATCTAATTATTTTATTTTCAATCCTTTTTATTGCTCTTTTCTTAAATGCCCGAATCTCCGATTCATATATAAGAACTGTTAAAACATTTTTTTTTTTTTTAAATTTTCTTTTCAATATATATGGGCATAATTATTTCTACCTAAAGCACTCCATAACATGTTTAAATCTATGATTAATTTCATGCATCTTGTTTCTATCTACATTAACAGTTTGACCTTGCTATTTGAAGTTGTTAATTTCTTCTAATTCACCATCATCAATTTTTATTATCTTTTTCTGAGCAAATCCATTGAACATGATTTTAGTCTTTTTAGCTTTTATCTTTAGTCTTACTTTTTTACTTTCATCCGATAATTCTTGCAACATTTTCTGTAGCTCTGAAGCATTATTTGCAAAAACAACCACAATTATCTGCAAAATGTAAATATTTAAATCCACAAAGTGCTTTATGCAAAACTGCTGTAAAAAGTTTTGAAGATATGGAAACATCTGTCATATATTCCTATCAATGTTAATTTTCATAGTGACTATACATAGAAATAAATATTTGTAAGAATTATTGTAGCTGAAGTGTTCATGTTGGCTTAAAAAAAAAACTTATTTGCATAAATATCGAATTTAACAACTGTATTGAACATTCTTGCCTGTAAAATACTTTTTTTTCTTTGAGTATCACAATATGTAATTTAATTGTATTGTTTTGATATCACTATTACATATTACATATAAATCATATTAAAGTATATATAAAACTGTTTTTAAATAGATCTCTGATAAAACTTATTGTATAGTGATACTTTGAGAATGTAACTAAGAATATCTAGATATCTATTTACTGATCAATAATAGATGGGTAGAAGATGATACTTTGAGCATTTTCCCCATTCTTGTTTTATCCACTAACTAAAAATAGCTAAATATTCATTACCTGATCAATATTGAGTGATTAACGAGGTTGGCTATAGGCTGACTGAACTGAAAGAAAAATACTGTTGGAAAAAATTGATTTGAATACAGATTGTAGATGTGACACTTCCACTGTTCTAAATATTAGAAGCAAGATTAAATTATATTAACGGAGTGATAAATAATAGTAAATTATCTCTGATTTAGGGTATGATTATAGTTTTGACTTATTACTAATTGCCTTCATTAATCAGATCTCTTTTATCTGGAAAACTTAAGAATTAATATATATATAAGGGATTTCACCTTCATTGTTAAAAGGTTGCCTTGACAATAGTTTGAGATTATTGATTATTATATATATTGGGATTGTCTAAGTGTTGACTGGTTTCTAATATATATATATATATTCAAAACAATACAATAATTAATACAGTAAAACAATATTTTAAAAAAACAAATATATACCAATTTAATAGAAGTACTTTCAACTATCTATGTAGTCGTTGTCAACTAGATTCAAATTGTATTAGAAAAAACCGTTACAAATGTAAACAAAAAGTAATACATCATACATCAATTTTCCCACAATTCATTAATTTTTATATTGGTGGCCTGTCTGTTTATTAACTGTTGCTTTTCACAGTGAAAAGCAACAGTTAATAAACAGACAGGCCGCCAATATAAAAATTAATGAATTGTGGGAAAATTGATGTATGACATATTACTTTAAAAAGTGAAAAGCAACAGTTAATAAACAGACAGGCCACCAATATAAAAATTAATGAATTGTGGGAAAATTGATGTATGATGTATTACTTTTTGTTTACATTTGTAACGGTTTTTTCTAATACAATTTGAATCTAGTTGACAACGACTACATAGATAGTTGAAAGTACTTCTATTAAATTGGTATATATTTGTTTTTTTAAAATATTGTTTTACTGTATTAATTATTGTATTGTTTTGAATAATTATATATATTTTATTATAATTGGAATACAGACATTGATTAATAATTTATATATATATATATATATGTGTGTGTGTGTTTATATGTATATATAAGTTCATGATTGTATAGTCTAATATGATGTAACTTTTAAAATAACTCATAAACCATTTGAGATTAATTAATTTTTAAATTATTATAAAGAAGTTATTACTGAATAGGTATTAATGAGGTGCTTAGGTGGTCATGTGATATTTAATAAACTAATTGAGTTTAATTAATTTTTAAATTATTATAAAGAAGTTATTACTGATTATGGTCATATGATATTTAATAAACTAATTGGCAAGTTGAGCACAACAGTTGCATTTGATTGACCAAACTGTGATAAAATTTTTTACTTTACTTAGCTGAGAAAAACGTTTAAGCCTGCTATTCTAACACTGGGCTAGCCAGGTAAAGCAGTGTTTGCAAATCAACAGGGAGTGATTTGTAGAGAAAGTAAATATCAATAGTTTATGGGTAATAAAAGCTTGAAAAATAATGTGAAGTGATATTTAATAGATATACATCTATCTAGTGACTCAAAAAGATTAATAATGTTAAATGGATGCTGATAAAGTAGCTCAAAATGATGATGATGATAATAATAAAAATAATAATAATAATAATAAAATAAGAAAATTAAAAATATGTAAATTGCTATATTATTAATTATTACATATATACAAACTAATAAGATTCAATGTCGCAAAAATTAAAAACGTTCTCTTCCCTGCGATATATAAATTCAAATAGTGCAAGTAATATGCCAATTTAAAAATCAGACTTATAATAAGTTCAAACCCTAATTTAGTCTCTGTTAACAGTTTATTTCAATAATAACCTTTAAGCATAAGTGGGTAACTTATGCTTGTACAACATGTGTGTCAATTCTATACTGCGAGAGTGAAAAAGTAGTTTCCTTTTACAAGAGCTAGTATATATATATATATATATATTGTAACAGAATAGCGTTACATGGGATTTGAATCCAGGCATATGATATTAGATTAAATATATATGCAATTGACGAAATGAATGACAGGTACAAAACTTTTAAAAAAAAGGTTTTGCTTTAATAATGAACGAGAAACACCCGTTTCTAGAGCATGATCGCAGCTATATAAGAGTACCTGTCAAATTTATTGAAATAAGAGTAAAGGAGTTTTTTTTGTTATTTCATTGTTTTTGAGAATAAATATGTAATCATTAGTTGTAAGTTTGTTTTTTTTTTGTTTTTTTTTAAAAAGAAAGATGAATGATTGAACACAGGTTTGACATTTTATTAAGTCATTTAAATCATGTTTGAACAAAAAGAGAAAATGAATTGATTAATTTGCAACATGTTCTGAAATTCCAAGCGATCTAAAATTATTTTCAATGGGGGGTAATTAGTAAATGTAAAGTTGGTAAAAATAAAACAATAAGCCAGATATATGTCGGGAAGGTCTAGATAAAATAAGCCGAATTTAGAAACAGAAGTGAGAAAAAGTGTACACTGCTATTGTACAACCCAGACTTCTGTCTCCAGCTAAACAATGCCTGAAAAATGGCCAAATTGAGTTAAATTCCAAAGTGGTGCAAACGATCCCAGAAATCGCTGAATTAAGTTAATACTCGATGGACCTATTGGATGAAGGGACTCACAGGTGCAAGAGGGAGATTGGATGAAAAAATTCAAGGTGTGAGGGTGGGAGAAGAAAAAAATTACAAGGTGAATAGCGAAAGGAAAAAAGGATTAGCAGAATCACCGATGTGCTTGGAATAATTAAGTTGCTGATTTTGTAAAGAAAGTTTTTTTTTTACCAGTAGAAATAAGATCTAACTTTCGTATAATAGTATAACGGAGATGCGTTGCTGAACCTAAAATTTGCATCTTGACCGCCGGACCTCCGTGCTCCATTCAGCTGATTGCCCCTAGGATGCTCAGAACACCGGAGAAACTTCACCTAAGGACCATACATGCTTTTGAGACCTCGCAAATTGCCAGAATGCTTAGTTAAAGAAGAAATCATCGCTCAGGATCCTTCTTACCGGCTGTCTACATTCCACAGGTAGCTATCTTTAAATTAATCGTACTCACTTATGCACCAGAGTAAATAAACTTTAAAAACAATAACTAGTGAAAAAACATTTGGCTAAATGATAAAATTACTCGCGACCATAAATTAACGATTAAAGAACTTAACCAGAATTTATTTGTCTGCAAATAAACATCCTTTAATATATGTGCGAAATCTCATTTAATTCTATAGTTAATTTATCTCGGCTTGCCAGTCATATACCGGCATAAAATTGTTATTAAATAGATTAAAATAAACCATTTATTTAATTAGTATTTTGTTATTGATTGGTTGGAATTTCAACTCACATTTATATGATAGGGAATGAGTGCTGGAGTGATCCAATTTGTTTTTTGTTATGAATGAATGCATTTGATATTTTTGGTGTTGGGATTTGATTAAACTTATGTTATATTACCATGCCTTTCTTAGATTAATATTAAGCTTTGATTGATTTGTTCTGTGGGATATAGGGTGGGCCCTAATACGATAAGTCTGATTGATCACGATTGAAAGGTCACAGATGCGATATAATTTGAAAGGTCATATTGGCTGTGTTCGTTTCTTGCTTCCGACTGAAGTGATGCACGGGCATGTTTTGTGATATAGTTGAGTGAGCTTATGCACGTACGTGGCGGACTCTTGTAAAGTTCTCCTGGCACCTACTACTTGGATTCGATCCGAATTTACGTATAAATAAATAAAAGCGTACGTGTATATGTGTTTGAAATTATCTTCACCGAACATTATGTAACCCCACAGACGCAAGAACACAGCAGATTCATAGGAGTGACTTTAATGTGCTTTCGGCATGGAAGCTGTCGAGTGGGGCGGTTACATTTGGCGCGTCAATGTGGCCCGAAACTATTGTTTCAAGTGGTTGGACCGACATGGATACAGCTGACGTTTCTGACAACGAAAGCAAATTTAAATAAAGAAACCCCGTGAAGAAACTACGTGTAGCAGCCTAAATAAGGCTCAAAGTTACATATGTATATATAAAAAAAAAATACATCGTTAAAAGACGTATTCGTATTCTTGCACAAAGGAAGTACTGTAACTGAGATCTTGTTAGGAGTTTTGTGTTTTACTTAAAAAGAAAAGGGGGCTAAAGAAAGAAGTCAACATAGCGTATATATATATGAAGACGCATATAACCGTATAATAGATATAGCCGCACATATAATCGATAGCTGCTGAATAGAAATGGAGGGAACAGAGGGACCTGGGATAGTATGAGCGATAGAAACCAAATTGGAGGAATGACAGGAGCTGTGGGAATTTTGAAGGGCAAGGAGCATCTGAGGATAGGATAAGACAGTCAGTGGGACCCGCGGAGTAGTAGGTAACGAGCCGTGGATTACTATAAATTATAAATCAGATATTAAACAATGGAAGAAAACCCAGATGAAAGCATGTGGGAACAGACGGGGGAGAGTCCAATACAATTTAAAAAACAGGATACGGAGAATGAAGGGGATATTAAAACATTAATAAAGATGATGATGCAAATGATGGACGAAATGAGGGAAGATAGAGAAGAGTGTAGAAGACATAGGGAAGAGTTTAAAGAGGAGATAAGGCAATTACTCAGGGGAATGGAAGTGAAGTCAAAAGATAACAAAGGGGAAGATAGTAGCTTAGCCAATGTTGAGGGGAAAATAGACCAGAATAGGATGGAGATGGACAAAACAAAAACAGACCTGAATGATCTAAAAGAAAGGGTAGAGATACTAACGGATGATGTAGGAAAGGGAAATAGGCATCACGATGGGATGAAGGAAGCTATCAGGCAGACGGAGGAGGCATGTCAGGAAATTAGACAGCACCAGGACAAAGTCCGAGAAGCACTGGGAGAGTGGGGACAGAGAATCCAAAGGATTGAAGCAGACCAGGGACATGGGAATGTGGGTAGAAGGATGGAAGAGATGGGGAAGAGATGGGAAAGGCAGATGTCACAACGGGACACAAGTCGTGTATGGGCGGAGAGACAGATGAAGATAGAAATATTTAGGGCAGGAGAAAACGAAAACCCAATGGACCACCTCGAAAGCATCAGGAATCTGTTTGGAGAACCAACGGCAAGAGAACCTGACCGAATAAATATTACAAGCGGATACCTACAGGGCCCAGCGAGAGACTGGTGGAGGACGCTGGAATTTAAACCCCGGTCATATGAGGAATATAAGGAAGAAGTTTTGCGGTGTTTCTGGAACACAGCACGTCAAGAAGGGACTTATTTTAGAATCACTAGGGAGAAATATGGGGGAAGGTCCAATGAGATGGCCACTCAGTTTTATTATAGGCAGGTGGCGAGCCTTCAACAATTGCCTGCATACCATATGATGGAGATGCAGATCATCTCAATAATAAGGCACAATATGCCAACTACCCTCAGACACATGATGCTGGGAAGGGATTGTAAAGGGATCCATGAGATGGGGGAAATGATAGCCAAATTTGAACAAGAAGAGGGGATATGAGGGCAGATAGAGAGGTCTAGTAATGAACAACCCAGAAAACGAGTACCACCGGACCGATACTAACCAAGAGGATGGAGGGAAAAATGAATTGACGACCGTGGATATCACAAAGACAAATGTTTAAAGGAACTCACATGGGAAATAAATGCCATGAACTGGGAATGATCTGTGACATGAAACGACATATGATATTGGAAATGGAATTGGTGGGTCGACCTGGGAGTGCCCTGCAAGACCAGGAGAAGGCTGGCACATGACGCTGGCCCAACTTAAGTGCGGAAAATCATGCAACACATTTCATTAGAGTACTTGTCAGCTCACTTCCCAAAACTTCATTATTGCTGGGTGGATCAGACTTTCCAAAATCTTGGATAGAGATCGATCGTATTCTGCATAGGGGACTACGGAAAGATCCATCCCCATACCTCCTGTCAGGGATGCATGAAACCCATTGGCCATTGTCGTCAATCATGGCAGACCCTAGATTACCATATAGTTTTCTCTGTTTATGGTCGTTGTAAAAAAAAAAAAAGAAGTCTGACCGCAGGGCATCTGATCCAGATTTTAAGGGAAAAGCGAAGGCAGACCGATAGGCCAATCCAAAACACATTCACTGTGGGAGACAGAGTTATGGTAAGATCAAATCTGGTCAGTCGGCCAGAACAGAACATATTTAAGAAATTCCTTGACCTCTACGATGGCCCATATGAGATCGTCAGGGCATACGGGAATAATGCCTTTGTACTGGCATGAGGAAAAGTGATTAAGGGGACTTTCAATGCAAGGGCACTGAAGAGGGCCAAATAACTTGGCTCCTTCTCAGAGCTAAAATCCGCAACCTCAGATTTTACTCAACACTGGGCAGGGAGATATGTAACGGAATAGCGTTACATGGGATTTGAATCCAGGCATATGATGTTAGATTAAATATATATGCAATTGATGAAATGAATGACAGGTACAAAACTTTAAAAAAAAAGGTTTTGCTTTAATAATGAACGAGAAACACCCGTTTCTAGAGCATGATCGCAGCTATATGAGTACCTGTCAAATTTATTGAAATAAGAGTAAAAGAGTTTTTTTTGTTATTTCGTTGTTTTTGAGAATAAATATGTAATCATTAGTTGTAAGTTTGTTTTTTTTTGTTTTTTTTTTAAAAAGAAAGATGAATGATTGAACACAGGTTTGACATTTTATTAAGTCATTTAAATCATGTTTGAACAAAAAGAGAAAATGAATTGATTAATTTGCAACATGTTCTGAAATTCCAAGCGATCTAAAATTATTTTCAATGGGGGGTAATTAGTAAATGTAAAGTTAGTAAAAATGAAACAATAAGCCGGATATATGTCGGGAAGGTCTAGATAAAATAAGCCGAATTTAGAAACAGAAGTGAGAAAAAGTGTACACTGCTATTGTACAACCCAGACTTCTGTCTCCAGCTAAACAATGCCTGAAAAATGGCCAAATTGAGTTAAATTCCAAAGTGGTGCAAACGATCCCAGAAATCGCTGAATTAAGTTAATACTCGATGGACCTATTGGATGAAGGGACTCACAGGTGCAAGGGGGAGATTGGATGAAAAAAATTCAAGGTATGAGGGTGGGAAAGAGAAAAATTACAAGGTGAATTGCAAAAGGAAAAAAGGTTTAGCAGAATCACCGATGTGCTTGGAATAATTAAGTTGCTGATTTTGTAAAAAAAAGTTTTCTTTTTACCAGTAGAAATAAGATCTAACTTTCGTATAATAGTATAACGGAGATGCGTTGCTGAACCTAAAATTCACGGCTTGACCACCGGACCTCCGTGCTCCGTTCAGCTGATTGCCCCTAGGATGCTCGGAACACCGGAGAAACTTCACCTAAGGACCACACATGCTTTTGAGACCTCGCAAATTGCCAGAATGCTTAGTTAAAGAAGAAATCATCGCTCAGGATCCTTCTTACCGGCTGTCTACATTCCACAGGTAGCTATCTTTAAATTAATCATACTCACTTATGCACCAGAGTAGATAAACTTTAAAAACAATAACTAGTGAAAAAAC
This sequence comes from Epiperipatus broadwayi, assembly GCA_028023455.1. Lineage (NCBI taxonomy): Eukaryota > Metazoa > Onychophora > Udeonychophora > Euonychophora > Peripatidae > Epiperipatus > Epiperipatus broadwayi. The sequence goes on from JAQFVV010006247.1 coordinate 3,914,075, forward strand.
ATTTGGCTAAATGATAAAATTACTCGCGACCATAAATGAATGATTAAAGAACTTAACCAGAATTTATTTGTCTAAAAATAAACATCCTTTAATATATGTGCAAAATCTCATTTAATTCTATAGTTAATTTATCTCGGCTTGCCAGTCATATACCGGCATAAAATTGTTATTAAATAGATTAAAATAAACCATTTATTTAATTAGTATTTTGTTATTGATTGATTGGAATTTCAACTCACATTTATATGATAGGGAATGAGTGCTGGAGTGATCCAATTTGTTTTTTGTTATGAATGAATGCATTTGATATTTTTGGTATTGGGATTTGATTAAACTTATGTTATATTACCATGCCTTTCTTAGATTAATATTAAGCTTTGATTGATTTGTTCTGTGGGATATAGGGTGGGCCCTAATACGATAAGTCTGATTGATCGCGATTGAAAGGTCACAGATGTGATATAATTTGAAAGGTAATATTGGCTGTGTTTGTTTCTTGCTTCTGACTGGAGTGACGCATGGGCATGTTTTGTGATATAGTTGAGTGAGCTTATGCACGTACGTGGCGGACTCTTGTAAAGTTCTCCTGGCGCCTATTACTTGGATTCGATCCGAATTTACGTATAAATAAATAAAAGCGTACGTGTATATGTGTTTGAAATTATCTTCACCGAACATTATGTAACCCCCCCAGACGCAAGAACACAGCAGATTCATAGGAGTGACTTTAATGTGCTTTCGGCATGGAAGCCATCGAGTGGGGGTGGTTACAATATATATATATATATAATTGCTCCATTAATAATACTAATAATAATGATAAACCGTAAGCACAGTGGCCATAGTAATTCTATTACCACTAATCAAAACTGCATTGTATTTCAAAAGTTGTAGACAATGAAAAATCTTCATCAAAATATAAAATCACAAACCAATTTTATTTCAAAAACTTGTAGACAATGAAAAATCTCTGACTTTGACATGATTTAATCATTTACAGTGCACTGTATAGTTTAGTGCAATGGTTGAATGGTGGACTGAAGAACTAAAGATTTTGGATTGAAGATCACATGACTTTTGAACAGTACCATTTTATTTATTTTTTAGCACAGAAATCATATGTAATTAAATCAGTAACATGCATATATTAAAAGGTAGAAATCCTTTTTCATTAATTATTATTTTTTAGTGAACAAATGAAATGTTTACTTATAATCAAAAAATTTTCCAATGTAGAGAACTGTTTGGAATTCTAAGACTTTAGAAATTGTGAAACTAATAATTAAAATATATTAATTGCCTATTTATGCTGTGATTTGATTCCAAGCCTTCCTGTAGATACTTGAAACCATTGATAATACTAAATCCCATATAATGTAATTAATATACCTAGTACATTCTGATTAATATTATTTGTTAATTTGGCTATTCTTGTAAGAATTGGAAAAGCAACTGTAAATTAATTTTGCTTTTGGTAAGCAAATTTGACAATAGAGTCAGGTCATTAATATAGCTAGCACTTGGAAAGTTTATTGATTCAATGTTTGCATAATTATTGTCCCTATTAAGTAGCATATAATCATGTGTAGTTTGGTGCAAAAATAGAATAGCAGTCTCTGGAGATCAAGGTCTGTGAATCATAGAACAGATCTCACACTTCCAGTTCTCAAACTTTTTATGAATTCCTGAGCAATAAACACTCAATTATATTTCTAACTAGCATTTCTATACATGCATTTACAATACAATTTCATATTAAAATATACAATTCTAAATATTAATAAAAATAATTAACAAAAAAATACGATAATGCATTTATGAAAAAATGGTTGGAAATTAATCTAGAAGAAAAAGTGAAAGTATCACATGACTGATTGATTGCTGAAGATGAAGAAGTTATTGAGAGATGATTGCCATTGGTGCTCACTTGTGTACAAATTCAAAATTACAATTTTTTAATTTTTTATTTACAGTTTTTTAAAATGTGCATAATGAGATGTGATGCACTGTGGCTTCCCCTTTTTCGGAGTCAGAAATCTTTCAGCCACTAAGCCCAGAGAAACCTGTTAGCCATCTTACCTTCCCTTTCTATTCCCCACCCTAAGTTTTTCACATATTCTTCTCTAACCTGATCCATCCCATTTCCACAACATTATCTTACTCCACTCTATGTCCTTCTATCTAGATCCCCCTTATCTTTTTCCAAACCCAGCATAAAAATTAAGAACCCACTTTCTGTATAATCAGACTTTGTATTTTATTCTCCACAACTTCAACATTTGTATCTTTTCTGCTTGTCAGCATTTACATTCAATTAATAGATGCCTAATATTCTCCATGCCTTCCTTACATAACTTGTAGACTAAATCACCCACATTTCTCCATTTATGTGTCTATTCTTTTGTTGCTAATGATCTTGTTCCAGCCATAAGCAATAAACTATTTTCCTTGCTATTATCGTAAATTAACTAGAACCCAATATTCTATTTACTTCTATATATATTTAAACTCGTTTTACTCTCCATATTAGTTTTCCATCTCTCCAACTCCCTGTTTTTTATTAATGCATCTATTCTTCTGACCTATTTCTTGCAACTATAACACTCAACAATTCTTCTAACACAATAATCCCACCTTTTGTACAAATATATTGACATAAAGTCTTTATCCAAATCTTCTGCATGCCTTACTATCTTTCTCACTCATGTTTTTGCCTGTCTTTTGCTCATAACCCATTTAAATATTATTTTGGCTATTTTCTTATTATCCATAAACATTTCATTGATGTGATGTGATGCACTATGGCTTTTTCTTTTTTGGAGTCAGGAATCTCTTAGCCACTATTCCCAGAGAAACCTGATAGCCATCTTACCTTCCCTTTCCATTCCCCACTCTAAGTTTTTTTCATATTCTTCTCTATCCTCCTCCATCCTATTTCCACAACATAATCTTTGTCAATTCCATGGCCTTTATATCTAAATCCCTCTTATCATTTCCCAAACCCAGCATAAAAATTAATAATCCATTTCTGGATAATCACTTTGTTTATATTTATTTTGCCACAACTTTATTATTTGTACCCTCTCTGCTTTCAGGCATTTACATTCAATTAGCAGATGCCTAATATTTTCTATGCCTTTCCTACATAATTTGCAGACTAAATCACACATATTTTTCCATTTATGTGTATATTCCCTAGTTACTAAAGATCCTGATTGAGCCTTAAATAGTAAACTATTTTCCTTGCTATCATCATTAATTAACTAGTACCCAATATTCTGTACACTTCTATATGTATTTAAATTCTTTTTTACTCTCCATCGTAGTTTTCCATCTCTCCAACTTCGTATTCTTTATTAATGCATCTATTCTTCTATCCCATTCCTACCACTATAACACTCAACAATTCACCTAACACAGTCATTCCATTTTTTGTATAAGTATACTGATATAAATTGCATACTGTACTACCTTTCTCACCAACCTCGTGAGTTATGGATGTAGTAGGACCTCTAGTGGAAAAATAATACAATGACATTTTAAATAGCTAACACAGAATTTTAATAAGAATCGAAGTTTAAATTTTATTTTTGATTAAAATTAAACAAGAAAAAAGTACTTTCTAATAGTTTATTTACAAATTGTTGGGGTTTTTTTGATAAAATTCTGCTAATATCAAACAATTACTTACATAAAAATTTGGGACAATGTATGCTTTGAAATGAATTCAGAGATGTGCATAATAAATGATTTTAAAATATAGGTAATTAAAAAAATAATCCAGTATTGTTTTATTCCTCAAAAGTTCATAAGAAGTTTGAGTATTGGAATGACAGTATTGGGCTTGATCTGTGAACCTTAAGCACCTCCCAACCACATAGGGCAAGAAGCTCAGCCTTAACATTTTGATGTTCAATGTCACATGATTTTTCAGGTGGCTAATCATGCAATTATTATTTTAGGTCTTAATAGAAGGTAATGATATACTCTCATTACTTATGACTCTTTGTTTGTCCTGTGTGATTTGGCACAATGGTAGTGTAATAGTCTTAAGAGTAAAAATTCTCTAAATTGAATCTTTTTGATTATTTTATTATTTTTGTTGTTTCATGTGTGTGTATGTGTGGATGAATGATCCTTTGACTCTTGGACATTCATACTTCAATTATAGTAAATTATTTAACATAGAAGCAATTGTTATTAATGTTAACAGAATTTTTTCAGCTATGTTCACTTATGGGATATATATATATATATATATATATAAATTAAATGTTATTATATATATATATATATATATATATGTATAACATTTAATTTTGTTTCTTTTAATTTCAGTTAACAATTCAAAGGAATACGAGGTAAGAAGTATATTCATTTTTTTTAAATTGATTGTTGTTTTATGTTATTTAGTGCTTCTGTAAGAGCATCAGATTTTAGAGTGTAAAGACCTCGAATATCTAGCATTTTCGATGCTCAAACTTCTTATAAATTCCCAAGCAATAAACCCATTTGATTATTTGTTTATTTTACTGGTCTGTTTATTATAATTTAACAAGTATTGAGGAACCTCATAAGTGAGATAATAAATGCATTAAATTATTATGCTTTTAACCTGGGATATAAATTTGGATAAGAAAATCTTTCAGCAAGCTGAATTTGGGTGTGTTAAAGCGCAACCTGTACTCAGATAAACTAACCCCTTAATATGTGTACAGTGATGATTCAGTAACATGGGCCACACAAGAAGTGTTTTGCTTTAATAATTACATGTCAAAATCAAGTGTTTATCTATTCTAGCTGGTAATTTTTTGCTCCCAGAATACTTTGCTCTGATAACATATCTTCACACTGGCACATTGAATATAAACTTTAATGGAAGTAATGTTTAAATTAAAACCATTAAGTAAAATAAGAAATTTATAAGATATTTAAGTAGTGGAAGTGGTAGAGCTGGGCATGGTTTATGGCTGATAAACTTCACTCAGGCATTTTTTAATATCTGGAGAATTACTCAGTAATAGGAAATTATGTCTGAAAACTCTGTGTCACCATAGTACATCATTAATTTGAAGAAATTTATAATAGTCTATACTTTGTCTCACATGATTTATTTGCAAGATATTGTTTGTCTCAAATATAAGTTAATAAGAATGTGTTCAAAATGCAGTCTATATTGCGATGTGATGTGATGTGATGTACTATGGCTTCTGCTTAAACGTAGTCAAGAATATCTGAGCAATTATACCCAGATAAATCTGTTAGCCACTTAATTTTCCATTCCCCACTCCAAGTTTTCCCATATTCTGCTCCATCCCATTTCCACAACATAATCTTTGTCAACTCTATGGCCTTTATATCTAAATCCCCTCTATTTTTTCCCAAACCCAGGATAAAAACCAATAATTCCACTTTCTGTATAATCACTTTTTTCATATTTACTCTTCCATAACCTCATTATATGTAACCTTTCTATTTTCAAGCATTTACATTCAATTAACAAATGCCTAATGTTTTCTATTTCTTCCTTACATAATTTAAAAAATAAATCACCCATATTTTTCCATTTACATATATATTCTCTTGTTGCTAAAGATCCCATTCGAGCCTTAAACAATAAACTACTTTCCTTACTATTGTCATATATTAACTCACACCTAATATTCAGTTTATTTCTATATATATTTAAACTCTTTTTACTTTCCATACTATTTCTCCATCTCTCTAAGTCCTTATTCTTTATTAATAAATCTATTCTTTTATCCCATTCCTTACTACTATAACACTCAACAATCTTCTTAACACAATCATCCCATCTTTTGTACAAATATGCTGATATAAATTCTTTATCCAATTTTTTTGCATACTGCATTATCTTTCTCACCTATCTTGTTACCTGCCCTTTACTCATAACCTAATTAAATACTATTTGGCTATTCTTTTATTATCCATAAACTGCAATCTACCAAACATTTTTATTTTACTTTTTGCATGTCTCATATGAAAACTTGACCATCCCATTTCTCCTTGAATTGCCTCCTTTGCTGTCCATACATCTGCATCCAATGCATGTCTTCCTACTTCCCTTTGAACTTTTTCTAAATAATCTAATACTCCTTTACTAACACATAATGCATCATTACCATATATTACATGAAAAATAACAACCAGTTCTGCCACCTAGTGGAAGTTTGTATTTAATCAGTAGATGTCAGGTGGCAGTGCTTAATAAATTCTTAATCCAGAGTTATCCTATCAAATAGTCTCACATTATGTTCTAATCTATTTTTCATCAGTGAGGTTTTTAGTGCACTCTTAGTTTACAAACTAATGCATCTTTCCTTTAGTAATCATCTTTTTTCTCCTTCGTTTACTATCAGCTATCAGCCTGAAATTCAAAAAATATCTTAGAGTTTTGAATCATAAGCTAACTTGGTAATATAGTTATATAGGTCTGATGCCAATTCATTATCTTTACATTTTAAATGTTCTCAATGTTTTTAATAATTACAAATAGCTAATTCTTTGCCCAGGATTTGGTGTAAAGTTGATAAAACATCATATGACCCTTGTTGCTTCTGTAATTTGAATCTAATATTGTGTAAATGCTTAGTATAACAATGAATGTTTAAAAAGCATTAAACAAATGCAATTGTGTGAATACTTTTAAATCCCCATACATGAATAAAGGTACTGTTAAATAACTTACTGAAGGACAATGGACTCTTCACCATTCTACCAAAGGAAAATAATGATGGAAAACATATTATTTCAGCTTGATAGGATTTTATTATTCATTCTTACTGTATAAACTTCTAGTTAAGAATATTTAAATACCTATTTACCAACGAATAGTTGAATGATAAACTGACTTGTTGATAATAGTAGCTATTTGAAAAAGTAAAAGTTTTTTTCTGTTGTTTTTTTTTTTTACCTAAAGTAATTTCTAGGTTTTATCCACATTTAAACAGTAAAACATATGCCTATTAGACAGATCAACTTCTATTATGATATAATTTCATTCACAGTTTAGATTGGACAAATTGAAAAAACTGACTATATTCCTATATAAATGTGAAAGTTTGTTTGTTACTTTATAACTCAACAAATATTCACCAATCTTGAAGAATCTTGCATGATTTTCCTTCCTTTTTTTTGCATAGAATTTTACTAGTATATACGCTTTTGCTTTTATTTGTTTTTAAAAAAAATTGTAATTTGCAATATAAAAACGCATAAAAAATCTATATCGTAATTGTTTTCAAATGACATCATAAAAAAGCAAAAAGAAAGCATAGAACAGAACTGATTAAAGAGTTGGAAAAAATTTTAAATGAAAAGTATAGTTTTTGGTAAAGCAATGTAAAAATTGATTTTGTAAATATATTTTTAATTAATTAAATTGCATTTGCATCATGTATTTAATAACAATTTAGATCAGTTTTAGTAATAAATTTTATAAACTTCTAGTATTTTAGCTTAAATATATATTTAACACATTGAAAAGTTAAATTTTAAAATGCAGCAGATACAGCAAGAGAAATACTGAGTTTGATAAACTTTTACCATTTCCCTTTAAGTATATTCCCACATAATAAAGTAAAATTAGAGAAATGGAAAAATATTAGTTTTTGGTTATCCAGACAAAATTTTATTGTATAAATATATTTTAACTTATTTAAATTTGGACCACATGTTTAATTTCTCATTTGCTAATCATCATATCATCATCAACCATTATCAATCCACTATAGGATGAAAGTCTCTCCAAGTTCAATCCATCTTCTTTGATCTTTAGCTTCTCTTCTCCACATCACTCCTGCACACTTTCTTATTTCATCCATCCATCTCACATGTGGTTTCTTTCTGGGTCTTTTACAATCTGTTGAAATCCGGTTTAAAATTTCAATTGGCCATCTATTATCATCTCTTCTACCAATATGTCCAGCCAACTCCACTTCAGTCACTTTCTTATACTACAACATTAAACTTATATAGTCATTTTAAAAATCATGAGAAATAGAAAATAATTTATTTTAAAATTATTGTTTATTGTATTTAATAAAATGTATATTTTTGTGATACTGCTGTTGATAATTATTTTATGTAAATATTACATAAATATATTTCAATTATCAAACTTTCTACTATACAAGGGAATAGCTAAAGAAATGGAAAAAATTATCAAATAAAAATTTTATTTGGGATTCAATACATGAAAATGGAATACATAAATATATTTTAATTATCAAACTTTCTAGTAATGCAAAGGACAGCTAGAGAAATAGAAAGAATTAATGAGAGAAAATTTTATTTGGTATTCAATAAACATCAGTGGCCTAGCAGCTAGCGTAGCTGCCTTCTAAGCAGCAGGCCCTGGTTTGCTTCCTGGTCAACGCTTTGACATATTAAAAAAAAATAGAATTTATATAATAAAGCATTTAAAAAATTTTACTTCTCAGAATATATTTTAGTTATCAACTGCATTATTTTCTTTTATTTTTATTATTTTACTAATGCATGCAAAGCTGTGGGTTAGCTTTGTTCACATTAGTAAAATAAAACAATGTAATGTAGTTGATAACTAAAATATGTTTAAAGAATATTTGCATGAATTAATAATAAGAGTTATCAATAACAGTTAAAAATAATTGATTACATTGTTTATAAAAATGTGTTACAATCATTGTTTTTACCTACAGATGATAACTCATGTGTCATTATTTTATGTAAATGCTATTTAAATATAATTTAATTATCAATTACATTTCGTTCTTTTAATCTAATAATGTGAGCAAAGTTGCAAATACAGCTATTTACCTATAAATGATAACAAACCACGTATTGCCCATTAATGTGTAAGTAATAAAACCATACTGATATCTTCTATTTTATGCATAATAAAAAAATAAATTGATGTTTATTTCATCCAGAATAATATCAGTCATTAACTGGATCATTTCTAGAATCACTCATCATTATCGAATCTCACGGTTTAATTACTCAATGTATGATCTCAATGAAGTAATACAAATAAAATGGTTATATTTTCCTATCAATAATTATTCTTATTTATTTTTTCTGATTGACTATAAAAAATGGTATTGGCTAATACATTCCAGCTTTATTTGTTTTGAGGGTAAGGTTGTTTTTACACATTATAATGCCATCTTCAGTTAATGAACTGTTTTTGCCTATCATTATTACTTCTTAGACATTTGTGCTTTCCTGCTAAACTTCTTGTAGTGTTGCAAAATGTGTACTATTTAAGCACTTTTCTTTGCATATAAAATGATTTAGAATAACAGGCATCATTATAATGTATGCTTTGCATTCAGACTGAGAATGAAATAAATGATGGGCTGTAGTGGCTGTTGTTAAATTTTAAAATAACACCACTAAAATAACAAATTAGAAAAATTATAAAGAATATTTAAAGTAAAAAAATCACATTTCATGCATTTATACTGGCATATCTTTATCTGAGTCTATTCTCTTAGTTACCTATCTGTAACCCTACATATGAAACCATAAACAAAATGTCCTCTTCAAATGTATAAATGTGTATACTGCACCAAAAATACATTTCTTAATCATAAACAACAAGTTAGTAGAATATATTATTAATGTAAGGAAAGAATAATTTAAGAAATATAATAATAATACTATATTAAAATCTTAAAATGAAAAGAAAATATTTAAATCTTCATGAAGAATGTTTTCCTGAAGGTTTGTGTTAATGGTATTTTAGTCGTATTTATATATTAGAGTATTTCCATCATCAAATATAAATATTGAATGTCTTTAGAAAAAAATGTAATTTTATTTAAATATTCCAAATACATTCAACTGTTAATAATAGCACACAAGTAGTATATGCACAATCTCTTCTTCAGGTGTTGCTGGTCTGACAAGTGTCAGTACTAGCATGGGAATGGACTCTTAGATTTTTGAAATATTAAATTTTAAGGTAATGCTCAAGGATGGCTCAGTTGGTTAGAGTGTTATCAAAAATTCATTATTCAAAAATCTAAAAGTCCAGGTTCGATTTCCATACTAGTACTGCCACTGGTCAAGCCAGCAATACCTGAAGAAAAAAGGAGAACATTGCCTCTCGAAATATTGGCATTACCTGTTTTCTACTACTAACAGCTGAATGTATTTGGAATATTTAAATGAAGTTAAATTTTTCTAAAGATATTCAATACTTATATTTGATGATGGAAATAGTAAAATATTTAAATACATTTAAAGTTGAAAAATTTATAAACTATTTTATCTGTTATGAAAAAAATTTTACTATATTGAAAATATTTTAATTAATAATAATTATTATCATATATAATAAAAATATCATACACAACAGCTATATAAATATATGAATAATAATTATACATAAAAAATCTTTTTAGCACATAATTTTGTGCCCTTTCAAATGTTAAGCATCTTTTTTAATGTACATTAAAATACATGCATAATATTTGAAAAGGGCACAAAACCAAATGCCCAAAAAAGTCTTTATATATAATGTATATTATTGAAAGTCTTTATTTACAATGTATCATTATTAAAAGCATTCAACATTTAGACAATATCAATAAGAATCAACAATCTCAATCTATTGTCAAGGCAACCTCCCTTTATTGTTAAAAGGGGTTGCCTTGACAACAAATTGAGATTGTTGATTGTTAATGATATTGGTATTGTTTAAGGGTTGATTGATTTCAATTTATAAGTATTATTGTATATGGTGTTTTTATTATTTATTATAATTTATGTAAAAAAGAAAAGCAGCATAATGGACTGCATTATTTTTCATGTTTGGCAATAATTATTGAAGATTTCACTGCTCAGTTTCCTCTTTTGATATTATCTTTATTATCACCTTGTATTTTCACCATGTGTTATGCAATTTTGAATAATACACTTTTAACTGTATTCAGATTGTATTCCTCTTTGTAGAATAAATTCTTAAACTTTTGGAGATTTTTCTTTCTAGTATTATTGTTTCTTCACAGAAATAGTTCTATGTCAGTAGTTTTGGTGAACATTTTATTATAAATTCAATCTCTCCTCAGCATTAATTTTATATTAATATTTGCTGAATTTTGGTTCATCCACAGCTCTTTTCTTACTAAATGGATTATTGCCTCAAGTATACATTTTATCAACTAGGGCAGACAGTAGGCAGATATATAGCATATTTAGACTTCATGTTCAATACTTTTCCAATAATTAGATTTTCAGTAATAGACAATGACTCTCTAGTAATGAAACCAAGTCATACATCACATGACTTAATTAGCTTGTATTTACAAATATAATGTAATGAGTATGCTAAGAACTTTATACAAATATTTTTCAATAAATACCACAAGAGAAAGCATTTAATATCTCTATCTAGAATTATCCCTATCCCCAAACTGTTTTTGAGCTAATGGCTGCCATCAGTAAGATGCTATGACATTTAAACACCAGATCTAGTATCTGAATGTCCTCACTGATGAGAGCCATTAGCTTGAAACCAGTTGGGGAATAGGAATAATTCTAGATAGAGATTTTAAATGCTTGCTCTTGTGGTATTTATCAAAAAAAAGCTTGTCTAGACCTATTAGCAAACTCATTATATTACAATGACTCATCTAAGATTTTTACTTAACAAGTATCTTTATGATAAACACACACTGAAAAGAACTTTTTATAACAGCTATGCAAATAACAGTGTTAACTTATGGTTTCTAAATGCTGACAGGCTGATTTAACTGGGAAACTTAATATTGGCTTTTATATTACAATCTCTTCTTTAGTTCTTTGGGAAATTATGTATTCAGTGCCTTAAAAATGCCAGGCTACCCCTCTTGACAAACCACTGACAGCTAAGCTTGTTCTTTAGTACTTCAACTGACTTCATATAGCAACTAAATTAATGCTTGTGCATTTTTTCTCTTTATATAGTCGCATTTTGCATTCCATAATCAACATTTGGCCTGAAATCCAAAGCAATGCTGCATGTTTTTTAAAAAATATGCTGACTCCTTATCATTGACATGTATTGTTTATCAGTCAATATTTGTTAATGATTTTTTTTTAAATAAACGGATGAGGAAAAAAATTATAACTTTGAGTTATATTTTTATTTTCTAATTTCAAATTTATAGCGACTAAGATTAAATCTTAAATTTTAAGGTTTCCGGTCTATACATTAATTATTCAAATAAGTAAAAATAAATTATTGCTTCATAAAAAAAATTAATCTCATATATTAATTTCAGTAATAATATTAATATTATTTACTTTCTTTATTACTTTTACAATGCTTCATATAATTACAACTCACTATTGACAGTTTCGATTGTTCCAGAAATCTTCTTCAGAAATATAACAAACACAATACAAATGCATGAATATTTGTATTGTGTTTGTTATATTTCTGAAGAAAATTTCTGGAACAATCGAAACCGTCAATAGTGGGTTGTAATTATATGAAGCATTGTAAAAGTAAAAAAAAACGTAACTGATATTAATATTTTATGGGTTGGGGTTTTATTTGCTCTCAATTTTAAATGTGGTATGATATTTTTTTAATATCATCATAAATATTAAAATATCATTGTCATCCCATTTTATTTTAATCACTTTCACCCAGTTTATTATGTTGAGAAAATTTTGATTTAAATCCTTAAACTTGAGCAGAAAATTCGCAGACTTCTGAATTATAGTATCTTGTGGTATTACACTTTTTTATACTTTTGCATGTATGAATAACTTCTCATAGGCACACACATATGTTTAAGTATTATACACATGTAAATATCACAGGTTTCATTTTATTTTATGTTGTGATTTTATTACTTTAATTTCCATGTCCTATATTCACCTTGAAAACTGTATAACTTAATCTTCTACATTATTCTAAGTAAGAGTTTATATATGTAATCTGGAATACATGTGATATGATAATTCAAACCTTACAATTAATTAATTATATATTATATAGTAGAACTTTGGAATATCCAATATTTTATATGCTATATTATATACTTTTAAAAATTCCAATAAGCACATTGAATTTCCTTTTTTTCTTTAACATATCATACATACACCTAAAACGCAATATAAGGGTAAGAGAACAAACAGATGCTACTGACATCATTGAAAGAATTAAAGACTGAAATGGAATTGGGTTGGACATATTTCTAGAAAAGATGATAATAGATGAACAATTGAAATCTTAAACTGGATTCCAAGAGATTGTAAAAGACCCAGAAAGAGACCATATGTGAGATGGATGAAATAAGAAAGTGTGCAGGGGTGATGAGAAGAAGAGAGGTTAGAGATCAGACAAAATATATTGAACTTGGAGAGACCTTTATCCTATAGTGGGTTGATAATGGTTGACAATGATGATGATGATAACTTAAGTTCCAACCTAATTCAATGATCATTCAAAGAGTCAATGAGAAAACTTAAATTTTGGATCTGTGATGTAACTGCAAGTTTTAATGATGGAATAATAAGACATTATGTTTAAGAAAGATAATGACAATTTTGCACAAGGTTTCATATAGAATGCTCATAAATATCAAGAAAATAAGATAATCACAGATTTAAAAAAATAATTTATTGAACATTTCATAAAAGAATAATAAACAACAACAATAAGTAATCAAATACCAAAATCATTTATTTCATAAACATGAATCTTCAACTCTCCAATGTAAAATCATCTTAATTAAGGATATTCTGATGTAGAATAACATAGAATATGTGGTGTGTAATGTATATGTAAAAATATTATTCCTGAATGTATATAAATAATTCTAAATAAATGCTTAATACAATTTATCTAGTTTGATTTATGATCATCCTTTATTTTCTTTCATCTATTAATAATAAGAAGATAAAAAAAGAGAAGAAAATGAATAAGGTAAAGAAGACAAAGAATATAAAGAAAAAGAAGATGAAGATGAAGACAAAGAAGAAGAAAACAAAAAAGGTGAAGATAAAGAAGAAAAAGATGAAAGAGGAGAAGACAACAAAGATGAAGAAAACAAAGAAAAAGATGATGATGACTTCATATTTTATATATTTCATCATTTATGTTAATGGGGGTTATTATATCATTTTCTGATCATCACTAATGCTCAAAACTATTATAAGTGTACTGGCCATGAATAAATTAGTATTTATCATCATGAAACATATAGTAAATAGTGTGTTTCTATATGTTTGTATAATTAATATATATCATTAGATTCTCTCAAGTCCTAGTTTTCTTTATCAGCTGGTATATACAATTAGGCAACTCAGAGAAATGTCTGGCTGCTTTATGAAAATATCTGTTATCCAGAATAGAAAACTCAACTGTCTAAGCCTTAAGATTTACATTCATCTTCTATAATTTCTGAACTTCAGATATAGCAAATGCTGTCTATGATGCATATATTAGGCTGTAGATAACTCTATAGAACCTTGTACTTACTTTTCTGAGATTCCAAATTGAAGCAGCATAAAGTCTGAATGTAACTACCCTTTTTGACTTTATCCTATTTTTCTAGTTAAACTGTCTTGATATTTACATCAGATACTAACTCATGTATAGATTGATACATGAAGAATTAAATTTTTTTTTTCCATATGTCATAGCATCGGACGGGATGCGAACCCACAACCGTCTGCAACCAACAACTACTTGCTTGTATGGCGGCTGCGATACCTCTCGGCTAACAACGTTTTAATTAATAAAACAAGATTTTAAATGCATTGTAATTGCCTTTGTTATTTATTTTCCATATATTAATCAAAACAGATTCAATAAGAATTTTTTTAATTAAACTTTTTTTCTTAATCTCTTTAAGTAGAAACAGATTGAAAACAACTTTTATAATTACTGTGTATATCCATTCAAATAGACATTTTTGTTTTAAACAAAAAGTTTTTTTTTTATTATGTTAAAGATTTAAATGTTTATCAAGCATTGGTGGCCTAGTGGTTAGCATAGCTGCCTTCCAAGTAGCTGGCCCGGATTCGTTTCCTGGTCAACGCTTTGACGTATAAGAAAGAAAAAAAAAGTTTTAAATTTTTGTCAATTAAAAGTAAATCAAATAATAATTTGTATCTGAGAGCTCTTTTATAACATTTTAAATAATGTGTTGAATTTCAAAATATCAAAAAATATTACTGCATAGTCGATATTTAAACCATTATTGGTTTTATTTTAAATATTTATATATATATGTATACATTTTTTTTTTTTACTTTTTCAACTTTAAATATGTGTGTGCGTGCAACATCAATGTTACTTGTTTATTATTTTATGTGCCATGAGGCACTCATTCTCAATATATATTATCAATGTTTGTCTATATATATATTACATATAAAACTGAAATTATTTTATAAAATGTCTTGTACTAATATTACTTATATAAATAGTATAGGGGTAGACCCAAAACCTAAAGAATTTTAACCCCTTGTGACCTGAACGGCCATTTTGAATTCACAGAAAAAATTACAGGACATACAATTTTAAATGAAATGTCTAATTTATTATAATAAATAACAAATATATATATATTTTTAGAAAGTGCAAATATGAAAGAATGTAATGAAGCTGATAAAATAGTCATTACCACAAAAAAATAATTAAAGAAAGGAGATTTTTCACATTTTATATATCTTTATTTTTACATTGGTTCACAAACTCTCAATTTTGAAAGATATAGCCTAAAATGACAATTTCATAGACAGCTTCATCACATTCGTCATAAAATGCAGAAAAAAATAATATATAACATGACCTACCTGAGTTACAGATTGTTGGTGTAATGTGGCAAAAGGTGACCATTTCAATCTTTTTTCTGCTTGACACTCTTGTGTTCTATTTTTGCAAGAGTTGTTTTCTAGGCCCTCTATGGGGATATCTATTAGAAATGCAAGGTTTTAGTGAGGATCAAAAAAATAACAGTAATAACTTTAGTAAATTCTAAGTTATGGGGGTAAAAAATAATGACTATATTATTGAAAATCAGGGGTGGGGCGAGATAAATTATGATTATTTCATGGCAGATCATAATTGCCAAATATGCAAATAAATAATTTAAAAATTTGTTTCTAAAATAAAATGAATAACAACATAGTAAATAAAATAAAATAAATAATCAAAAGGAATTACAAGCAATTATTATATATGAGTGGGAGATGATGATGACTGTTGATTCAGCATTGTGAGGTATTTATTTTTTCCCTTGTTAGTTTCACAGAACAGAGTGGATAGTTTGAAGACAGTTTGCAAATTGTTGAAAATATAAATGCTGAGCAAAATCAATTTCAAAATAACTGATGATGATGATGTGGAGCAACTGGTAAGGGTGAGCTAAATTATGCTTATTACATAGCAAACCATAATAGCAAAGTATGCTATCAAATAAATAAAAAGTTATCTGCAAAGTATGCTATAAAATGAATAAAAAGTTATCTACAATGAAATGAATAAAAACGTAGTAAATTCTAAGTTATGCATGTAAAAAATAATTACTACATTATTGGAATATCATGAGGGTAAGAGTGAGCAAATTATGCATTATTACATAGCAAACCATAATAGCAAAGTAGCTATCAAATAAATAAAAAGTTATCTATAATGAAACGAATAAAAATGTAGTAAATTCAAGTTATGTGTAAAAAATAATTACTACATTATTGGAATATCATGAGGGTAAGAGTGAGCTAAATTATGCATTATTACATAGAAACATAATAGAAAGTATCTATCAAATAAATAAAAAGTTATCTATAATGAACGAATAAAAATGTAGTAAATTCTAAGTTATGCATGTAAAAATAATTACTACATTATTGGAATATCATGAGGGTAAAAGTGAGCTAAATTATGCATTATTACATAGCAAACCATAATAGCAAAGTATGCTATCAAATGAATAAAAAGTTATCTGCAAAGTATGCTATAAAATGAATAAAAAGTTATCTACAATGAAATGAATAAAAGTAGTAAATTCTAAGTTATGCATGTAAAAAATAATTACTACATTATTGGAATATCATGAGGGTAAGAGGGCTAAATTATGCATTATTACATAGCAAACATAATACAAAGTATGCTATCAAATAAATAAAAAGTTATCTATAATGAAACGAATAAAAATGTAGTAAATTCTAAGTTATGCATGTAAAAAATAATTACTACATTATTGGAATATCATGAGGGTAAGAGTGAGCTAAATTATGCATTATTACATAGCAAACCATAATAGCAAAGTATGCTATCAAATGAATAAAAAGTTATCTGCAAAGTATGCTATAAAATGAATAAAAAGTTATCTACAATGAAATGAATAAAAACGTAGTAAATTCTAAGCTCTTCCGATCTAAAAATAATTACTACATTATTGGAATATCATGAGGGTAAGAGTGAGTTAAATTATGCATTATTATATAGCAAACCATAATAGCAAAGTATGCTATAAAATGAATAAAAACTTATCTACAATGAAATGTATAAAAACAGTAAATAAAATAAAATAAATAACCCAAAGGAATTACAAGCAATTATTATATATTAGTGGGAGATGATGATGATGAATGTTGAATACTTACAGGTAATGGGGAATACGAAACCTCAAAATCAAACACATCAACAGAAAAGTTCGTTATAAACGTAATTACGTTTAGCGGCGAAAATAATTGTTTTCTCCGTATATTTTTTTTATCGGTTGATAAAATCTAGAAAGATAAAAAAAATTACAAAATTTTAATAATGTACTTTACAAAAATTGCTATAAAAAATCTAATTTTCATCGCACAGAAAAAATTTTTAGACGTACAAAAAGATAGAAAAATGGCGGAGAGAAAGAAAAAAAAAGCGTAACTGTGACGTATACGGTTTGCACGCTATTGCGGTCGAAATTGTAAACTTTTTTTAATGCGTAAACAAGCGGTTTTCGGTCTCAAAGGGTTAAGTCAGTTAGATAATACATAAATTTATTTTATAACATAATTGTGTTATATGAATTTGAGAATAGGTGGCATATCATAAGCTGACTATAAATTAATATTTATTTATATAATTAATACTTGGTATAGTAAATCTAATATAGAGTTCATATTCATTTTTGTTATATGTGTGTGTGCTAGGCTTACTATCTAAAGAAAACAAATGTTACAATCAATAACATTTGATTGATTCAGTGATAGTGGGCCATTTCTTGCCAATTCTTCAACGCAATTCACTCTAATATTTTAAATATTTAAAACTGTATTATTAACATCAATAAGCTCTTTACGTTATTAACATGCATAATGTATATGTATAGATGGTCAACCCCATTGCAGTGCAAAGTCCTCTGCAGCAGCCTCTCATGAAAGAACAGTAAAGAAGGAGAAAATAAATCATCAGGATTGCTAATTTCTGGGCAGTATGCTATAAATAGCTAGATATCCACTGGCTGACCAATATTAAATCATTTTCTATATTGACTAGGAGTCAACTACCTGAAAGAAAAGTCTTTAGACTTGTACCAGATTCAAATCCAGATCATAAATATGGCATATGGATGCACTACCTTTCATCATGAATTTCTTTAAGACATCTTTAGATATGGTTGTATTAAACTTTCATGTATAATTATTACTTTTTAATTCAATGTTGACATTGTCCAATTATTGCTTGATGATTTTTTTCAGGTGTAGAGCCAACTGGTGCACCCAATTTAGATGGTTATTATGGAGGGCATCACTAGGCACATTTCGAAATCCCATTTTATTTTATTCTCATATCAGCCAAAAACTAGTAAGTTTGAAGTATAATATTAAAACAATGATAATTTCTTTAGCTTACATTCGACAT
Source organism: Epiperipatus broadwayi (assembly GCA_028023455.1). Lineage (NCBI taxonomy): Eukaryota > Metazoa > Onychophora > Udeonychophora > Euonychophora > Peripatidae > Epiperipatus > Epiperipatus broadwayi. The sequence goes on from JAQFVV010006247.1 coordinate 3,932,940, forward strand.
ATGTTTTACATCAATAATTAATTCATAACTGAGATCTTTAATGTTTATAGTTAAACATATATAATTATGCTTATTGTCTGGAATGATGAGTAAACTATAATAAAAATAAAATATTCATTGAATAATTATAATAACAGACTTATATTATAAAAAGTCAATAGTCAAAAATTATTTATATCACTTTGGCACATTTCTCTGGATTTATGTCTAGTGTATAATAAATTTGATTGATAATAACTAATTTGCAGTAAGAAAAACTACCAGTTAAAACAGGCAAAATGTGCTATATGTATTGCCACACACAGCAAGCTAGAGTAATCAATGGATGCCAGAAGGCTTGTGCATAAAATCCCCATCTAGTGCCTACTCATCCAATATCCCCAGACTAGTTTCTGGCTTGTGACCTTCATCAGTAAGGAGCCTTGGATCTGAGAGCACTACACCTAGATCTTAAGATTTAATGTAATCCTCCAGCAGGCACCTTTTATCTCCATTTAACTACAAAACTATGTGCCTTAAACTGAAAACATCTTAATGTTTTCAATCCAAGCCCATTAGCTTATATAGTCATATGGGTCTGAACTCAGTTCAGCACCCATACACTGATGAAGGCCACAAGCCAGAAACTAGTCTGGGGATATTGGATGAGTAGGCACTAGATGGGGATTTTATGCACAAGCCTTCTGGCATCCATTGATTACTCTAGCTTGCTGTGTGTGGCAATACATATAGTGAGTTTTGCCTGTTTTAACAACAGCTATACACAAGCATAAGAAGTGGTGGTCATGTGATGTTTATTGGGTTAAAAACTACCAGTTATATATATATATATATATGTTTAGAATTACTTACAAATATTTAATCATCACCAGTGTTAGGTACTTTTAACTTGCTATCATCTTAACACAGCTACATCATAATAATGTTTTAAATTTATCTTCTTTTTAAATGTTTTTATATTAACTTGTTCTGTCTGTATATATTTCTGTCTGTATATCCAGATTTTTGAATTGTTTTAATAATGAAAAAATCACTCCCATTTAGAACATGAACTCATATCCTTACACTTCCCAAGAAACCTACTTAGCAACTAAGCCAATGGAAGTATTACATTTGTAAAATAAAATTTTATTAATAGTGATTTAATTCACACTTCATTAATTTAATTAATAAATATATATGTATGTGCTTTGTGCACAGATAATGAAGCTATTCTATTCATTGATTTCAAACGCTAATGAAGTAAAGCCGTAACTAATTTAATTAATATGTTTTTTGTATTGATAATATTGCAATGAACAAAGATGATTGAAAGAGACTGATGAAGAAAATGATTTTATTTAAATTGAAATTATATGTTTCATTTATAACTAAAAAGTTAAAAAATAATTTTATTTTTATTTTTCAATATTGTTTTTATGTAAATAGCCTGCTAAAAAGTAGAAAAATAACAATGTAATCAAATAAAGCATTTGATGCCATTTTGATTTTTATGCCTCAAATGCTTTTATGAAATAACATTTTTTTAGTCAGATTACTTTATATTTCTACTTTTTGCATGGCTGATTAAATAAAAACATTATTTTAAAAAAAATTAATATTATTTTACTAAATAAAAATATATATATATAGTACCTTTATCTTCCACTAGATGTCAGATTGATCAATTTTATATAACAAATGCCTAGAGCACATTAATAATGGTTGGGAAAATACAATTTGTGGATAATAGAACTTCTAAAATAAATCTTAATTTGAAAATTTGTAGATCAAATTGGTTGGGGCAAAGAATAAAATATGCAAGTGAATTAGATAGGGATTACACAAATGCGCATTTATAAAGAAATATTGGGGAAACATCCCAATAAAATACTGGCACTCAACCTTTTGGGTTCCACATACCATCCAACGCATATCAAAATTTCTTCATACCACCATCCTTTATTTTAAAAAAATGTAGTCATCAAAATAAAAAATAGATAGACAAATAAAATATTTTACTTTTTTGGTAACTAAAACATAATTACCATAATAAAAGTTAAATATTAAATTTATTTAGAAATTAAATATCTATTATGAGTAATAGTATTTAATAAAATTATTACATAAAAACTATATTAAAAAACAATCAAAATATTATTCAAAACTTTTTAATTAAAATTAATAAGAACTTTGAGCTTGTTTTACAAAACACAATTTTTTAATATTAGCATCTATGTTACTTAGTTTTAAGCATAAATTAGACACAAACATTAATTTTGTTATATGTTTGTTTTTTTAATTAATATGATTGAAAATCTCTTTTCATGTAAGTAGTTGGTACAGAATGGCATTAAAAATCTGCAATTCTTTAAAATAATTCTTTTTCCTAATCCCAAAATGTACAAATGTACTATTTTTAAAATCTTCCAGAAATGTTCTGTTGGAGGAAATATTTATTAACTGGTTTTTTTCTTTGGCATGAAGTTTTCTGATAGATCTGCAATAAGCAGCAATTGTCTCCATACAATAGTGCCACTCAGCGCAATCCATAGCAGTCAATAAATGTTAGCAGTTTTGTGCATCAAAATTCCTTACTTATCCAATATTGCCAGACAAGTTTTTAACTTGTGATGTACATCAGTGCAAAGCCTTGGGTCTGAGAGCAGTGCACCTAGAGCATGAATCTAATGCAATCCTCCCACAATCACCTTTTAGTTAATTATAAGGCCACAAGCTAAAAACTAGTCTGGGGATATTGGATGAGTAGGCACTAGATAAAAATGGTACACAAACCGTCAAGCATACCTTGATTATTATGGCTTCCATTGAGTGACACTACTGTATGGAGAGAGTTGTTGTTGCTTTAACAGACTGTGTAAGAAAAGAAATGGTGCTTATATGATGTTTTAGTGATTAATATCTGTAATCAGTGGTTTTTTAATTCAATTTTTGCTTACATAATTGATAGAATAGAGAAATAGTTATGATCTTTATACAGTTTTACATAACTTTTGCATGCCACCTGTAAGTCCAACATGTATAACCAGTGGTGCAATACTCAATAGAATATTAGATATACAAAGAAGCTAATTCTCCATACAGTAGCACCACTCAGTACAAGCCAGAGTAATCAATGGATGCAGGAAGGTTTGTGCATAAAATCTCTATCTAATGCCTACTCATTCAAAATCCCCAGAGTAGTTTCTAATTTGTGGCTTTCATCAGTGAGGAGGTTTATATCTGAGAGCACTGCTCTTATGATCTAATACAACCCTCCAGCAGCCACCCTTTACTTTATTAGTTAACTATAAAGCTTTGAGATTCAAAATAAAAACACAATAATGTTTTCAATTTAAGCTCATTAGCTTGTATAGTCATATAGATCTGAACTCAGTTCAGAATCCATACATTTTGGTGTCATTGATTCTTTAATAGCCACAGTCACATAATCCTATTAGGCAGTATTGGTATTAAACCACTAAACATCCCATGTTCACTGTTCTTTATGCTTATACAAGCTGTTTACCCAAAGGCTGAACTCTTCATGTAGTAGTGCCACTCAGTGCAAGCCAGAGTAATCAATGGATATAAGAAGGTTTGTGAATAAAATCCCTATCTAGTGTCTATTCATTCAAAATCCCCAGACTAGTTTCTATTTTGCAGCTTTCATCAGTGAGGAGCCTTGGATCTGAAGGATCTAATGCAACCCTCCAACAGCCACATTTTACTTTATTAGCTAACTATAAAGCTTTGAGTTCAAAATAAAAAAATGCAATAATGTTTTCAATTCAAGCTCATTAGCTTGTATAGTCATATAGTTCTGAACTCAGTTCAGCATCCATATTTTTTGGTGTCTTTGGTTTTTTAATAACCACATTCACTATAATCCTATTGGGCAGGATTGATATTAAATCCCTGAACATCACATAATCTTTACACAGAGGCAAAATCCCATATAATAGCACCTCTCATTGCAAGTCAGAGTAATCAATGGATGCAGGAAGATTTGTGTATAAAATCCCTATCTAGAACCTACTCATCCAATATCCCAGACTAATTTCTAGATTATGGCTAGATGGGAATTTTATGCACAAACCTTCCTGCAGCCATTTATTATTCTGGCTTGCACTGAGAGGCTACAGTATGGAGAGTTTTACCTATGTGTAAACAGCTTGTGTACGCATAAAGAATGGTGATCATGTGATGTTTAGTGGATTAATTAGATATACAGGGTGAAGGGAATTAGAATAAAAAAACTAAAAGAATTTAAGTAAAAAGAAGAAACTGTTGAGAAATTAAAAATATATAATAAAAAAAATATTAATATTAAAGCTAAAGATATTAAAATAATAAATAATTGAAATATATATATATTGCTCAGGAATTCATAAGTTTGAACCTTAAAATAATAAACCAAAACTGAGATCAATGGAACTTGAGTTCCAGAGTATGCCACTTTTCCACTCCATTGCAGATATTTATGATAATAGCAGAAGTGAATTATTATTTAGGATTAATGCAGTAGTCCCTAACCTTTTTGCACTTAAGAGCACATTCTATAATACTGGCCAAGTGGTTGGTGGGCACCATTTATTTTTCCAATGTAAATTTATAGTTGGATATTGTTATTAATACATGTAATGTACAAAAAAATATTTATTTCAAAAATAAAATTTTAACATTTGATTACAATATAATACAATCATTTATAAGAAATTTTAAAAATTAAATTTATTTGTATCAGATAAATATTTTTTTATCGTGTTCGGATAGCGGCGGGCACATGTAAAATGGTCTGCGGGCACCATGGTGCCCGCAGGCATAGGGTTGGGGACCCCTGCTGTAATGTGAAGAAATATTTAAATTTTGTTTATATATATATAATAAGGAAAAAGATTATATAAAAAAGAATTGATTAGATTTGATTTTAAGGCAGTTGAGAAATAAAAAAATTAGAAACAAACCTGAGAAAATTTTGAGAAAATGTAATAGAAAAAGTGATACTTAAAAATGGGTGTTATTACAATGAGAGACAAAGTTGCTTATTCCATGTTTATGTTTTGTATTAAAACAATAGATGTACTGATTAATCTTTAGCAGAATTTAAAATTTACATCTGTTGAAGGATGATATGATAATCTCTACCTTAATAAATGATTAGTATTAATCATTAATATATATTGAAGCAATGGATCCAGAAGTCCGATCCATGCTTCACAGCCTCCTATAAACTTAATTAATATTGTAGACTTGAATTAAGTTTATAGCCCAGTATCAGCAGGGTTTTGCATGAAAGCTAAAATTAATTACGTTTATTAAATTTGTATTTGCATTTAAATATTTCATTTTAAATAAATTCCATTCCAAGATTAAATTGCTGTTAAAAAAATTATTTGTAAAATCTATTAATCAAACATATATATACGTCAAGTGTATATATATGAGTTAATGCAAAATTCTGCTGAAATAAAATGTTATTTTGTTAAAAGAAATAAGAATATATTTTTCTTTTTAAATTTTGTTAAAATATGGCATATGATTTTATTTTGAGATAAGCCTGCCAACATTTTCTAAAGGAATGTATGTTTTTAATTAGTTAGTCCATTCAAGGCAAATTAAAGATGGCCTTTTTTAATTAATAGAAATTCAAAGTTTGAATAAAGAAATTTAGAATAAGAAATTAAAAGTAATTTTTAGAAAATGTTACCTTGAAATAAAGGAGCGTGGGGAGGCTTATCAAGATCTAAAATCATACGCAAAACAATAGAAGGGTAGCTGACGAAAAGGTATAAATAGGAGAGAGAACAAAAGACTAGGCTTGCTTTTTTTAGATTTCTCCTTGGAGAATTCATCGAGATTTCTCTTGTGATTCATTTCAGATTTCTCTTTAGCATTGATTGACATTTCATTTCAGAATTCATTCAGGTTTCTCCTTTTGATTCATTTTTGGATTCAGATTTTTCATTCATTCGTTATGATTCTGATGATTATTATTATAAGGATTGGTTATTGATTAGCTCGGCTTGCTCTCTCTGGTGCTTGGCTGTTTCACGTAGATCCTATGCTGTGATCTTCTGAGATTTCGTTTCTCATGCAGATTTTGCTTTTAAAGTTATTCGACTGTCATCCTCGGAATCACTTATAAGTTTCAACATGCGACCAGTTAGAAGTCATCTGAATTTGATGGATTTGACCATGCTTGGAAGCTAGGCAAATAGCTTTTCCTGCCACCGGGGTCCTAAAACCATCAAAATGTCGTAGTACCTAACCTGTATTAACCTGAACTCTGTGCTGTGTCTGTGGGACTTTTCGTTAAAAAAATGCTGCATATTTCCATTTTCCTTATCTGGACAAATACCTCTCTATGGACGTATCAAGCCACAAATGTCGCGGGAACAGGACCAAGGAACCAGGATGGTAATTGTATCTCTCCTCATGAACTGTTTACTATTCTACCCTTTTTGATCATACCTTTCTTAATTGCATTATTGAATTAGATTTCTGAATTGTTTTATTTAATTATATTTTATAACATAACTATTTCTATTAGACTAATCTTAGATGTATATATATATTTTGTGTGATCATCTATTTATATTTAACCCTTTTCCTGCGCCATTCCTCTTTGCTAACATGTGATAAATATTTCGTATTCCATTGTGGTGTAAGTTAAAAGTTAATTTTTCATTTAAAATATCTTTCCAATTTCAATTATGTTTGTAAATTAAATACGAGTAAGTTTCCTTTGTTTGCCAACTTGATTTCCTCGATAATGCCTCTTTTGTCTGCCATTAGCCCCATATGTATATCTTATTTAGCTATACATGTCTTAAATAATTTTAAACTGTTTTCAGCACAAAGCAATTAAAAAATGCTTTGCGAAAGATTTTTTATTGTGCTTTATCGAGGAGATTCGAGTTAACAATTTTATTTATGTTGGGAAGAAAAGACTTAGACCGCAAAAATATTATGTCATTACTATTCATTTTTATTGTCAAATATTTTTTTCATTAATCCATAGGGGAATAGCGGAGGCCATTAAAACATTACTAATATTTAAAAAGTCATTAATTAAATATATTATTTAACTAAAAAGCTTGAGTTTTCTTATTTTCTTTCAATGCTTTATTTTGCTTTTCCAATGATCCAGGTACGCAAAACACATATTTCATAGTATTTTTATGCACATTTAAATATTTAGTTCCCTAAGTATCCCCGTCCATGTCTCTCTCTGATGCTAAGCCTGGGCCCGGTAAGAAAAATTTATGTGTGTCTCAGATAATGTTGTTGGTTCATAATTAGACTCGAGAATAGGCGAATAGGGCAGAGGTCATAGTATTCTTGATTTAATATCTCGCGTATGGGTGGCCTCGAGGTACTTTTGCCTAGTATTCGAACTGGGTTAAACCAACATACCTCATCTGTCTGCTACAATATATATATATATGAGATAACATCCATTAAATAGAAAAACACTTTAACATTTGATGTTATTAAGAAACTATCAATTACTATTAATTTACAATTCCTGGGGTAAAGCAAATTTTTCTCATAATATCTCTTTTGTTGGGTGCCTTTAAAGCAAATAGGGTTCTTTTATTTTGAACTCGGGTTCTTATATGGATTTAAACCCAGAAAGTTATTTATTATAGATGGAGAAGTTAAAAAAATATTATTTGCAGAATGTCAATAAAGATATTATTCTTTCACATTCTCACACCTATAATAAATACCTTATCTTTAATTACCATTTAGTGTGGTTTTTTTATTTCTAATTTTATTATAACATTTATTTTTTATTTTTCAAAACTGTTTCATTGTTACCATGATTTTTTTCACATTTCTTTCAGTTATTTAAGAAGGTAGGGGGTTTGAAAGTCTGTGTTCAAATCCCTTATAAATACATTAAGAAGGTTCTGCAACTTGTTTCATTTAGAAATATGCTATTTTGCTCAAATTATATTACATATATGCAAATATCATTATTACCCTATGTGATTTAAACAGCAGTAAATCATTGAGTGTTAAAACTCCATTATTTACCTCTATTATTTAAACATCACATGACCTCCTGAGCAATTAACTATTTGATTATTTTATTTATTTAACATTATTATTAAAAATAGAGTTAATATCAAATGAATATTAAATAAATGTTTTTTCCTAACAACTTTCCATATAGCTATATTTGTACTATTATAAACAAACTATGTTGACACACTGCCATATATTTTCACAATACAAATACAGTATTTTAGTATTGCACACTTTCAAAAATAGCTGTCAGTTTTGACTGCCCAACAGCTTTCTTCGGAAATGTAAGTTCCAGTATAGAAATGTCTGATTCTCTATCTAAATTGCTTGCAGTGCCATCTCTGAATCAACATTTGCATTATATATGGATACAGTTTAGCTATTCACTACAAAAAATGTTTAAAATATCAGCATGTCTGTATCACAAGTTATAACATGAAATGTGATTGTATGCCATGTACCTTCATAGACTGTCTCCAGTGTTCTCACTGCCATTGTAAAATCTTGTAAGCCACTTAAAAACGTGTACAATTCATTGTTTCATTGTTGCACATAGTGTCACTCATTTCAAATGTTTCAGTACTGGTTTCATCCAAATTAACCAAAATTTACTGTTATCATGTTAATTCATCATGAATCAAAGTATGATAACCCATGATTTAGATGAATAGCTAAATTATGTTGCTATATAATAAATACATTGATTTGAGATGATACTGTGGGAAACTTAGGGATAAACCCTATCATTTTTCACATGGACACCCTATGTATATGTGAGTGCATTATCACAAATTAATCATGCTACAGCCCTGGAAAAAACTGTTAGATAATTGAAACTATCAGCTATTTTTGAAAGTTTGAATATAATAAAATGCTGCATTTTGTATTATGTTAAGTGCATAGAAAAGTGTTTTGGTGTTGTTTGTTTAGACAATTTTAATGAAAAATGCTGTTGCGTTTACATTTTGTTGTTTTTAAAAAGGGGCTTTTGATTTTTTTGTAAACTGTCTGTTTTATAAGTGAATGCGAATCAGCAAAATTATTGTTTACAACTATATTGTTTAATAATAAATCGTGCTTTCACACTTCCAATGTTTAATGTAAATGTTTTATTACAGTTTTAGGATAATATAGAGGGCACTGCTTGTCTAATGTAACAAAGCTGGATTTGGGAAAAGATAAGGGGGATTTAGATATAAAGACCATAGAGTTGACAAAGATTATATTGTGGAAATGGGATGGAGCAGAATATGGAAAAATTTAGAGTGGGGAAAGGAAGATAAAGTGGCTAACAGGTTTTTCTGGGTGTAATTGTTGAGAGATTCCTGACTCCGTTTAAAAAGAAGCTACAGTACATCATATCACATCAGCAAATTAATAAATATCTGTGACATTTAATTGATCTATAAACTAGTGATGCATATCATAACTTTCACTCTATGCTAATCTAAAATAATCTTTTTTGTCAAAAGGTCTGTCAGATTTATACAACTATATAAGAAAGCTATTCTTGATTTCAAAATCTTTAAATACTTTTTTTTTAATTTTCAAGTTAAAACTTGGATAATATAAATCAAATAATTGGGACTTCTGAATGTAAGGATACTGAAGAAGGCTAACATCTAGAAATTATTCAGGAGACTTGGGTATATCTCTACCATATAGTGAAATACTGTATATGGAATGAATTGCTATTCCTAATGCAGTTATTTAATTAGTATAAAATGTGTCCTCTCCGTTATTTCCAATCATTGCTTGTTAGTAATCCATTTGAATTTATATTGATCCAACAATCATCTCATTGGACCCAAGCAGAACTGGTTCGTTTACAGCTTTGTTTTCAGTTTTTTTGAATACTCTATTGTCATATACTCAAAATATATAATTTACATACACATATACATTCGTGCATGCTAATAGGAAAGTTTGCTTTCTGAAACTTGTTTTTAGGGGGAAAAAATATTTACAGCTTAGAACAATGGTAGAGCGATGATCTTGAGAGTTCATGGTGCCCACATTGAAACTCAACCTATCACTTCAGGTGCTTGAATGTCACATGACATCCTAAGCAACTGGACCTTTTTCTTATTTAATTCATACAGATAAAAAAATAAAATAGCAAAATCGTATAAAGTGAAAAAAAAATTGCTAAGTTTAGAAAAAGCATCTCTTTATTTAAAATAAACATTATTTCAAAACAAATAGAATATTTAATTAATGCTTTTACAAGTAGTTTTTTTATCATCCAAATTTATGTACAAAAGAATCTTTTTTTTATGCCTTCATTCACTAAAATAGAAGATAAATAGAATTAAAACGATGATTGTTAAAGCAAATATTTAATTTAAAATTTGTCAATAGATGTCACTATTATACATTTATTTCTTTTTTTTTTTTAAAAAAAAAAAAAGGGCGGGAGGAGAAAGGCACAACGTAATTGTGATTTATATGGAAATAGAAGAAAGAATGTTGAGTGTTTGTTTTGGGATTGTAACATGTCGAAAAGGAATTGGAAACAATTTATAAAAACAATAAATAAGAAAGTGAATGGAGTGAAAGAGGTGGAGATTTTCTGGGATTTAACGAAAAAGAGGTGGATCAATGCTGGAAAAACTGTTTTAGTAGTTAAAAAGAGTAATAAGACTTGGAAGTAAATAGGTTTTTTTTCATATATATTATACAATGTTTTATTTGGCAATAGAACATTTAGAGCATAGAAACTAAGTACAAAACAAGACTTCCATCTAAAGAGAAGCCATCTTATATTGCAACACATCAATATGCGATGTAGAAGTGGTAGAAGGGGGGATTATAAGAGTGTGTTTGCCTGGAGTGAGAGTTAATATTTTGGAAAAGTGTTTGTAAAAGACAATCTGATGCTGTTAATATTGATTGATGCAAATAATGTGAAATGTCAATGGGAATTTAAAAGTTGTCTACAGCGTTAAATGAACGTCATCTTTATATGGTGAAAATGGACACTCCTAAGAAAGGTTCGGATTTGATTCATATCTGAGAAAAATGAAAAAAAAAAAAAACCTCAATTTGGGCAGTTAAAACTACTGTCGTAGTCAGCCTGTTAATTTGCTGTTAAAATGTCACTTGAACTTCCAGATAACTGACCGAATATGAATGTTATGAGAAGAATAGAAGGGAGGTTGAGGTCGATTTCATAATCAGGGTTTGAAAGATGTGTTTAAATTATGCTTCATAAATAAAAGTTGAAATTTGGGAATTAAACTTACTAAAGTGAATTAATGTCTTTTGAAAAAAGGAAAACATTTGATAAAAGTGACCGCATAATGACAAATCATTATCATCATCGTCCATTATCAATTCACTGCAGAAAGAAGGTCTCTCCAAGTTCAACCCATCTTCTCCGATCTTTAGCTTCTCTTCTCCACATCAACCCTGCACACTTTCTTATTTCATTCATCCATCTCTCATGTGGTCTATTTCTGGGTCTTTTACAATCTCTTGGAATCCTGTTTAAGATTTCAATTGTCCATCTATTATCATCTCTTCTAGTAATATGTCCAGCCCAACTCCATTTCAGTCTTTTAATTTTTTCAATGAGGTCAGTAACACCTGTTTGTTCTCTTACCCATATATTGCATTTTCGATCTCTTTTTGTTACTGCAGTTTATGAACCAAATGCAGTTCTTTGGTCCCAATCTTGTCATTCTTTTGATTGTGATAAACATAAAACATATTTTTTATTTCCTCTTGCAGTTTTCAAATAAATATTTTTATGATTCTAAGGGAGGAAAAATTCACATTACAACATTATAAATTTATTGTTGAATAGTAATCATTATATATGATCTTTAAATATTAGAAAAATGTGAATAAATTCACTTGTCAAAATACGTTTTGCTTTTATTTATTTATTTTTAAGAATTTTTTTTCTACAGTACAGGCTTTTTCACATCTGCACTTCTATATGTAATATATAGAGGGTTTGAACTCAGACTTTTATATGACCCTCAACCATCGAGATAGCATGGATGGTTGAGGGTCATCAAGATAGCATGGATAGTTGAGGGTCATGTAAAAATCTGAGTTCAAACTCTCTATATATTATTTTTAAGAGAATTTTTTATTTTGTTAGGATGAATATGGATTTCATTATGTTCTATTATTAAAGTAATGTTCAAATATATCCACAGTCATCCAGAAATTTGTATTTTTCATGGATATATTTTTCACCTCTTTTCTTGTGGCTCTTTAATGTGACTATTAAATGGAATGATATCGTTTGTCTTGAAAGAATTCTTTGCATCTTACTAATCAGATAAATCTTAGAAAAATAATGCTCTCTTATTGTCGTTTTCTTTTTATTTTTATTTTTTGTCATCAATCAGGAAGTTTGAGTCAATATCTTGATTAGTTTTTGGCAAATTTTAGGTTTGATTTTATGTTCCTGAAGATAGGAAAACAGTGATTATTGTGTATGAAAATTTATTGAGGAAAAATGTAGTTGGGAAATTATTGTAAAGGAATTTAATGCCAACATGTCTCAATGGTTCATCCAACAACATAATTTCTAATATTTTTATAGATCGATGGTTTATAATTAGGTCCACAAATGTATTTTGGGTTGCATCATCATTGATAAAGTCCTTGTATGTTATTTGGATTATTTGAAGTCTGTTTATTTGATCTCTTGTATCAAGATATATCATTCTCATCTCATCATGTATGATGTTTTCCCTAATTTTACCAAATCCAATGGCTGATAAATTGGAAAGCCAGTGTTAAACAGAAGTTCAATACATAGATAATGACTTGTCTTTTATGAATTGATTAAACATCTTAACCAGTCCCAAACTGTTTTTTGTTGATATCTTTAGTGTGTTGTATTATAGTAATTTAGATTCTGAACCCCATAAATAAATTAATGTTTGCTAGATACATTGTTTATGCAAATCCATGGTTCATAGAATATTAACAGACCTTTAAGAGTGGAGTTAACTATTTTTATTTTTATTCATAGAGGACATTTAATAGGACTGAAAGGTAATAATTTAGTCAAAAACTTATTGGTGACTAATTTGTTCATTATTAAAATTGGCTTTTGTCATAAAGACACATACTTAGCTAAAAATTTAGTTGGATTAAACTTTGATGAGATTTTGCTTCCTGATAATATCAATGCTGAAGATTTGTCTTCTAACATACTAGATCCATTTGTTTATGAAAATTATTTTAGGAATTCCTCAATAATGAGAATATTAGAGATTCCTCTGGCAATTATTATTACTATATCATCAACATAAGCCAGTATGCTTATTTCTCTTCCAAGGCTTGAGTCAAAAATTTCTGGAATATGACCACTGATCTCTTTTAAAAGATAATCAGTGTAGATAGCAAATAAAGCAGGGAATAGAGGTGATCCTTGGCTAGGGCCTTTTCTAATACAAATATTGGAGATAGTCTTACAAAAAATTTTATAGTTGCTTTTCTATTTCTTGTGTGATTTATTAGGCCACATATAAAAGTTGAGTATTTTAATATGATATTGAATATCTTTTTGGCTAGAAAATGCAAGTTTACACTGTCAAAGGCCCTTTTGAAATCAATCTTTATTGCAACCAATATCAGATAGACAATTTTGTTTTATATGAGATGTTACTTTTTGGTTTTCCAATATTGCATGCTGACTGTGTCTTCCATATATAGAATAATGGACAGGTAAAAGTATGGTGTTGGATATCTATTTAGCTAATAAATGTAGGTTTACATTAACAAAGGCACTTTTGAAATCAATTTTTATTGCAACAAACATCAGTTAATCAATTTTATTTTATCTATGGTACTACTTTTTGGTATGCTAATATTGCATGCTAGATGTATCTTCCAGATATAGAATAATGGACAGGAAGATTAATAGCTAGTATGGGGTCAAGTTTATTTATCAGTGTTCTAGCAAATATTTTAGCAGGTATGTTTGTTAGTGTTGCCTGAATATAGCTTTTATGTGTTGATGTATTGGAATAAGTTTAACTATAAAATTATAAGCTTTAACTCAGACTAAAATGTAATAATATATAAATGAAGAAAATATAGACAAAAACATTTATAAAATATGCTTTCAAGCAGTATTTACTTAGTCAGCTTTTGTCTATTACAAATCGTATTCATAGCATAAGTTGGAAGGTGGCAGTAGTTGTATATATGTGCTGTTATTGCTAATTTACATGAAATTTAAATTTGAAAATTTGGTAGAATAAACTACTTAGAGAAGGGTATGCATGATTCTTTTCTATTGATAGAGTTATCATCTTCATCACTTGAGATATGCCATGCCTGGTTAATTTCTCACTTAATGGCCCCCTATTCAGTGCACATGATGTTGAAAGATACAGGAACAAAGGAATGACTAGTTTTAGAGAAATGTTCAAAAAATATTGAATGTGTGTTTGTGATTGTCCTAATTTTATTATATAAGTATATATGCTGGGCTAAACCCATGGATAAGTTTGCCCAAGATTTCCCATAGTAAATGGAGCAGATGGGTTCCTGATAATTGATCTTAGAAACAACTTGAGATTAGAGGTCAGTTGATAAGGTATCCTTGGTATTGTTGAGAAGCTAATGCAATAGAGGTGTGGTATGTAGAGTGACTTGATGGGTGGGAATAATAATTTTAGTCATGCTGTGGGTTATATTAAGTATATAGGGAAGGAAATCCATTGTTTAGGGTCAATGGGGAGGAGGTAAAGGGTGTTGGGTTTTATAATGAAAGTTTCTGGTGTTTTGTAGAAGTTGATAGTCTTTATTTTCGATATTATGCAGTTCAGAAATATATTTTCTGATATTGTCTTTCCTGTCTGATTCAAATTTGCATAAATGAAGGTTAATTATGTAGGAAAGTTTATTGATTTCATTTACTGCCTTTTCTAGATAAAAAATTGTTGTGCAATGTAACCAGATACCATTATATTTAGCATGCTTTTGCATGGATTTAATAATAATTACAACTGGTTTCTTATTCCATTCATTTAATACAGAGTGAATTTATTTTTTAATGATAAATTTAATAGTGAATGTATAATAAGTAGCCTTGGGGGAAATAAGTATATCAATGAGAGAGATCTTAGCATGAATAGATAGATATGTTTTGGATAAGGAATTGATAATATTTCCAGTAAATGAAAAGGTTATTTTGAATTTCACATCTCATTGCATTTACTGATAGATAGATTAAAAAACCTAAACACTTTTGTGGTAGTGCAGTGAAATGGATCCACATCTGTTTTGTGTTGGGTTCTGGAAATTTGTTGAATGATGCCATGAAATCTTCAAAACTATGAAAACCCTTGCAATTGAAACATCCAGATTTAGCTAAGAAACCATTTGAATATTTTCAAAGAATGCATGAAAATATGAAAAAGCAAGTAATTGCTTTAACAAAAATGACTGTTGAAGATAAGTCCTTATTAAAGGTGTCTTATCTGATAGCAATTTAGCTTGCAAAAAATAAAAAACTATATACAATTGGAGAAGAATTAATTAAGCCTTGCATGTTACAAGCCTGTGAAGAGGTTTTTGGACAGCAGGCTTTCCAGAAATTAAAAGTAATTCCTATGTCTGCTAACACTTTCCAAGTGCAGAATTTAAGACATGGCTGAAGATAGTGATAAATTTACCCATTTTATTCAATTCAACTTGTAGAGTTATAATTATTTATTAAGCGCATAGGAAGTATATGTAAATACTTTTAAGACAGGCTATAACCTGTATCAAATGCGCCTTGATGAATCAATGGACGTAAGTAACAAGTCACTTCTTTGGTTTGTGAAGGTTGAGTATGAAAAAGAGTTGCAGGAAGAATTGTTTTGTTTATTCAATTTTCCAGTAGAACAACTAGCTATGAGGTTTTTGGAGCCATTAATACTTATTTTAAAATTTATATTAGTGGTCTGCAGGGTTTTTATTTATGAATTTAGTGATCTGAAAGGTTGGCAACCGCTCTACTTGTTTGTTTTAAACCAGTGCCACCTAGTGACTATTATTATTACTAATAATAAAAATACTAGACACATTTGTGGATGACTTAAGTATAAATATTTATTATAATCAACTTGGAATAGTATGTATAAAAACATCCTGAGGTTGACCTTGGTATAAAAATATCATATCAGTGAACTTATATAAAAAGTAAAAAATTTATATTGAATATAAATAAAAAATATGAAAGCAGAAACTGCTTGTGGTAAACACAAATTTTATAGTCACCAATAATTAATTTACTTGTTCTGTGTGTTTGGTGTAGTGGTCATATAGCAGAATCTAGAGCTGCAGGCTACATTAGGGCTTGAATTTCTTATGAACTTTGAAGCAATAAACCACTTGATTTATTATTGTTTATTTGTTCTTATAGCAAGTAGAGAATGAAAACTTTACGAATGAATTATTGATTAAATAATGTATGTTTGTGCATATATGTACAAGTTTATGTTGCTTTATTCAAATATAAATATTTTCTTTCAGTTTCTTTCAGTATTATATGGTCTTGTGTTTCTACAACAAACTTTGGATCAAGAAGGTGTTACGAACATAAGTGGTGCTTTATTTTGTTTAATGCTTGACTGTTCCTTTCCATCTGTCTACCGAATATTAGATGTAAGTTATTGTAATGGGTGTATTATTAACAAAATATCTATACTTACAAATATGAATAAGTCAATTTATGATCTCAGCATGTTAATATAAGCTTCTGTTTATTTTTTTGCTTTAAAAAAAATTTAAATCTTGCTTTATTATTATTATTATTATTATTATTATTATTATTATTATTATTATTATTATTATTATTATTATTATTATTATTATTATTATTATTATTATTATTATTATTATTATTATTATTATTATTATTATTATTATTATTATTATTATTATTATTATTATTATTATTATTATTATTATTATTATTATTATTATTATTATTATTATTATTATTATTATTATTATTATTATTATTATTATTATTATTATTATTATTATTATTATTATTGTTGTTGTTATTGTTGTTGTTGTTGTTGTTTTATAAATTAATAATATCCAGATAAAGTATCATTAATCTGAAGTTCATGGCTCCAAGGCTTATAATGGATGTACGTTTTTCAGATTCAACAATAACCCCCTTCCCCACCATTAAAAAGACAAACTTGTGAAAATGTAAATAAACAATTAATTTCACTCTGAATTACCAAAAACGTTGTTAGCCGAGAGGTCAGTGCAGCCGCCTTGCAAGCAAGCAATTGGTTGCAGACAGTTGTTGCAGGTTCGCCTCCCTGCCGATACTATGACATATGGAAATATATATATATTCGCATTTTTTAATCCTTTTTTCTATGTCTATGGCGAATAAAAATGTTAACAAAGGTATGCTCCAAGAATAAGTTGTTTCATTCTATTATTGACACTTTGTTCAACACTTAGATTGGTTTTAATTCATAGCCACAGGACTGTGAATTATTTTCTTTGTTTACATATATGCATTGAACTATGTTTAATTTAAAGTTTACATATTAAATCTTATTCACTTGTTATAATCAAGATAGTAAAAGAGAGATTCTGCCTCCAGCATTGTGTAATTGATTATTAATTTAATAAATATTAAAGTGTCATATTCCAACTGGCTGATATATTAATTTCATTGAATTATTAACAATATTGACAATGAGTACCAAACTCTTCATACAGTAGTGCCATCATATGTGAACCTTCATAATCAATGGATGCAGGAAGGTTGGTACATAAAATCCCTATCTAGTGCCTACTTATCCAACATCCCCAAACTAGTTTCTAGCTTGTGGCTTTCATCAGTAAAGAAGATTGCACTTGGTTGCGCTATTGTATGGAGAATTTGGTACTCCTATTAATAGTATGTGTGAGCATATGAAATGTTGATTATGTGATGTTTTGATGACTTTAATATTGACATCAGTCTGTTTATCAATATCATAGTTCCAAGAATAGATGGATTCGTTCTATTCTTGACTCTTTATTCAATATTTAGAATGCTTTTAATTTATGACCTAAGGGAGGATGATTTTGTTGATCTATAATTCTATAAATAAAATATTTTTGTATACTGCATAAATTTATTGTATTAATAACAACATATATACATTACAATACAGAATATGCCTCTATTTGCAGCAGCACAAAACTTTTATATATAATTAATTAAAACAATAAATAAAGTCAATCCTTTGTAATTTTTTCCAGTTAACAGAAGCTTCTGAATAAGTAAGGTTTGCATTAATGGAAGTCTGTCTGCATGTAATTGCATGGTTATATTCAGTAGCACTACATGTATTGTTCATATTCTACATTCATATATATTCTAATAATTTTAATAACCCCATTAATAAATTGTTGATATTTAATATGTAATACTAATAACAAGTAATGATAATAATCATTATTATGATCATTGTCAAATGGCTTTATTGTTCAGGATGTCATTAGAAGTTTGGGTTCTAAAATGCCAGAATTGGAATCAATTTAAGGACTTCACAATTATGAATCTGACATTTTACTATCCTGAATCTGATGTTTTACTATCCTGAATCTGACTTTTTACTATCATAAATCTGACTTTTTACTATCCTGAATATGACATTTTACTATTCTGAATCTGGCATTTTACTATCCTGAATCTGATGTTTTACTATCCTGAATCTGACATTTTACTATCCTGAATCTGACTTTTTACTATCCTGAATCTGACATTTTACTATCCTGAATCTGACATTTTACTATCCTGAATCTGCCATTTTACTATCCTGAATATGACATTTTACTATCCTGAATATGACATTTTACTATTCTGAGTCTGGCATTTTACTATCATGAATCTGAGATTTTACTATCCTGAATCTGATGTTTTACTATCCTGAATCTGACATTTTACTATCCTGAATCTGACTTTTTACTATCCTGAATATGACATTTTATTATCCTGAATCTGACCTTTTATTATCCTGAATCTGACATTTTACTATCCTGAATCTGACCTTTTATTATCCTGAATCTGATATTTTACTATCCTGAATTTGACATTTTACTATCCTGAATCTGACATTTTACTATCATAAATCTGACATTTTACTATCCTGAATCTGATGTTTTACTATTCTGAATCTGACATTTTACTATCCTGAATCTGACTTTTTACTATCCTGAATATGACATTTTACTATCCTGAATCTGATGTTTTATTATCCTGAATCTGACATTTATTGCTCAGGAATTTATAAGACTTCAGAACAGGAATTTATCTGAGCATTCCACACTTCTTAATGTGATTCTCTTTTACTATGCTAGATTATGCAGCATCCACTAATAATATAAACTTATTCCAGAGCAACTAAATTCAAACATGTTCCCTGCAATAATTTACATCTCAGATTCCTGAATAATCTTTTTTTAATAGATTTGCAATTAATGCTTCATGTTACTATATCATTGCCAGTCAATTAGTCAGACAAAATTATAGCTACTTTTAACTGGCCACGATGTTGTTAATTGAGCATGATTTGCAAGTTTGGAGTTTTAATTTGTGAATTATTATATTTACATATATATATATATGGAATCTTATAATTAAATATTAGTAAATACAGTAATCAAAAATTTTGAGTACAAAAAATATAATCGTTACTTAGGAGTGCTTTCGACTATTTTCATAGTCTTTGTCAACTAATACTTTGAAAGGTTAACCTTTCCATAATTCCATGATCATAATATTTGCTGTCTGCCTATTGATTAAGTCTTGCTTTTATTTATATACTAGCATAGCTTCCTTTATTTTCCTTTTTTTTTTTATCTCTTTCAATTTGCAATATTTTTACATTATTATAATTGAAATTAAACCATATATACATGATTTATTATGGTTGTAAAAAAATAGAAGCTGATACATTATTATTACCTTTGCAATTTTGTTTCATATTTTGAACCCTTTTTAATAAAAGCAAGTCCTCTTTAGTTCTTTTTTCCAATGTACATCTCGATTCCCCTATATATATGCTACCATATCTACATATCCATTTATAAATGATGCAATTTTTATTTATAAATGAGGTTTTATCTTTAGAATTATTTATTAATTTGCTTGTTGATTCGAAATATATGGTATTTATATCCAAATTTTTTTATTAGTAGAAGAATTCAATCTTATGAATATTTTTATTTTTCTATTTCGAATTAAAATTTTTAATAGTATTATAAATATGAATGTAATTATAGCCAACATTTAACAAATCATTAGAATACATTTCAATATTTTTGCCTTTATCCTATGAATATTTACAAAGATTATCATTTCTAAATAAGAAGGACTTCAAACCTGCCATTTTCATTTCAATGTTTTTGCCTTTATCCTATGAATATTTACAAAAATTATCATTTCTAAATAAGAAGGACTTCTAACCTGCCATTTTTTGTGACATTGGTACTCTTGATTTATATGGAATATAACCTCTTGTTGCTATTGGTTTAATAGTCATATAGTAATAGCATGCATCTATTTATAGTTATCTTAAGATTGAGAAACTAAACACACCTTAAATTTTCATCCGTTTTGATCCATTTTAAGCCATTTATATTATTTAATTCTTTAAACAATTCTTTAATTGTATTTGGTTTGCCACAAACAAAAACATCATCGACATATCGATAATATAAAATAATATTTTTTTGATAACGTTCTTTTTTCAAAATATTTTCCTTCTATGTAGAAATTACAAAATTACATATTTGGGCAACTGTAGACAGATCCAAGCTGCATAAATATTTTTATCAATAAAGCTTAACGTTTCAACTATAAATTTTATTAATTTCACATTAACATTTTTTTAATTTTATGCGTCAAAACTAATTTCAATAGACGCCATTTGATCAATTGAACCGTAATTTCACTTATGTCTAAAGTACATATTACATCATTAAAATCAATGATAACGTCACAGATTTTACTAACAAAATCAAATGATGAACATATTGTATATTTCCCAAAACCAAGAATTTCTTGTAGTATTTTCTCGATTAATCGACACATTTCATAATAAAATGCCCCCCCCCCCCCAAATCGACCATTAACCGTAATGGTTCATTCTCTTTATGCAGTTTTATATTTAAAAAGATCTTGGGACATATTGCTACAGAAGGATAAATCATATAGTAAGTAGAGTTGTCAATCACATTACTTTTCGCTTTTTTTTTTAATATTATTAAATTGAATACGCAAATTTTCTATATTTACTTTAATACATTATACAGGCTTAAACCTGCATTTATATATGTAATATATGCGGTGTGATCAGGTGGGTCAGCAATATGAGATGGCACTGAGAGTAATGGGTCGTGTGAAAGTGTGAGTTCGAATCCCGCATATATTTACTTTACTAACTTTCAATATATGATTTTTTTTCTCTACAGTACAGGCTTTTTCATACCTGCATTTCAATATGTAATATATAGGGGGTTGAACTCAGATTTTCACACGACCCTCAATTATCCCCGCTATCTCATACTGCTGACACCTTTGATCACACACATATCGAAAAGATAAATAATCACCAATATATGTATTTTGTGCTAAACCGGTTGGTCCAGATTATCATCTTCACACCTATATACAATCAATGCTCAACTTATATTAAGATAGCCACTCTTCGTACTTTTAATGGACAGGCTTCAATCCTTTCGTAAAATTAAGATTATTCATTTGAGTAATAACTTTATCTTCATAAGCAGATTTTAGTAATAAACACATTCTTAGACCTTTAACTTCCTATTTACAAACCAGATTATTATCAGACGTAATTTTTTTTGAATTTAGATATTTGTATGTTCCAATCATAATTCATTGTATAATTAAAATTATTTTCTTTTACTTTTTTTACTAAATCCTTACAAACTTTTAAATCACATTTAATTATGCCTAAGTGAAAAATAATGTGATTGGCAGTTCTACTTATTATAAGATTTATCTTTCTGTGGCAATATGTCCCAAGGTCTTTTCAAATATAAAACTGCATAAACAGAATGAACTATTACGGTTAATGGTCACTTTCATGAAACATGTCGATTAATTAAAAAAAATGCTACAAGAAATTCTTGGTTTTGGTAAATATGCAATATGTTCATCATTTGATTTTATTAGTAAAATCTGTGACATTATCATTAATATTAATGATAATATTTAAACAGCATTAAACTGTTGCACATGCGCTTTGGATTTTAAATATAAAATGAATGAATACTAACACTTCAACCACGTGATAAAGTCTTTGGGAAAAGATAGAATGGCCATCTATTCAAACCCAAACGCTTTTGTATGGGCGAATCTTAAGTGTTTGAAAGTGAAAGCGTGAAGATATTAAATAATCACTTTAAATTACTTTTACATGCTTGAATGCTGTAATATGTAAATGTATGGTCCAATTGATCGAATGGCGTCTATTGAAATTATTTCTGAAGCATTAAATTTAAAAAATGTTAATGTGAAAATAATAAAATTTATAGTTGAAACATTAAGCTTTATTGATAAAAATATTTATGTAGTTTGGGTCTGCCTACAGTTGCCCAAATATGTAATTTTGTAATTTCTACATAGGAGGAAAGTATTTTAAAAAAGGAATGTGATCAACAAAATATTATTTTATATTGTCGATACATTGATGATGTTTTTGTTTGTGGCAAACCAAATACAATTAAAGAATTGTTTAAAGAATTAAATAAAGGAGTTATGAAAATATCCATTCACACATTATCAGATTAGTCTATGTAGAAGATTTTATTTATCATGAATTAGTTTAATGGATTTTTATTCAGGTTTATATCTCCTCCCCTCCCCCTATTTTAATTAGAATACAAATTGTTTCAGACTTCTATTTACAAAAGTTTTTTAAGAAAGAATATATAGATTATAATCAGGAGATAGATTCACTAGGGTGACTTTCAAATCTGAAGTTATAGATAAATATTGGGTTTATCATTAATTATATTTATGGTTCATACTTATGATAATAGTGTAAGTCAGAGATTTATAAATTTCATTTCAAAACCAGATTTTACTTATGATAATAGTGTAAGTCAGAGATTTATAAATTTCATTTCAAAACCAGATTTTTATAACTGTTGTGGATCTTACTGACTGAAACTAGTACTTAAAATCTATCAAAATGTCACAACTTTCTCTCAAAATGTCACATTACTTTTGGGGGCTTTGCATCTAACATATTTTTAGGAACAGTAAATTCCTCTCTGTATTTTATACCATATCCACCTATTATGCCAAAATAATCATTAGACTTTAAACGGTAGTTCTGTAATCCATATCCCTGACTAGTTTCTGACATGCTTTTCATCAGTGATTGGAATTTCCCATTCAAAAGTTACTTTATTTTATGCTATTTATGCTATGACACTAATGGCCTAAAGTTCAAAAACATCATATAGTTTTAAAATCAGACAAATTTTAGACATCTTTCATGTTTTGTCTAACTAGAGTGGTATATACTAAAAAAGACATTACATGACATGATCTTTTCCCAATGAATATTTGTTTTTAGGAGCAGTAATTTACTCTTCCTTCTACTCCAGAATGATCTATTGTAGGCTTTAAGTGATCAGTGATCTCTAAATAGTAATCCCAAAGTCACTAGAATTTATCTAAGGCAATATGGATTGTAACACTATCATTCATTGCTTATCGATTCTCAGATCTAAAACAGATGGTGGTGGAAAAGTAATGTGATATTTTGTTGACTTATATCACCCTAGTGTCAACCTTTTATATGAAACTGATGCTGCTATAATATATAGTTATTAGAATGATGTCATATTTATATAATTATATAAGCAGGTTTGTTTTATTTCAAAATCTTAGGGTCTTTTTAAATTTCAAGCTATTAGTTCAATAATGTAAAAAAGTTAAAGATGATTTCTGATTGTGACAATTCAAGTCATGTAAGCGCTATTCATTAGCAAAGTCTGCAAGTTAGAAATTAAAGTACTTTCATTTAGTATACAGTGACAATTGAAGCATGCAATAAGTAGATCTGAAGTAAAATAAATAGGCACGTATAAAAATTCAAATGCTCTATGCTTAAAACAAAAACATAAAAAGAGACAAGGTACATTTGAGATATTGTAAATAAAAGCTAAAATTACCATTGTTTCTAATGTTTTCTATACATGTGTGTGCTTAGCATCTGGATCATATAACAGGTTGGTCTATAGTTTATTTCTGTTACCAGCATATCTAGCAACATCTAGCAAACTGTCTTCTATACTTGGACAATGGTCAGTCAGATCAGCTAAAATGTCACTGTGCATTAGTTATAATAAGCAATCACATGCTTTTTATAAATCTCCACATATATACTCCAATGTAAATTTTTTATATATATAATTTCTTTAATTTTCTAACATTTTCAACTGTGCTGCAGTCTTCATCAGAGCCACAACATTTAAACATATAATCGTATAACTATTATTCTATATACATATAAAAATACATATTTTACATTATTATTCATAATCAGAGCTACAACATTTAAACATTTTATTTTTATTTTTTTTTTTTAATTTGTTTCTTTATTGCATTGCCTTAATTAATTAATCAATCCTTTCTTATAAAATCTTTAATTTTTTGTACAATGCTTAACATTCGTCAACATCGACAGTTTCGATTGCCCCTGCAATCTTCTTCAGAACTATAAATATATACACATATATATAAATATAAATTACACAACTATATATAAATTATATACAAATTATATAAATCCTATAAAATCCATATATATATATTCATAAAAATATACAAAAATATTTGTCACCTGTATATCCCCTCAAATACATGAACATTAATAAAACAATTGAAATCTTTTAACACCTTAATTTTAATCTTTTTTTATTATATATATTTAATATACTTTCATGCTATTATTTTATATTTTTCAAATATATTTATTTCAATTATTTTTATATTAACTTATCTTTATAACTTTATCTTCTATTTCCATAATTTATATTTAATTATTACTTTTATATGTTAACATTATCATATTTATTTATATACCTATTCTTACTTACTCCATTTTTTTATCTTATATCCTCTTAAATTTTTTATTTTTACTTTGTATATCCCTATATATATCTCATATTTCTAAAACTTAACCTTTAAACTTTTTATCATATTTTATAATTTAAAATCTATTACATAAACTATTCTGAAATTATTATAAACAGAAAAACATGTTTAATTCCTATTTATTTTATTTTTTATATTAATAATCTTAATTAATTCTAACATTTAATTTTTAATTTTACCTTTTAAACTTCTTTATCTTTTACGTTTCTGCTCTATTTCAGTTAAACCGTTTTTTATTTTTTTATATATTTTTCATACATTAGCTCCCTCTATTGCATTTTTTACCTATTAATTTTTTATCTTTATTTTAATTTTATTCTTTTATTTTTATTATATTAACTTTTATATTAAAATTCTCCTCAATCCGAAATCATTGTTCATTTTTGGTTTTATACTATTTATATAAATAGCTTCTTTAATCTTTCTTTCCCTCCTACTTTCTGTAAAATGTAACATTCTAATACATTCTTTATTAAACTCATGTCCTGTCTCCAATCTGTGCATATATATTGGTGAATTTTTATCATATTTATGCTGTATCAATCTCCTATAAATTGAGTTCTTAGTTTCTCCAACATAATTCATTACCTCTTTATTTTTAATTTTACAATCTCTACAATTAATTTCATAAACTCCATTAACTTTATTATATTCTGTTTTATTTAAACACTCATATTTATTCTCTAATATTTCTATTATATTTTTTCTTTTTTTATTAACTATTTTTAGTTTTAATACTTCATTAAACTTTTTATTAATTTTGTTTATAATTCTATTTAAATTCTTAACTATATAATTATTTCCTGTTTTTAAACCTATATAAGCTGTTTCTTTTTTAGTTATTTCTTTATCTCTATCTCTTTCTTTATATTTATCCTTCATCTTTTTTTCTATCTTTTTAATATTATTATCCACAAACTTTTCTGGATATTCATAATTCCTTAATTCTTCTTTAATTAACTTTTTTTGTTTATTATATTCATCTTCATCTGAACAATAATTTATTGCTCTATATATAATTTATATATAGTTGTGTAATTTATATTTATATATATGTGTATATATTTATAGTTCTGAAGAAGATTGCAGGGGCAATCGAAACTGTCGATGTTGACGAATGTTAAGCATTGTACAAAAAATTAAAGATTTTATAAGAAAGGATTGATTAACATTTAAACATATAATCATATAATCATTATATATATATACATTATGAATAATAATGTAAAATATGTATTTTTATATGTATATAGAATAATGGTTATATGATTATATGTTTAAATGTTGTAGATCTGATGAAGACTGCAGGACAGTCGAAACTGTTAAAAAATTAAATGAATTATATATAAAAAAATTACATTGGAGGGTATATGTGGAGATTTATAAAAAGTAATATAGATGAATATATGAAGAATGCAAAAAAAGTAAAGGAGAAGATATAAGAATCACATGCTTATGAGCAGACATGAAAACTGTACTCACATTCATCAAAATCTTTAATTAAATATTTATTTGAAATATTATTCTAATCCTTATTTTATTTTCATGCTTAATTTTATTGAAATTTAAAAATACATAATTGCTTTCAAGAGCACTTGTCCTGTATGATTTAAAGCAGAAATAGGTGGATTCAAGAGTAAGGTTTTAGTTTGACCAATTAGATAGTCTATTGTGCTCAGCCTGAACTTTGATTTCAAACATTACCATGTAACTGCTTCAATGTAATATGACTTTCAGAGCAACTAATCATATGGGTATTAGATTTATCTTTCATTATTTTTATTTTCAACATAAAACATTTTTTAAAAAAAGTTTTATACTGAAAATGATTACAGATACCTGATTGAAGCATTTCTATATTACAAAAAGGTATATATTAAAGCTGAAGATAATTTTAAAAATAATAATTAAAAAATTATTGCTCAGACAATTAAAAGTAGTTGTATTGCTGGAAGTAACAGAGTTAGACAACATCCGGAGATCCTGAAGCTCTAGAATCTACCATTCTATAACTGCATCAAACTATGCAGGGATTAATAATACACTGATGCATTGTGGTGAAACTTTTCTATATAATAATTTATGTAGGCTTAGCACTTTCAGAGTTTTGTTACTCCATAATCATAGCCTCTTTCTATTTTTTATATTATCCAGTTTTGCATACATTTGCATATAATGACATTGATAATATAAAGAGGCTTTGATTATGGGGTAACAAAACTCTGAAAGTACTAAGCCTACATAAATTATTATACAGAAAAGTTTCACCACAACGCATCAGCGTATTATTAATTACAAAGTAAAGGTGAAATAAAATATTTATGACAGTATGTAGGTCATTGAAAACAATGATTGGAGTTTATTCTTTAATTTAAAAGAAATTATATTTTAAATTTTCAGACATTTTATCAAGAAATTTCATTATTCATTAGAGAAAATCAGAATGGAATCTATCGGACAGATGCATACTATTTAGCTAAAATCATTGCTTGGGTAAGAATGTTTTTTTTTTCATTATGTAATTGTTTATATATTCATAGTGGTATTCAAATTTTAATTAATTAATTGAGGGATTTGTTACAATATAAAGTTCATATTTTTTAAATATACTAAGAATTTAAAAATAAAAAGTGTATTTTAAATATATGTTTATGTTGTTAAACCAAATATAATGGCCTAGAGGCTTTTCTAGTCTATATATAATCTTTACTTGATTATAGTAATTAAGCTATATCATATCACTTTATTTACAAACCATCCATGTAAGCATGAGTAATCAGTAAAAGAAGTATATAAAAGATCGTCCAAATATCTGAAGAAGATTGATAGTTTGTTGAAACTGTCATATTTAAATACAGTATTGTGAAAAGTTTGTTTTAAAATGTTTGGGGGTGGGGGTGTAAAAAGTAATCAATAGATATAGAAGTATTTATTTGCAAGAATTCAATGGGGCTTAAAACTAGCTCAAAATTCAAGTCATTAAAATATAAAATTACTGGTCCAATGCTTTGCTTATATAGATGAATATGCTGTTTTGGTTCAAAGTCATAATATGTTTGAAATTTCACGTCATTATTTGGAATGGACAATAAAATTAAAAGTGCTACTTGTCTACATTATGTTTCCTAACTACACATGATTGGATGTCTGTTTAATATTCATTCAGGCAGGATTGCTCAGCAATAAAGTAATGGGTGATGAATTAACTAAATTGAGCATTTTATTTATTGCTATTTACAATATACACTAATAAGAGTACCAAACTCTCCATACAGTAATGCCCCCAAGTGCAAGTCTTTGTAATCAATGAAACATTTGTGCATAAAATTGCTATCTAGTGCATCATCCTCGAATTAGTGTCTAGCCTTTGACTTTTGTCAGTGAATGAGGAGGCACCAGATAGGGATTTTATGCACAAATCTTTCTGAATCCATTGATTATGAAAGCTTGCACTTGGTGGCACTGCTGTATGAAGAGTTTGATAGGCATTTTTTAATTGAATGTAAGTGCTTACAAGCAGAAGGGGTACAAATAATGAAGTTGTGGGAGAATAAATATAAACAAAGTGACTATACAGAAAAATGGGTTCTTGGGTTTTATGCTGGGTTTGGAAAAAGATAAGGGGGATTTAGATGTAAAGGTCATAGTGAACAAAGATAATGTTGTGAAAATGGGCTGGAGCAGATTAGAGAAGAATATGGGAAAAACTTAGGATAGGAAATGGAAAGAGAAAATAAGGTGGGTAACAGGGTTCTCTGGGCATAGTGGTTGAGAGATTCCTGATGTTAAGGAGAAGCCATTGTGCATTGCATTTCATACTCTTATTAACAGCAAGTATAAGGATATGAAATGATGATCATGTGATGTTTTGATGGTTTTGCACTACACATTTTATAATATTCAGCTTTGATAGTGTATTGATTTAATAAAATTGATTCAATGTCAACAACTTAACAAAAACATTAATAAATATGTCATACACATTCAAAGCCATCAATTTAATGTCTGAATAAGTATCTAGATCTTAATACACAACGATCACATATATCCCAAATACATCATTAATAATATTGGGTACACAACTAAATTGATAATCAT
The DNA here is from genome assembly GCA_028023455.1 of Epiperipatus broadwayi. Taxonomy (NCBI): domain Eukaryota; kingdom Metazoa; phylum Onychophora; class Udeonychophora; order Euonychophora; family Peripatidae; genus Epiperipatus; species Epiperipatus broadwayi. The sequence goes on from JAQFVV010006247.1 coordinate 3,962,236, forward strand.
AACATCAGAACTTCTATCTCTGTATTAACTGTGATATCTGTGTTTAGTTGTCTGGCCAATGTTAAATTATCACTATGCTTCTACGTATACAGGACAATATTATAAATCTAAAGAAAATATAGCCTGAAATTTCTTATTTGCATTTTGTTTTTGTCTTGATTATATTTTGAATATGAGGGTAATAAATGGTGGAAGTACATTGACTGCTCGCAATAAATCTTTAAATGTTTAGGGTGTGTGATTTCTATAATGTATTTAGATTTGAAATATAGGCATTTTTATACTTGGAACTTAATTGTAAATATAGGGATTTGAACTCAGACTTTCAAGCAACCCTCAACTATCCACACTATATTATACTACTGATACACATGACCACACACATATAGAAAAGATAAATAATCACCAATATATGTATTTCGTGCTGAACCAGCACTCATCAGCTGGTCCAGATTATCATCTCCCACACATATATATAATCAGTGCTCAGTTCATATTAAGATAGCAAATCTTTATACTTTAATGGACAGGCTTCAATCTACTCCAACCTACAACTCTTCAGCCATCCATATCATTGAAAATCTGATGATAGAATGCGCAAATCCCAAACTGATGCCAATATTGTTGTTATACCCATGTTCACCTCAAGTCACTCTGACCCTCATATATAGGACAAAATCCAATTCAAATACATAGAAGAGGGATGGGCAGAATGCAAGCTTAATGAATACAGACACTCTTATTTCTGGAACTTAATTGTAAATATAGGGATTTGAACTCAGACTTTCAAGCAATATTCAATTATCTCATATTACTGATACACATGACCACACATGTAGAAAAGATAAATAATCACCAATATACATATTTCGTGCTGAACCAGCTCTTATCAGTTGGTCCAGATTATCATCTTCCCATATATATATAATCAGTGCTCAGCTTATATTAAGATAACAAATTTTTAAACTTTAATGGACAGGATTCAATTTACTACAATTTCCAACTTTTCAGCCATCCATTACATTGAAAATCTGATGGCAGGCTTCAATCTACTCCAACCTCCAACTCTTTGGCCTTCCATACCATTGAAAATCTGATGATAATGGTATGGATGGCTGAATATTGAAGCCTGTCCATTAAAATAGAAGGTATGGATGGCTGAATATTGAAGCTTGTCCATTAAAATATAAAGATTTTCTATCTTAATATAAACTGAACACTTATTATACATGTGTGTGGGAGATGATAATCTGGACCAACTGATGAGTGCTGGTTCAGCACGAAATACATCTATTGGTGATTATTCATCTTTTCTACATGTGTGTGGTCATGTGTATCAGTATATTAGATAGTGTAGATAGTTGAAGGGTGCTTGAAAGTCTAAGCTCAAATCCCTATATTTATAATGTATTTAGATAGTTTCCAAAATTTTGTGTGAATTAAGTGTATGTGCGCGTGCACACACAAAAAAAATACTATAATGTATTTAGATAGCTTCAAAAACTATTTTGTGTGGATTATATGAAAGATATGCTATTATAAGGAGAATATTATTGTAATGTGTTATTTTGTATATTTCTTTCAAATAAAAATATGTGAACAGATATTTTTCGTTTATTTCTTTTTAAATAAACTTTCCCACCTTAAAAGGTTGGTTTTTGGGGGAATTTTTTCCAGGGGAAGGGGGGGGAAAACCAAAAAAAAGGGTCTTTCCTTTTTATTTCTAAAACGGTGGGGGGGGGGGATTGCTCCTTCTTTACTTTCTCCAAAAAAACGGAGAAAAAGATTTGCAAAATTTTTAAATATTTATCATTATAAATATATAAAATTTATAAAAGTAAATAAATATATAAATAAAATAACTAATGAATTGTTTTTGAAGAGTTTAAATATAACTCTCAAAAATTCCAGTAGATGTCACTATGTGTTAATAAATGAAAAATTGACAAACAAATACAAAAATATTTTTACGAGCAAAATTAAAAATCCTTGTTTAACATAAATAGTAAGATCGCGTTTTAGTTTTTATTAGTAAATGAAATAAAGAATTCTTTATAAAATTATTAAAGTATCAGATAAATGTTAAAAATTCAGTCTATTAATGTAAAGGAAATAAAAATGTAAATAGACATTATGAAGAAGTGGCAAAGAAAATAAACGTAAAATTAGCTGCCCTTTTTTTTTCCTTCGGAAATTTTTTTGTTTTTACTTAAAAACTTCAGTTGTATGTGCTTGTAATACGGAATTTCAATATTTTGGTAACTTTTTAAGTAGAAAGATTAATTTAGATATCACGATACTTCATAGACTCCATGCTGCTTTTTTTAGTAAATTTAAAGATAGGTATTTAATTACACTGAAATAATTATTGCAATTTAATTATTTATATATTATAGCTGTTAATATATTCAATTTATTGTGATGAAATCAGATTTAAATCCCTATTGCTTAACAGAATAATTTTATTTAAAATGCTTCCTAAAATTCAAAATTATCAATTGAGCAAGCATAAGAAATGGTGATCATGTGATGTTTAGTGGTTTAATATCAATTATTATGTTCTCCAACTTGCTAGTTATCGCAAGTCCATTATCATAAAATTACATTTCCATTGTTTAGACCATGTGAACTGATTTCTAACCTTCACTTGGATATTTCCATGTCCATACAGTTTTTCTTTTCCTATAAGTTTCACAACAGTATTTCTCATTTTTACTACTACAACCTAATTTAGCCAGATCGACTTTTCATTTTATTAATTCTTGCATTAAAATATTTTCAAATGTTGCTTAATATGATCAAAAACATTTTGTACCTCTTATATAAAAATCGTCTACTTATTTGTCACAATAAGAAGTTATTGGGATCTAAATGTGGATTATCTGCATTTGATAGCTTTCTTTAATTGGATAACTAATCTTGCTATCTTATCTGATATTCCCATCAATTTTTATAGTCTTATTTTTTCACTTTTTGTTTATCATAAATCCCATTCCATGTGTATTTTTAATACTTCTACCTTGCAGAAAAGTATGTCTACTTTTCAAATCAATTTTGTCATCATCTTTTCTTTTAACTTCATAAAATCCATCAACATTCCATTTTATATTAGATAAATATTCTTCCAACTGGTGTAATCTTCTTTATGAAGTATTCGGGATTCGAACTCAGACTTTCACATGACCCACTACTCTCAGTGCCATCTTATATTGCTGACCCACCTGATCACACACATGTTGAAAAGATAAATAATCACCAATGTACGTATTTCATGCTAAACCAGCAATCATCAGTTGGTCTAGATTACTATCCTCACACATGTATATAATCAGTGCTCAGCTTTATATTAAGATAGCCAATCTTCATACTTTAATGGACAGGCTTCAAACTATTCCAACTCACAACTCTTCAGCCTTCCATTTCATTGAAAATCTGATGGTGGAACATTCAAAGCCCTTGTTAGTGCCAAGGTTGTCATCCTACCCATGTTGACATATAAATGGATTATTCTCCTGTACATGAGGAGTCAGAATGACTAATATGTCAACATGGATAGGATTACAACCTTGGCACTAACAAGGGCTTTGAACGTTCCACCATCAGATTTCTAATGAAATGGAAGGCTGAAGAGTTGTGAGTTGGAATAGTATGAAGCCTCTCCATTAAAGTATGAAGATTGGCTATCTTAATATAAAGCTAAGCACTGATTATATATATGTGTGAGGATAGTAATCTAGACCAACTGATGATTGCTGGTTTAGCATGAAATATGTATATTGGTGATTATTTATCTTTTCAACATGTGTGTGATCAGGTGGGTCAGCAATATAAGATGGCACTGAGAGTAGTGGATCATGTGAAAGTCTGAGTTCGAATCCTGCATATATTACATATATAAATGCAGGTTTAAGCCTGTACAACGTATTAATTTATGAAGTATTATAACTTTATCTTTCCTATTGCATTGCGAAATCCATATAATATTAATATGATTTATTGAAACTGTCATATTAGGTTGTAAAAAAAGCATTGTAAAAGTAATAAAAAACATAGATGATATTAATATTGTAATCTTCTTTCACTTGAAAGTGATCTGCAGTTATAAATAACTAAATAAAAAGGTCAGCATTGAATGGTAGCCTGGATTTGCAATCAGAATATTACACCCTCCCCCACCTACAACTACCTACTGATACTATAATTAAAACAGGCAAAACTCTCCACACGTATTGCCAGTCAGTGTAAGTCAGAGTAATCAATGGATACCAGAAGGTTTGTGCATAAAATCCCCATCTAGTGCCTAGTCATCCAATATCCCCAGAAATAGTGATCTCATGATGTTTATTACCTATTGATACCTTAGACATGATTATAAATATCTATTTTTAAAAATTATATATACAAACATTCACCCTATATCCATAAAAACTCTCTTCATGTTTCAGTTAAAAGTAAATGAGAAGAAAAATCATAGTGTTTTTCAGTTTTAATTGTATTCTTTTACTGTGTGAATAATCACATAACGACAACATTTGTAGTAGTAAAAATATAGGGAATGGACATTAGAAATTTGCCTTAATTGCCTCAAAATTTCAAAGAAGATCACCTCTCAGTTAACAACACAACTTTTTTCTGCAGCTGGCAACACTAGTCATCATCATCATCAACCAGTATCAATCCATTGCAGAATGAAGGTCTCTCCAATTTCAATGATCTTCTCTGATCTTGAGCTTCTCTTCTCCACATCACTCCTGCACACTTTCTTATTTCATTCATCCATCTATCTCAAATGTGGTCTCTTTCTGGGTCTTTACAATCTCTTGGAATCGAGTTTAAGATTTCAATTGTCCATCTATTATCATCTCTTCTAATAATATGGGCAGCCCAACTTCACTTCAGTCTTTTAATTTTTTCAATGAGGTCAGTAACATCTGTTTGTTCTCTTACCCATATATTGCATTTTCGATCTCTTCTTGTTACTCCCAACATGCATCTCTCCATATTTCTTTGAGTGGTCTGAAGTCTCTCTATTGCTCTTCTATTAAATGTCTAAGTCTCAGATTCATAAGTAAGAACTGCTAAAATACATTTATTAAAAAGCTTCCTTTTCAAACACATAGGCATATTTCCTTTTAGTATCAAGTTATTTCTACCAAAAGCACTCCAACTAAGTTTAATTCTATGATTAATTTTATCCATTATGTTTCCATCTGTATTAATAATCTGACCAAGGTATTTGTAACTGTTAACTTCTTCTAAGTCATCATAATCAATCTTTATTTTTATATTTTGAGAAAATCCATTAAACATTATTTTAGTCTTTTTAACATTTATCTTTAGTCCTACTTTCATCTGATAACCCCTGTAACATTTCCTGCAGCTCTAAAGCATTATTTGCAAAAACAACTACATCATCTGAAAAATCTAAATGACTTAAATAATCTCCATTTACTTTTACTCCTTTAGCTTCCCATTTCAATCCACAAAATATTTCTTGCAGCACTGCTGTAAAACGTTTTGGATATATAGAGTCACCCTGTCTTACACCCTTGTCAATGTTGACTTTCCCTGTATCATTATGTAATCTAATTGTTGCTGTTGCATTTTTATAAATATTCTTTAAAATATGACAATATCCTGGATCTATACCTTGATGATCCAATGCTTTAATCACTGAAAATGTTTATAGAATCAAATGCCTTTTCATAATCTACAAATCCAAAACATAATGGCAACTCATATTCATTTGTCCTTTCTATAACCTCTCTCAATATCTGGATATGATCTATTGTACTAAAACCACTTTTAAATCCAGCTTGTTCTCTTGGTTGGTGGAAATCCAATGTTCTCTGTAGACGAGTTGTAATTATCTTGGTAAAAATTTTGTATAAAACTGATAAAAGGCTGATAGGTCTGTAATTTCTAATATCTTCTTTATCACCTTTTTTAAATATTAATATTATTACTGCATTCTTCTAATCATCTGATACATCTTTATCATTTAAACATTTGGTGTATAACTTTGCTAAAAAAAATTATATTTCTTCACTGGCTTCTTTTATTATATCAATTATAATTTCATCATTACCTGGAGCCTTTCCTTTCTTCATACATTTAATTGCATGTCTCACTTCTTCATTTAAAATTCTGGGCAATTTGGAAGATGTAATAGATATAGGAGGTACTTGTTCTTTATTACTATATAATTCTTGATAAAAGTCTTCTATCCATTGCATGGTGTCATCTCTCAACACTAATATCACTTTATATGTGCAAAAACACATAATATTAAATATAACCTTTATGCAATTTTTAACACAAGGGTTGCCTTTGATGAGAATGCTCAATACCAAAAATGCACTAAAGTTGCATTTAATGTTATCAGTATTTTCTCTGTGTGAAATGGTTATTGATATTGCTCACAATTTATTACATTTCTGTTATAAAGTTGTCGTGATTTTTTTTTTTAAATCCTATACACATGAGTCTGGTTTTACGCGATAGATAGGTTCCTCAGAAAACATGCGCAAATGAAATCGTGCAAAAATAGATGTAACTTACCTTGAAAAAGGGGGGATATGGACTGTGATTTTTCAAAAATCGCATAAAAGCAAAGCACCAACGTAAAATTACTTTAAAATTTGCGCAAAAAAAAAAATAAGAAAATAAAATATGACTAATAAAAAATTTCAAATTTGAAAAAAATTGATACAAGACAAACTTTTTTTAACTATAATATTTAATTTTATTCAAAACAATATATTTTTATGCATAATTTACAGTAATTTACATTTTTTTATACACGTTTTAATTATTATCACTATTTGCAGATAAACATGTTTGTTTGCAAACTGGTAAAAAATCAGATTCTTCACAAGAGGAAATACAACTAGCACCAACATCACTCTCATGTTGTGTTAATGTTTTCTGATGACAACATAATTAGTAATTAATCTAACAACTAAAAATTAAATTCTTATTTTTGTCTTTAACTTTTTAATTTTCAATTTTAATTGTGCCCACTGCTATTACTCACCTTTTAAAAATAAACTTGCGGACACAATTTTGCATTTTAAATCACATTCTAATCATTTAAACACACACAATGTTTGAACAAATTTACATTATAATGTTGTAAAATTTAATGTGTGTATACATAAAATGTGGAAATCATGATTTTAATTTCATTATTGCATAAAATCTTACTATTATAAAGCACTGAAAATATTGAAATTACTAAGATGAAAGTCAAATTCCAATAATGTGCTATTACTTTCAATATGACGTAAGTGCGCGAAATTTATTATTTAAAGTAATAGCGCATTATCGGAGTTCGACTTCCGGAGAAACGTGAATTGCGTAACTTCAAAATCGCGTTAAATAAATCCGCATAAAAAGAGACCCAGGTATATTGTAAATTATATTGTAAACAAGAGCAGTCTCTTTTTATCTATTTTAGCGCTACCTATTGTAGATTGAGTAATTAATTGTCATCAAACAATAATGTAAGGCAAAAATTGTTTTGAGAATGGGAATTAAATTTCACTATTTGGTTGTCATTATATACTCAAACTACAATAGATGGCGCTAGAGTAAAGAAAAGAGAAATGCTTTAGTTTATAACATTGTAATAAGATGGAAAGAATCAAATTATGTTGCATTGATATCTTATAAGCTGTATGGCATTTGGTTCCCCATTCCAGAGCATTATAATGAGAATATTGTTTATCTATACGTTTATCTATACTTATATCTTCTTCAGTGGATAAGCATTAACATTTCTAAATTAAAAATAATGCTAAAATCAGCCTTTAAATATTCATTATTGAACAAAAGTTTTTCTAGTCATTACCCCCCCCCCTTACAGAAAAATAATGAAAACAATACTCAGAGGTTCGTCAAGTGCCAAAAGATGATGGTTAACCTCTTTTATTATTTATTCCCTTAACCAAAAATAGCTAGATACCCTTTTACTGATCAATAAGTGACTTGATAACTGGAGTGTTTACTGTATGGTCACCTAAAAAAAAAACTTACACTGTACATGCTTAAAATTTGGCTTAAAATTTTGAAAAAAAATTATCTAGATTCCAATCCAGGTAATGAATGGTAATATTCGTTTTTAATCAAAAAAAAATAACAATCAAAATCTTTTTAAAGTCACTTTTTCTATAAAATAAATAAAACAGTCTTACATATTCTCACTGTAGGATCAATATCTCTCTGGTATCTTCCAGATGTGAAAAAGACGTTGCCCATCAGTACAATCAAATGGTAGTTTGCAAAACCTTCTGTGACTTTTCTACCTCATTATCTAAAATACTAATTTCTGTACTGATATGTATGTGTATGTTCAAATGCATATACATATACAGGTATAAACTTATAAAGAGAAAAAGTAATACGTTTAATAAATTAAAGTAATTTAAAAGTCTTATTCTTTTAAAATTGGTAAGTAAAAGATTTATAATTGTGAGATTAGAAAAATATTATTTTCTAAAAGTAATAATAGTTTAATTAATGAAAGTTGAATACGTCATTAATGAAATAAAACAATTAAAGGAATTCAAGTTACATTTTCTTTATAAGATAAACAACAAACTATAAAAATAACTCATTAATTAAAGTCAGTATTGAGATTAAAATGAAGAATCACCTGAGCAGATAGACAGAGTACGAGCTGATCAATTTCAGGGATTAAAACAATGAATGCCTCAGTACTAATTTGATGAACAAGAGGACATTGAATTCTTAGAGCTTCACCTGTGCACACAAACATATATATTGGAGAAGATCATCTCCCATGGCATAGTGACTTCAAGTGCAGAGAATTGGCCTCCGAATGTGGGAACAGCCAGCTAAAACTCTTACAGGTCGTATTGATCTAAATTATTATTTATGTATGCTTTTGGGCCTTATTATGTTAAATTATCATATGTATGTAAATAGTTAAAATGCTATTAAGGATCAATCATTAAATTATCTAAATATTAATTGTTAGTAGTAATTTGTATTCGTGGGAAGTACCCTCTTAGATTAGCTAGATATAGCAATTGGTGCAATCACAATCTTGATTTGAACCATTAATTAAAATAATGGTTAAATTTAGGTAAAAGACTAGACAATGCAAGTAACAATCGTCGAATTTAGGATTAGTGGTGCAAGTAGTTGGCCCTTGTACATTCAACATGTAGAAAAATATTTATTCATTAATAAAGTTAAAGACGATAAGTATAAGATTGCTTCATTATTATGCTTTGCTGGGAAAGGAGTTATTGAGATAGCCAACAGGCTCACTGAACCTCTAACTCCTGAAGATTGTACATATGACCAGGTTAAAGAGCATTTGTCAAATCACTTTAACCCCCAACCCTCAAGGCATATTGCTAGTCTGCACTTGGAACCAAGATTGGAATGAAGGTATAAAAGATTACGATAGTGCTCTTCATAATCTAGCAAAAATTGCATCTGTGGATTTTTCCTAGATGACCCCTGCTGGAACAATTTCTTACTGGTATGTGTAATGATAATTTTTGGCAACAATTATTGGCCATTGGCAATTTAAATTATATTGAAGCTATAAAATGTGGGTTAGCTTTTGAACTCATGCTTGAGCAATCTCAAAAATTAGCCAAGTTTAAGAGTAATAGCAATCACAAACAGACCTTTATAAAACTGTAAATAAAGAATTGTCTAAGAGTAATGAAAGTGCTAACAGTAAAAACCCATGTATATGTTTTTGCTGTAGGGAAAAAGGGCCACAAAGCTAGCAATTGTTTTTATAAATAGCAACATGGTCAAAATCAAAGAGGTTGTTCGGGCCCCTGAAAGTAGAATTCAGTGAAAAGTGATAGAGTTATCTTTGTATGTAATTTATGCTCCATCAGGCATCAATGGTTTAGGAAATTGCATATTAAACTCATTTATGAAAAGGTCAAAATGGAAAATGAAATGTGAATCAAATTTCATAGCTTATTTAATGGGGAACCTGGTGTTATTAAAATGACTCCTGTATCAATAGAGTTAAGCACTGACATGCTACCTATAGTATGTAAACCATGGAAAGTTCCATTTGCACAAAAAGAGAAAGTCAAAAAGGAAATTGACAACTTAGTTAAGAAAGAAGTGTTACAACTCACTGAAATTTCTGATTGGGCTACACCATTAGTAATTATAACTTAACCCAATGGGAAAATTCATTTGTGCAGTAATTATAGGGTATTGGGAAACAAGGCAATCAGTAAAAGTGTGTACCCAGCCCCTAATGCCAGGGAAATAATAGTATCACCCCAAAGATCAAATTTTTTTGCTAAATTAGATCTTAATGTCACTTTCCATCAGATACCAGTTGCTGAAATATTAACACTAATCACTCATGTAGGGTTATATAAATATATGAGGCTACTGTTTGGAATAACATCATCCCCTAGTATCTTTCAATCAAAAATTGAAATCCTCGAATTAGTGAGCATTATTCCATATTTTGATGACATTCTGATTACAGCTATGACTGAAAATGAACTTAAAATGTGTCTACAGAAAGTGCAAAAAAACTGGATAAATTCGGGCATAAACTCAATACCCAAAAGTGCATATGAAGCAAAATCAACTTCTTAGGTCACATTATATCTAAAAACAGCACACTTGCCCCCAAAAAAGCTAAAGTGGTTGCAGAAGCCCAGAGACCCAACAATTTTGGAAAAAACTTCAAGCCTTCCTGGGTCTGGTTAATTACTTTAAAAATTTTTTAGAAGGAAAAGCCCATGTGGCCAAACCATTATATGATCTTAGAAAAATGGAAGTGGGAAGAAAAAAAAAGTCATTTTTTTTCACAAAGTCACTGCTTACTACAAATAAATTACTTGTCCATTACAATAGCAAATTGGAAGTAACTCTGACCATGGATGCATCAGAATTCAGTGTCAGAGCAGTATTGTGTCACTCTGCTCATGAAGGTGAATGACCTATTACTTATGAATCATGAGCATTATCCAAAGCAGAGAAAAACTATAGTCAGTTGGTCAAGAAGGCTCTTTGTGATTTTATTTGACATCAAAAAGGTCCATCAATACCTATATGGCTGAAGATTTATGATAGTAACTGATCATAAACCCCTATTGTGAATATTAGGAATTAAATAAATTCCTGAACATCTGAAACCTTGTATGATGCATTGGCAAAACATCTCAGTGGGTTACGATTATACATTAGTATATATAAAAGGAAAAAAATAGAGCACACTGATGCTCTATCATGTATGCCCAATCAGACTGAACCTTATCAAAAAAAAAAAAATAGAAATTAATTATATTGATGCCTTAAAGAGTTAAACTCTCAACAGCACAATAGTGGTTACATAGACATCTGAAGACAATGGCTACCAATGGATGGTAAAGCAGATCAGCAAAGAATAGCCAAATTGATGACCTAGTTTTTTTCATAAAGAATTATGGAATGCCTGTGAGGAGTGTAGAAGCAAAATTTTTAAATTGTTGCATGAGAGTCATCCAGGCATCATTAGGGCAAAAGCATTAGCTTAGGGTTATGTCTGGTAGCTCAGTATTAATAATGATATTAAAAATATATTTAAGAAGGCAAAAACGGTCAAACACGTGCTAAAGTGCCTCCAGCTAAGTTTGAACCCTGTCCTAAAGCTGAAAGCCATAGCAATGGATACACATCAACCAATGTGGTCCATTTCAGGGTCATCTGTTTATGGTAGTGGTTGATGGATTTTCAGTGAGGACTGAATATAAAATAATCAACAACACCAATGCAGAAGTGACACTTAGCAAATTATAAAATTTTTGCTCCTCACAGACTTCCGAAAACACTTAGATAATGGAACTGGCTTTACTTCAGCAAAGTTCAAAGAAGCAATACAAGAATGGGAGATTAAATACACACTCATCCTCCCCTACCACCCTCAATCCAATAGACTAGCTGAGAAAGCCATACAAACTCTAAAGTCTTTCATTAACAAATTGGGAGAAATTAAAATATACTAAGCAGTGCTCACTGCATTCCTTCATCAACATGTGACCCCTAATGCCAAATCTGGGAAATCACTGACTGAGAAAGTTGCACACAAAATTATCAAGCATCATGCCAATTATGGATCAAAATAAACATCAAGCCAGTATTTATAAATTTAATACATTTAAACCACAGGAAAAAGTGTGGGTAAAAAATAATATGTATAAAGTTTTGATCACAGTCAGAAGTTATTCATCATCAATCAAAACAACTAGTTGCAGTTCAAATGAAAAACAGGGAAATACTGTGTAAGCATGTAAACCATCTACGTAAAAATGAAAGCAAAGAGATAATACCCAACTTATTCAACACAATGGACACCGACAACCACTTACTAAGAGAGAACACATCAGGTGAGGCAGAACATAAACAACAACAGCATGCTAAAAGAAAAAGAAAAAAGTTCCACAAATCTTAATGACTATGTACTGAGTTCAGAGAATAAAAACTGAATTTGGAAAAAGTAATGATACGTATGTGTATGTTCAAATGCACATACATACATAAGTATAAACTTATAGAGAGAAAAAGTAATTAAGCTTAATAAATTAAAGAATTTTAAAAGACTTATTCTTTTAAAATTAGTAAGTAAAATATTTATTATTTTAAGATTAGAAAAAGATAATTTTCTAAAATGAATAATAGTCTAATTAATGAGAGTTGAATACGTCATTAATGAAATAAAACAATTAAAGGAATCCAAGTTACATTTCCTTTATATGATAAACGACAAACTATAAAAATAACTCATTAATTAAAGTCAGAAAAATAACGATGTAAATTCTTGTATGGGGATTAACATGAAGAATCACCTGAGCTGATAGAGTATGAGCCAATCAACTGCAGGGATTAAAACAATGAATCCCTCAGTACTAATTTGATGAACAAGAGGACACTGTATTTTTGGAGTTTCACTTGTGCACATGAACATATATATTACAGCAGATTGTCTCCCATGGCATAGTGACTTCAAGTGCAGAGAATTGGCCTCTGAACGTGGGAACATCCAGCTATTGCAGGTTGTATTGATTTAAATTATTATTTATGTATGCCTTTGGGTCTTATTATGTTAAATTATTGTATGTGTGTAAATAGTTAAAAAGCTGTTAGGAATCAATCATTAAATTATCTAAATATTAACTGTTAGTAGTGATTTATACTAATGTGAAGTGCACTCTTAGATTAGCTAGACATAGCATATACCAATAACTGGATAGTATTTTGGAATGTCCATGAATAAATTATTTCAAAACAGTCTATGCTTTGTTGGAATTTTTAAACAAAATATCTTACCCATTTCCATAAGCATTTTAGGAAAATAGTCTAATTACTGATGAAACTGTCCTGAAATTGTCTTTATGTAGCTGAAGAATTCTTAAGAGTTCTCAGGACTTTTTTTAGGTAGTCATCCTGCAATTACTCCATAAGGAACTACTCAATCTAATAAATGAATATCTACCAATTTTTGTGGGGGGGGGGGGATAAAAATCATTTATGATTAGTCTGGATCAAAAACAGCCTTGATTTGTTATATAATGCAACTTCACCTCTAGAAATGGAAAAAACATGCACTTCCTACATAGAATTCATGGTATATTTGTCATTATTAATATAGTTTATTGCTATGTTTAAAGATCTCATGGTTAATATATTATTCTATATATTCATGATTTGAAATTCAAATTCAGATAAGTTTGTAGATTACTAAGAAATTCTTGAATCAAGATAACATTTTTTCACTTTGCTGGTCCATTGTCAGCCCAGTATTATTAACATTAATTTCACAATGGGTATCTATTTATTTCTGGAGAGTAAAAATACCATAAAAGTAGGGCATGCTTTCCATGAATGTCAATGTTTCCTGAAAATTGGGAAAGATGTTTACAACTATAAGTCATTGAATTAATTGGTTTATTCTTATTTTTGTTAGTACTTTGTTTTTATTAATAAGAATAAAGTGTATAATGATAAATGTGATGTGATGTGATGTACTGTAGCTTCTCCTTAAACGAAGTCAAGAATCTCTCAGCAATTATACCCAGAGAAACCTGTTAGCTACTTTATTTTACATTCCCCAGTCTAAGATTTTCCATATTCTGCTCCATCCCATTTCCACAACATAATCTTTGTCAACTCTATGGTTTTTATATCTAAATCCCCCTTATCTTTTCTCAAACCCAACATAAAAACCAATAATCCACTTTCTGTATAATCACTTTTTTCATATTTATTCTTTCATAACTTCATTATATGTGCCCTTGCTGTTTTCAAGCATTTACATTCAATTAACAGATGCCTAATATTTTCTATTCCTTTCTTACATAATTTACAGACTAAATCACCCATATTTTTCCATTTACATGTATATTCTCTTGTTGCTAAAGATCCCGTTCGAGCCTTAAACAATAAACTACTTTCCTTACAATTATCATATATTAACTCGCATCTAATATTCTGTTTATTTCTATATATATTTCAACTCTTTTTACTCTCCATACTAGTTCTCCATCTCTCTAACTCCCTATTCTTTATTAGTAAATCTATTCTTTTATCCCATTCCTTACCACTATAACACTCAACAATCCTCCTAACACAATCATCCCATCTTTTGTACAAATATACTGATAGAAATTCTTTATCCAAATCATTTGCATACCGCACTACCTTTCTCACCCATCTTATTGCCTGCCCTTTACTCATAACCCAGTAAATACTATTTTGGCTATTTTTTTATTATCCATAAACTGCAATCTACCAAACATTTTCATTTTACTTTTTGCATCTCTGATATGAAAACTTGACCATCCCATTTCTTTTTGAATTGCCTCCCTTGTTGTCCATCCATCTGCATCCATGTCTTCCTACTTCCCTTTGAACTTTTTCTAAGTAATTTAATACCCCTTTACTAACACATAATGCATCATTACCATATGTTAATCCTGCTACTGCAACTCCCTTCCATATAATTCTAGCTACATCATATTTATTATAAGAAAACACTTAATTTCTTTATCAATCCCTTTCTTTTCTTTGCTTCATTTATCAATTTTTTCTCCCATTCATCCAAACAATTTTTCTGATTACTTAAAATAATTTCCAAATAACTACATCTATTCACAACACTTAACTTAATATCTCCCTATCAAAATTCTATATCTTCTCTTTCCCCAGTATTAACTATCATTATATTTGATTTTTCTTCACTAAATTTAATCCCCATCTCTTTACCCACCCTTGCACATGTCCTCAGCATAACTTCCATATCTTCTCTTCTTTCTGCACACAAAAAGATATCATGCACACACAAAAAAAGACCTGACAAAATATATACTCCCTTACTACATATTAACGGTATCTCTATCCCTCTTCGTAAAAATGAAAATAATATATATTAATAATAATAAGGTTGATCACTGTATTTGTTTTATTACAGGTTCCTTTGTTTACCTTGGATTCCTTAATCATGGGGACCATAGCTTACTGGATGATAGGTAATTGTTAATAGAATGAATAATAATTAACATGGTATAAATTTTTTTGGTTGTCGTCGATGAGCCACCATATCCCACTGGATGGCGCTGTTTTCATGCTAAAACACGTACAAATGCTGTTTCCGCGGCCGACATGTTCGAACCCGCGGTTTACTATAATACAATTTTTTTGTTGTACTACAGATTGCAGGCCGCTATGTCGCGTCACATTACAGCATGTATGTTTACGCAGCAAATACATTTTCCCAATTTGCACAGTTTATAAAATTGTTACGGCTTGGGGAGAGGGTGTGTTTTTTTGAATTGGATGGAAATGTTATTTTCATTGGATTTTTTTTTATTTTAAAGTATTGAAATGTTCAGATTTTGTAAAGTAATAATTAACAGACTTTTTACACCATAGTGTATTGAAGTTTTAAGTAGTAAATATTGATGAGATATATGTATAAAGTGAATTGGAATTAGGTAACGTATCAAGTAACGTACTGTTCGTAACATTTCCACGAGACATTTTAAGATTGTACCGTGTGTATATTTTTAAAATAAAAAAGAGCATTAACACAAAAATATCCAGTAAGAAAAGTACAATTGTACACTGTTTTTTTAAATGTCATAAAAAGTATATATTATAAACATTTTATATATATATATTTGTCGTTGTTTAAAAAAGTTTTAGTTTCTTTCTTTTCTCCGACTACTGTTATACTTTGTTGAATATAGTTTACATTTATTGTTATCATTTATTTTACAGATGTTAGTATAAAAAAAATATTTACAAAAAAAACGATTTTGATATTTTTTATTTTAACCGTAAACCTAACCCTAAAACTAACCCTAAAACTAACCCTAAACTAACCCTAAAACTAACCCTAAACCTAACCGTAACAACTTTTACTTTTAGTTGTCATTCTATTTGAAATAAAAACTAGCGGTAAACAACAAAAAAAAAAGCCATAACCCCAATAAAAAAATCTCCGATAGAAAATTGATTTTTCTAATAAAAAAAAACTAAAAAAGACGAATCAAATTGTAATTTGTTTATTTTATTTAACATTTATTATTATCATTTAATTTGTATATGTTAATAAAAAAATAAAATTAAATAATATTTAAAAAAGACGATTTTCTTTTGTTTTTATTTTCGCATTACAAAAAACACATCAAAATGATTATAATTAACGGCCTGTGAATGATCATATTTTATAGTTTTAGCGTGATAACTGTGCCATCCAGTGGGATATGGTTGCTCATCGATGACAACCATTTTTTTTATTAAATCATTTTAATATGAATTGTTTTATGGACTCACTTATCACCAAAAGCAAATTCTAAAGAGTTTTTTTCTATTGCTTAGTATTTATAAAATTGTTCAAAGCTGTGAATTGAAAGCAAATCCTATAAGCAGATAAAATACTTTTAATCCATTGATCATTTTTATTATTCAGATAAAATTATGAAGATGTTTAATCCTTTCAAAAATATAAACTTTTTTTTATGTATGTGTATCTCAATTTGAATAGAGTTTGTAGCTAAATTAAGTTATTTTTATTATATTTATTATTTTACATATTTTCAAAACTAAAAAAAATATTTTAAAATGTTATATAAAGTTTAATTGCCAAACATTTTTTACATCAGCATCACAAAATGTTTTTGTCTTTTTGCAACTTAGGCGTGGCTGAGTACACTTTCAGTTATGACCACCAGAGTCATAGTTCTTGTAGATTGATTAAGTCTCCTGCAGTATTTAAATAGTAAGATGATTATGTAAACATTTTATTCAAATTAAAAATTTACATATTCCATTTGCTTGATTACTGGATACTGTTTTTTCTTGTTAATTATATTTTTAATGCTATATAAAACATTAATAATTATAGATATGAAATTATTCCAACAAATAAATATATACTTGAAATGAAAAAATTAGTTTTAAATAAATAAAATATTGTTGTCCAATTTGACAAATATAATTTAAAATTTTTCATTGCATTATGCAAAAAGTGGCAAATTTAGAGCTATTGTAATCTATTGTGTATAAAGCCATCTATGAACAAATGCAAAAACTAAATTATAGACTTATTACTATGAAAAATAAACTGGTTAAACCTATACTTGCCTCATAACTGATACACAGTAATATCATCCTGGGTGGGAATTAAATTTGACAGGTAGTGTCACTCTGGTTCCAATCAAAGTAGATCTGGAAAATTTTAACTTTTATAATGAAATTAGTACATACACACCTTTAAACATAAAAATAAAACAAAAACATATTCCCAGAATATCTGATATTAATAAACCTAATAGCAATAACCAGTCTATTTAATTTTTGATTAATGTTGAAATTAATCTTTAAAAAAGTAAGTTCAACTTTTAAGCATATATGTGGGAAGAAATCATTAACCTTTATATCTGGAATCTTGCAACAATGATCGATATTAAAATTACCTTTTACAGAAAGTCATATTTAAATAAGCATTTATTTTATATGGTGTATATAAACAATTGTATTACAGTCAAATCTCAGCCTTTCACGCTAATTGTGCATATGCTTTGGGAGTGTTAATAATAAATGAATACTTTCTCACCAATACAAGATATAGTATTTATGCAGGAATAAAAGGAATTCTCTTATTCCTACGACTCAAACGCTTATATATGAGCAAATCTGAAGTACTGGCAAAGAAAGCGTGATGATGGAACAGTCACTTTAAATTACTATATATGATGTCTGAATGAATGACTTCGGTGAAATTATCTAGAATTTACTAAACATCATTTCAACTGAAACTTAATAATATGTAAATAAGCATTTATTTTATATAACGTATGTAAACAATTGTATTACAGTCAAATATCAGCCTTTCATGCTAATTGTGCATACGAGTGTTAATAATAAATGAATACTTTCTCACCAATACAAGATATAGTATTTATGCAGGAATAAAAGGAATCCTCTTATTCCTATGACTCAAACACTTATATATGAGCAAATCTGAAGTACTGGCAAAGAAAGTGTGATGATTGGTGAGAAAGTATTCATTTATTATTAACACTCGCAAATCGTATGCACAATTAGCATGAAAGGCTGATATTTGACTGTAATACAATTGTTTACATACGCTATATAAAATAAATGCTAATTTACATATTATTAAGTTTCAGTTGGAATGACGTTTAGTAAATTCTAGATAATTTCACCGACGTCATTCATTCAGACATCATATATAGTAATTTAAAGTGACTATTCAATCGTCACACTTTCTTTGCCAGTACTTCAGATTTGCTCATATATAAGTGTTTGAGTCATAGGAATAAGAGGATTCCTTTTATTCCTGCATAAATACTATATCTTGTATTGGTGAGAAAGTATTCATTTATTATTAACACTCGCAAAGCATATGCACAATTAGCATGAAAGGCTGATATTTGACTGTAAGAAAGTCATATTGTGAAAGCATTTGTTTTTTAACACTCTTGTTTGATTAGTAATTTATATATTTATTTTAAAAAACTTTTAAATTTTAGTTACATTATTCATCAAGAACTGAAGCCAATTAATCACAAAAAAATTCACATCTGATTTTAATTTTTTTTATTTTTAATAGGTACTACATTTTTCATCAAACATCTTTAATTTACTTATGCTATTTTTTATATAATTTGTCAAAGCAATGCATAAACAACCATATTTTCTTTTAATTTTGGTCAGAATTTATTAATAATTCATTATATAATAATAATACAGAAACAACAAAACTGTACTGAAGAGACTAATCGATAAATAGGAAAATTCAAAGCAAATATACTAATGCATTCATGTAATGTGAAATTTTAAAAAATAATAATACAAAATAATGACAGTATAATTGTAAAAACTCTTATAAAATAATGTAAAAATACTGACAACTTCCAATGAGCTATATACGAATTAACCATCAGGAAAGATAAAATGTAGAATGAGCCACCTACACTTTTTCTTTGATGGTTAATATAATATAATTGTTAATCAAATATAATGATGGTTAATACTGGAGAAAGAGAAGATGTAGATTTTTTATTGGTAGATATAAAGTTAAGGGTGGTGGATAGATATAGTTATTTGGGAATTATTTTAAGTAATCAGAAAAATTGTTTGGGTGAATGGGAGAAAAAATTGATAAATGAAGCAAAGAAAAGAAAGGGATTGATAAAGAAATTAACAGTGTTTTCATATAATAAATATGATGTAGCTAGAATTATATGGAAGGGAGTTGCAGTAGCAGGGTTAACATACGGTAATGATGTGTTATGTATTATAAAAGGGTATTAGATTACTTAGAAAAAGTACAAAGGGAAGTAGGAAAACATGGATGCAGATGGATGGACAACAAGGGAGGCAATTGAAGGAGGAATGGGATGGTCACATTTTTATATGAGAGTTGCAAAAAGTAAAATGAAAATGTTTGTTAGATTACAGTTTATGGATAATAAAAGAATAGCCAAAATAGTATTTAATTGGGTTATGAGTAAAGGACAGGCAACAAGATGGGTGAGAAAAGTAGTACAGTATGCAGAAGATTTGGATAAAGACTTTATGTCAGTATACTTATACAAAAGGTGGGATGATTGTTTTAGGAGAATTGGGTGTTATAGTGGTAAGGAATGGAATAAAAGAATAGATTTATTAATAAAGAATAGGGAGTTAGAGAGATGGAGAACTAGTATAAAGAGTAAAAAGAGTTTAAATATATATATATATATAAAAGTAAACAGAATATTAGGTGTGAATTAATATATGATAATAGTAAGGAAAGTAGTTTATTGTTTACGGCTCGAACGGGATCTTTAGCAACAAGATAATATACATGTTAATGGGAAAATATGAGTGATTTAGTCTGTAAATTGTGTAAGGAAGGAATAGAAAATATTAGGCATTTGTTAATTGAATGTAAATGTTTGAAAACAGAAAGGGTACATATAATGAAGTTATGAAAGAATAAATGTGAAAAAAGTGATTATACAAAAAGGGATTATTGGTTTTTATGTTGGGTTTGGGAAAAGATACAGGGGATTTAGATATAAAGGCCATAGAGTTGACAAAGATTATGTTGTGGAAATAGGATGGATCAAAATATGGGAAAACTTAGAGTAGGGAATAGAAAATAAAGTCGCTAACAGGTTTCCCTGTGTATAATTGCTGAGAGATTCCTGACTCTGTTTAAGGAGAAGCCACAGTACATCACATCACATCAATGGTATATAAGCATACATTTACAGATATATTTACCTGCAAGTGTGATTTGTATATGCTAATGTAATTTCATGACAACTATAAGCTATTTTGAAATTATTAACTACCAGCAAATATAAAAAGAATGAGTAACCTACACTTTAGCTTTGATTGTATATAAGCATACCATTCGCTGATGTACTTACATGAAGAGCATGATTTATATACACCAATGTAATTTCAAGACAACTATGTATACAAATCATGCTCTGCATGTAAGTACATCAATAAATGGTATCCTTATATACAATCAAAACTAAAGTGTATGGCTAATTCTACATTTTATCTTTACTGACAATTAGTTTGTATATAACTCACTAGGGGGCTTCAGTACATCCACATTATTTAATTGGGTTATGAGTAAAGGGCTGGTAACAAGATGGGTGAGAAAGGTAATGCGGTATGCAAAAGATTTGGATAAAGAATTTATATCAGTATATTTATACAAAAGATTGGATGATTGTGTTAAGAGGATTGTTGAGTATTATAGTAGTAAGGAATGGGATAAAAGAATAAATTTATTAATAAAGTATAGGGAGTTAGAGAGATGGAGAAATAGTATGGAGAGTAAAAAGAGTTTAAATATATATAGAAATAAACAGAATATTAGGTGTGAGTTAATATATGGTAATAGTAAGGAAAGTAGTTTATTGTTTAAGGCTCGAATGGGATCTTTAGCTACAAAAGAATATACATGTAAATGGAAAAATATGGGTGATTTAGTCTGTAAATTATGTAAGGAAGGAATAGAAAATGTTAGGCATTTGTTAATTGAATGTAAATGTTTGAAAACAGAAAGGGTACATATAATGAAGTTGTGGAAAAATAAATATGAAAAGAGTGATTATACAGAAAGTGAATTATTGTTTTTTATGCTGGGTTTGGGAAAAGATAAGGGGGATTTAGATATAAAGGTTATAGAGTTGACAAAGATTATGTTGTGGAAATGGGATAGAGCAGATTATGGGTAAATTTAGAGTGGGGAATGTAAAATAAAGTGGCTAACAGGTTTATCTGGGCATAATTGCTGAGATATTCTTGACTTCGTTTAAGGAGAAGCCATAATACATCACATCACATCACATCATCTGTATTGAAGCTGGTAATGGTTATATTTACAAACTCTTAAGCTTGTGTAATATGCCAAAAAGTAGTACATTGATAAAGACTACAGACTTTCATTATTTTTTTCAATAATTTTTTAAAGAACGATACAAATTAGTGTAAAAAATGTCAGAATTAATCCAACTGAAATATGATAAAAGATCACCTACTTGTTTGCATTCAATACAGACAGGGATAAACTTAAAAAAGATAGCATAAAAATGATTCATTACATTAAGAGTAAAAGAGATAGAACATTAAGTTATCAATTAAAAATATTAGACCAAATTTAAATTTTTATAAAATTTCAATTTTATATAATTTATATATGTATTTAGAAAATAAAATCAGTAATAGTCACAAAAAAAAATGAATTCAGATGGAATTAGTATGTAAAGTAACAGTGTGAGTAAGGCAAGAATGCTTATGTCACCTATTTTGTTTTTGTTGTATTTGAGAGCAATGAAGAGAGCAATAAAAAGATAAAGAAGAGGGATAGAGATACCATTAATACATGGCAAGGGAATATATACATTACCAGATCTTTTATTTGTAGATGAAGTCTTCTTGTGCACAGAAAGTAGGGAAGACAAGGAAGTCATGCTGAAGACATGTGCAAGAGTGGGTAAAGAGAAGGGATTAAATTTATGATGAAAAATCCCAAATAATGATGATAAATATTGGGGAAAGAGAAGAGGAAGAACTTTTATTGGGGGCTATAAAATTAAATGTGGGTAATAGGTATAACTATATAGGAATCATTTTAAGTAATCAAAGAAATTGCTTGAATGAATGGAAGAAAAAATTGATAAATGAAGCAAGAAAAGACAGGGACTGATAAAGAAATTAACTGTTTTCATATAATAAATATGATGTAGCTGGAATTGCATGGAAGGGAGTGGCAGTAGCAGGGTTAATATATAGTAATAATGTGTTATGTGTTAGTAAAGGGATGTTACATTATTTAGAAAAACTATAAAGAGAAGTAATAAGACATGCATTAGATGCAGGTGTATGGATAGCAAAGGAGACAATCCAAGGAGAAATAGAATGGTTACATTTTTACATGAGAGATACAAAAAGCAAAATGAAAATGTTCAGTAGATTGCAATTTATAGATAATAAGAGAATAGCCAAAGTAATATTTAATTGGGTTATGAATAAAGGACAAGGCAACAAGATGGGTGAGAAAGGTAGTATAGTATGCAGAAGATTTGGATAAAGAATTTATGTAAGTATCTATACAAAAGGTGGGATGATTGTGTTAGGAGAATTGTTGAGTGTTATAATAGCAAGGAATGGGATAGAAGATTAGATGCATTAATAAAAAATAGGAAGTCAGAGAGATGGAGAACTAATATGGAGATTAAAAAGAGCTTAAATGTATATAGAAATTAATAGAATATTGGGTGTGAGTTAATTTATGATAATAGCAAGGAAAGTAGTTTACTCTTTAAGACTCGAACGGGATCTTTAGCAACAAGGGAGTATACACATAAATGGAAAAATATGGGTGATTTAGCTTGCAAGTTATGTAAGAAAAGCATAGAAAATATTAGGCATCTAGTAATTGAATGTAAATGTCTGCAAGCAGAAAGGGTACAAATAATGAAGAATTAAGTGATTATAAAGAAAGTGTGTTCTTGGTTTTTATGTTGGTTTTGGGAAAAGATAAGGGGATTCAGATATAAAAGCCATGAAGTTGACAAAGATTATGTTGTGAAAATGGGATGGAGCAGGATAGAGAAGAATATGAGAAAAACTTAAGGCGGGGAATGGAAAGAGAAGGGAAGGTGGCTGTGAGATTCCTGACTCCAAAAAAGGAGAAGCCACAATGCATCACATCATATATAAAATAATAATTCAATTCAACTTATTTATCATACAAAACTACAGCATTAAGCTAATTTACAGAATTGCACCATAGCAAATATACAGTAATATACATAAATGAGTATAAATGATAAATTATTAATATGATTATATGCCATATTTCTATAAAAGATAAAGTAACACATTTAAAAATCCAAGGTAAAAATATTTTCATTAGTAAAATCATAATTATAGATAATAATTCATTCATTCACTAATTTAAGTGCCAAACACCAGCATATAGCCAATTACCATTAACACATTAATAATAACAAATAAATAAAATGGATAAATATAATGTACATAACAAAATAATAAAAAATAACCAATTTAACAAATATATATATATATTGTAACATTTTTTTTTCCATCTGTCTAGGTCTCTGTAAGCAATAAATTGCGTGAGTTGATCAAGTTATGAAAAAGAAGAATGTTTCACTCTTATTTCTAAAAACATAACTATATTTCCTGATCAACTCTATCTAGAAATTGTTATGATTACGATTGTCAATCAAATCAGTTTTTAATTTATAAATGAGGGCACCAGAGTCATTAGATTCACTGATTCTGCATTAAACATATCGCAACTTAACAGAAAATGAAGTAAACGATCGGGATTTTGGTTTCCCGTAACTTAGTTATAATTTAGAAAGTTATATACCTGGGGCTTAATTGCTAAGTATTGGCAAAGATAAATTATCTGTTCAAATAAACTAACCCTACTAAATTTAATAATAAACATTAATAACATACAATGAAAAAGTTGATGAAAGCAAAATATTTTATTCTAACGAACTTAAAATATTTTTAAGATAAATAATTAAATAAAATTGGAGAGTACACATGCCAATCCAGATATTAAATCAACTAATTAGATAAAATAATTAACATCACTAAACAATGTTCTCTTAAAAATTTCTTACATAAAGTTCCTTTAAAACAACAGTCTCTTTAATACAAAAATTAAAAGTCTATATCAGGATAATATTATAAGCTTATATGAAGAATTGTTTGCAAACTTTAAGTCACAATCAGGGAATGAAGAATTTTAGCTTACCGGTAAGTTTACATAGGTTATGGTTACCATGCATGGTTTTTCCTGTGGTAGAAGGAACTCATGGACATCAGTTATAAGTGATCTTGGTCTGTCCTAATGGCTAGTCATGAAAGCTTTTCTGGTGTCTGTCTTCAGGAACAATGTCAGCAAAAGCCTCATTCACTCCAATACGCAGAATTATTTCAGTGTAGAGTGGTCCTGAATATATTTTGTTATTCAGGACCAACCAAAAGAAAAAACAGACAAGATGCCGATCAAACTGATCTCCCCTTTTTGTACTCAAGGTCCAGTTTTCAGACTTCTGTGCATACCTTTTGCTTTTGTTAAAAATACACGTTGATAATCTTGTGCATTCTTTTGTATTTTTCAGTTACTAAGTTCTCCTTTTCATAAAGTCTTTCTGTCATCTTTAATTAACTAAAAATATTTTTCTTTTAGCTTATCTGGATTAGTAATTTGTGTGTCTTTTGTTCTTTCCAATTTTTACTTCTATTTTTAATTAGATTAAAAAATATATGAATGAAAAATGTAACTTTCATTATACATTTTAAAAAAAAATTATACCAACTAAAAAAAAAAAATTTAATTGCATATTTTTAATAAGATCACTAACTTTACTTCTTCCTTTAGCTTTTACCCAAATGCCAATATATTTGTACCATATGTAAATAAATGGTACAATATATATATTTTAATGGGCACATACGATGTTACATTATTTTTTTATTAGTAAACATGAAAAAAATAAAAGTTCGCCAATAAAAACTTTTTAAGAATTAAAAGTTGGAAATTAAAAAAATCATCTTAAACTCATATATATATATAAAATCGCACAGATAAAAAAATTATTATTAAAATAAAACTTTATTAAAAATAGAAAAACTAAATCTTTCAACAAAAAGATTTAAAGATAAATATATATCTTTAAGTTTGGAAAACACATTAATTAATCAGAAAATGGAAATGATTGTTTTAATTAGTTAAATGTAAACTAGCCTTGGGCATTTAAATGTATAAGCAATGGTCAGATTAAAAAACAATAGAAACTAATGGCCAATGAAAGAAATCCATCGGGAAATCGGACCTCAACGGAAGGATTATCATCATTGATGACGTAATGTCCATTGGATCCTAAAGTTACATATAAAAGAAAAAGGTTTGGAAACAAATGTTTAAGGAGTAAAGAAAATTAATTAGAAGAGAGATGTGACTATATGTATTAGTGCGGAGTTGAAGGAGAAGGGATTGAAAAGACGCACTCTTCAATCCCTTCAGTTTTGTTAAAAAAAGAGAAATGACATCGTTTTTTCTACATTAAGGACCAGCTAAACTAAAAGACCTCCGGATAAATAAAAAACAATGGCTACCTCAACCAATCTCTTTAGGACGGCGTGGGAATTCACGTTCAAACACAAGCAACGGATAAAAAGGAACGTTTTAAAATTGTAAGAACTTTTTGAACTCTAAGCTTTAAATATATTTCTAAAACTCCAGTATACTACACAATAAGAACTTTAATTTTAAAACTTGTTCTGTATTTAAAATAATTGCAATAGAATCCTATCTGACCAACTTAATTTATTAATAAGTAATTTCATTTAATTTATTTCTTTTGTAAAATCATTTCCATTTATTTATTTATTTATTTTTGTTCTTTAAGTTTTTATTATGATTTCTGTTTTTCGTTAAATTAAATTATATAAATGTTAAACTTAAGTCGGGTGTGAATGGCTATATAAATTTGTAAAGTTATATTAGGGGAGGGTAATCTTAGGTTATTTGTTTTGTAGTTGAATTAGGTCAGTGGATTGGATATATTGGTGTAACTAGTAGATGTAGTACAAGATTCGCTATGGGCAGAATCGCTTTATATGCCACACACTCTCATTCTGCCTATGGAATGTGATCGTAAGTCGGCAGAAATGACCGTGGTTCCTTCCTATGGAGTTTTTTTTATTGCTCTTATCATCAGATAGATGTAGTATTCCTATCTGATGAGAGGCAATTTCTTCTCTTAACCTAATGGTGCTGTCGTATTCGTATTACATTGAACACATCAATATATCAGATGGATTGACATTGGTTTAACTGTGAACTTGTGGCCTAGGGTTAAATAAGGGATAAAAAAAATTTTTCCAAATGCAATCTATGTAGTCTATTCATACTCGACACACTAAATAAAAATGCATTAAATTTAAGTTGGGTATAAATGCTTGCATGGGTTTGTTATCAGTTAATTATGTTTTTTGGTTTTCATATTTGATCAAAATATATAGACATTCGGTAAATACTGATACCTTACAGTGAGTATCTAAGATGTATTTATTTCAGATGTCTTTTAAGTTATTGGTATCTATGCAGCATCTTATGATGAATGCTATTGGGTTTTCTATAAATTTCCCTCTACATTTCCATCAATGACTTTATATTTTGATCATTTATGTTTACTTTGAAATGTTTTTGACCGTGTAATCTATGTAACCGATCTATACTCAACATTTATAAAACAAACTTTTATAAATCCATCTGTGCGAACTTATTAAATAAAAATGTAAATTAAAATCTAAAATAAAAGTTAAGTTAAATTTTAAAATGCTAAAATAAACATACTAAAATAATAATGTTAAATTTTATATATATGTGCGTAAATAAATGTTTGTGTGTTAATTACTGGCAGTGGCTTATTTTATTCTTTTTTATATATTCTTAGATAAGAATTTATTATAAAAAATAAATCTCTGCTATTCCACTGAGCTAGTGACAATGGGCTAATGACCGGAATCAACCAATATAAAATAAATAATTTTTTTTTGTTGTTGAACTTACGTATCTGCCTACTATATAAATTTTCTAGGTTCAAATGCCTAGATGGTGCCCATGTAGTGCAGATTACGTTAAGCTCTCTAATCCAGATCGTTATAATATATATATATCAAGTTAAACCAATCAAACCTGGCATTTAAATTTAATAACATTACAAAATTGATTATAATCTAAATTGAAGTGATTAATATTACTACAAATCTGATTATATAAAGATGGTAACCTAAATAAAGGAGAAAATTTAAGAATATTGGAATGACAAGTTTTAATGTAACAAACAGAAGCAGACCGAGTATCATGCACATAAGATCTAATTATAATTGTAGAAATTGTGTCAGATAAAAGAACTATTTTATTAACAATTTTATAAAGATATTTAAGATCTCTATATTGTCTTCTAGAAGAAAGATGAACAACAAATTTATTTTCCAGAGAAACATATTTGAAAAACTTATTAGTCACTGATTGCAGTAAATTACATCCCTGTTTAGAGCTAGGATTCCAAATGATTGAACAATATTCAATGATGGGAAGAACCAATGATAAAAATAATTTAAATTTTGTACCACCACTGAAATGATAACCAAATCTTAGAATGGTACCTATAATTTTTAAAGCCTTACCAATAATCATTTCCAAATGAGGAAGAAAGGATCTGTTGCTAGAAAATATTACTCCCAAATCTTTCTGGGATTCAACAGAAGTAATTTTGTGAGAATTAATAAAATAAAAAAAATGTAAAACTTCAGATTTTTTAGAGTACAAGACTAAGGAACATTTACTGAAATTAACAGTCATATTATTTAGATCACACCAAGCACTAAAATTATCTATATCCTTTTGAAGAAGAGTGCAATCACACACTAATGTGATTCTTCTAAAGATTTTACAGTTATCAGTGTAGCATAAAAGATAAGAAGATTTTAAACAATCCTTAAGGTCATTCATATAAATGTTAAAAAATATAGGTGCCAAAATACAACCCTGAGGAACTCCCAAATTACGTTTAAAACAAGATGAAATAACATTATTAAATTTGATATATGCAGTATGACCATGAAGAAAGGATTGAAACCAATAAACAAGTTTAGTAGAAAAACCCATTTGATATAATTTGTGAAGAAGAATACTGTGGTCTACTTTATCAAAAGCTTTTGATAAATCAAAATAAATAACACCAAGTCTCTGCTGGTTCTCAATTGCATGTGCTATATGATCATAAATTGTTAGCAATTTAATTTCTATAGATCTATTAGGTATAAAACCATGCTATGAAGAAGAAATCAGTTTACTAACATCTAAAATAGTTTTATTATAAACATACCTCTCAAAAATTCTAGCAATACTATGTGCACACTTAAGAACATTAAGAAAAATATAAGAATTCAGTGACAAATTAAAAATAAATGCAAAAGGCACTGCAATAAATTCAGCTAGCCCTTTGTAAATAAATGAAAGAATATTATCATTTCCCAAACTAGAATGAATCTTAAGTCGCTTAATAGCTATAACAACATCATTCTTACAAATATGGTCAATCATACAATGAACAGTTGGAGAATTACAAAATAATGCACTATTTTAAGATAATAATAATAGTAGTAGTAGTAGTAGTAATAGTAGTAGTAGCAGTAGCAGTAGCTGCAGCAGCATGAGGAGGAGGAGGAGGAAGAAGAAGAAGAAAGTGAAAGCAGAAAGAACCACGGAATCATTATCCAGATCATATCTATTAATATACACAAAAGTATCACTATTCAATCAACTTATTATATCAAAAATCAACTACTACTTACCAATAAATAGTTTCACAAAACTAACTCTCAATAAATCTGTAATGGAAAAACTTGTCAAAGAACTTTGTATGTAATAGGTCCACGTGTTATTGTTTTGGTAGGATTGGTCACATGAAGAAGTTATGTCGATTTAAAAATGGAAAAATATAGAATGTGCAGTATTAAAGGTCACTTTAGTTCAGGCGTGTAAACTAAAGCAAGTTTATATAAAAAATAAACCATGCCCAGACTTTAAATTGAGAGGAGGAGGTGAATGTAATACGATGGAATTAAAAAACATTAAAGATTCAGCCAATGGTCAAATTACATTAGAGGTTGCTATTTGTACATTTAGAGTTATAATGGAAGTTGACAATTGAATTGGATTATCAATTATGTCATTAAAAGTTAGGAACAGAATTAGATTTCAATCTAAGGTGAAGTTAAAATTGAAGAAGACAAATGTAGTGGCCACAGATGTGAATGATAATAGAATACAAATCTATGGGAAACTGTATGTCCCAGTGGTTGTAAATAATAGAATCAAAAGATTACCACTGTTTGTAGCAGAAAGAAATTTCTCTCCTTGGACGAAATTGATTCAAACTGCTAGGAATATGTTTAAAAATAATCAATAAAGTAAAATTGGAAATGGAAGTTAGAAATGAATATCATAAAATTTAAACAGGAAGTAGTTGAGTTATGAGTATATCCTATTAATATTGAACTGTTAAAAGAAGCACATCCAATGATGTTTAAACTATGCAAAGTCCCATATGGACTTAAGCTGAAGGTGGTAGAAACAAAACATGGTAAAGAAAGAAGGGATGGCACCAGTCAAAGACTTGATGTGGGATACCCCTGTTGTTTTAATAAAACTGGATGGAACAATGCATTTATGCGGAGATTATCAAATTACAGTTAACAAATAAATTAATAAAGATATGTATCCAGTTTCAAATGTGCATGATGTGTTGACATCATTACAGAGAGTCTCAGTCTTTGCAAAAATTGATTTAAAATCAACATTTCATCAAAACCTGGTTTCTGAGAGTACAGCTGAGATGTTGACTCTGAGTACTCACTCGTGTTGGATTGTTCAGGTGCAACTAATTACCTTATGGAACCATAGCAGTTTCTGAATTATCTTCCAAACTAAAATGAATATGCTACTGCAAAACATTGAGGGAATTATTCAATACCTGGATGATATTTTGATTACAACCCATTCTGAAGAAGAGCTGATAAAACAGGTTATGGAGGTGTGCTCCAAGTTAAATAATGTAGGAACAAGATTGAATGCTGCCAAATGCATTTGGTCAACCTCACAAAAAACTTTTTTAGAATATGTGATAAATAAAAATGAAAAATATCCAAACCTGGAAACAGAGTAGTGAAAGAAGCAATTACTCCCAGGAATGTAAAAGTCTTACTAGGGACTGCTTAACTTTTACAAAAGTTTTCTTAAAGGAAAATCACATTATTTAAGACCATTGTATGTAATTATTGCAGAAGAGCCAACAATGGAAGTATAACAACAAGAAGGTATCAGCTATTAAACAAGTAAAAGAATTACTGATGTCAGACCAACTTTTAGTACATTAACATAATGATCTGGAAGTTTCTATCACTTATTACTGATGCTTTAGAATATGCAGTTGGGGCTGTTATTGCACATCATTGTGCTGGTGGAGAATGTTCAATTTCCTATGCCTCTAAAACATTATCATCAGCAGAGAAAAACTATAGTCAGCTGGATAAGGAAGCTTTGTCCATAATATTTATAATAAAGAATTTTGACCTGTATGTATATGGTGAGAAATTTATAATCTATACTGACCATTGTCCATTTTTGAGGAATTTTGGAAAAAGATAAAAAGATACCTGACTACACAAGCCAATGGCTTATATGATGGATAAACATATTATCGGCTTATAACTATGAATGCATCTATAAACCAGGAAAGAAGATTATGCATGTTTATGCATTGCCATGTTTGCCTATTAGAGAATGTATTAAACAGGAATTCATAGAAATAAATTTGCTAGATGTAATAAATAGCATGAAGAATTTAAACAATGGAAAAAGTGTGAAGTGGGATCCTGAATATAGGAAGCTGATTAGGTGGATTTGAGAAGAATGGCCAGAAAAATGTCCAAGTTTTGTAGCTGTTGTAATTTGGAATGCACATCATAATATGTCAATGTGTAATGGGTGTTTTTTAAATATTGTCAGAGTGTTGATACCTAGAGAGAGGCATACACAGATGATTGATTTGCTGCATAAATAACAGACAGACAGCATAGGGATGAAAGTTTTCTCATTCTTAGGTGTGGTGGTTTAGAATAAATAATATTAGACCAAAAAATAAAGAAGTGCTCTGATTATAAATCCACAGCTGATCTTCCACAGAAAATATTCAAATTATGGTTAGAAGCAAAGTAACCAGGAGAGTGCGTTCACATGGATTATGCTGGACCAATAAATGAATACCAAATTCTGATAGTTATGGACTTGTATTCAAATTGGGCTGAGAATAAATTAGTAAAATCTGCAAACATGAAGAATACTATAGAAGCTTTACAAAAAATTTTTGCTACCCATGGTTTCCCCCAAGGCTTTAGTATCAGCTAATGGTACAGCATTTACTTCTGAAAGATTTGAAGCCTATACAAACACAAAAAAATACATGTACTTACACCAGAAAATCACCCCACTTCAAACAGACTTGCCAAAAAGGCAGTACAGAGTTTGAACACAGCCTTGATGAAAATTAAGATAGTTGATTTTAAAAATGCTTCAAAATAATTATATTTTATCAACATTTTATACCAAGCACTTTGAAAAGTAAAACACCTGCTGAAATACTGTTCGGGAGAAAATGAAGTATGTATTTATCAAAACTTTTGCCAACTTATAGATCAGAAAGAAGGAATAAATCTAATTTAAGAAAATTTGATATAGATGGTGCTGTTGGATATGAAAGTAAAACGAGTTTAAATATATATAGAAATAAACAGAATATTAGGTGTGAGTTAATATATGATAATAGTAACTAAAGTAGTTTATTGTTTAAGGCTCGAACGGGATCTTTAGCAACAAGAGAATATATATGTAAATGGAAAAATATGGGTGATTTAGTCTGTAAATTATGTAAGGAAGGAATAGAAAATATTAGGCATCTGTTAATTGAATGTAAATGCTTGAAAACAGAAAGGGAACATATAATGAAGTTATGGAAGAATAAATATGAAAAAAGTGATTATACAGAAAGTGGATTATTGGTTTTTATGTTGGGTTTGGGAAAAGATAAGGAGGATTTAGATATAAAGGCCATAGAGTTGACAAACATTATGTTATGGAAATGGCATGGAACAGAATATGGGAAAACTTAGAGTGGGGAATGGAAAATAAAGTGGCTAAGAGGTTTCTCTGGGCATAATTACTGAGAGATTCTTGACTTCGTTTAAGGAGAAGCTACAGTACATCACATCACATCGCATAAAAAATATATGGATTTCAGGTAAGATCACTGAAATTGTATCTAAAGTTATACATGACCTTAAACTTGAGAATGGAGTGTATGAAACAAGGCATTGATCATTTAAATGAGAGAATTAATGATATGACAATCATAGTTGTTAACAATATTATAATAACCAATCTTAAATTAGAAAATTTAAGTAATGATCTAAATGAGGATTCACCCACCCAAAATAAACTGTTGTCTATTAAACTAGATGGGGAGGCCAATAAATTACTGATGATTGTCTAGACAAGCAGTTGTTATTATCAAAAAAACAAATCAAAATGAAAGTCAAAGTAATTCTACTCCAAGAAGTCAGAGAATTTGCAAGACCTCCAGACAGAGTGAGTGATCATTTTTTAAAGTGAGGGGAGATGCACTGCCTGGCATTGATTATTATTGTAAAGAAAGTGCCATTTTTATTTGTGAAATGTGTAATTAAAAGTATGAATTTGTTATGATAATGAGATATAAAAAGCTCTCTCTCTCTCTCTCTCACTCTCTCTCACTCATTCACTCTCTCACTCACTCACTCACTCACTCAGTTTTATGAGAGTTGATGCAACAGTGGTTGTAAAAGGAATTCAGTGCTGTTGAAAGTTAATGGCTTCTCTCATAAAGGAGAAAAAAGTGGGTGCAAAATTATAGCCTAAATGGACTAAATTAAGGATATTAATTTACTAATGCCAATGATAACTAAGTGCAAACTTTTAACAAACTGAAAATATTAGTATATATATACTCCTCTGATCATAGTTATCCCCAAATTGTTATGGGAACAAATAGTTATTCTTGTTAATATTATTATTTTCTATATACACAAATGTATTATTAGCAATTCAGCTTAAGAATAAATTTTCTGAAATATAAAAATTATCTGTTTAATTTATTTTAATGTTATGCTATCACATCTTGGTAGAGACCCCCTGTGAATACAGAATAAAGCAAAAATAATCAATCATTGATATTTGAAACGAGCAATATGAAATTGAATATTAGCTGGCGTTTTGCATTTAAAATTGAATTTTCTTAACGCATTAATCAAGCCAACTTAAGATTTAAATTCTAATAATTTGAATAAGCTTAAAAATAAACATTAATTATTAAATATGCACAGATGAGAATATATTTTACATTGAAGCCATAATAATAATTCAGAAGTAAAACTAAAACTAAAAAAATTGTATACTCTTTCTTGTATCTTTGCATTTTTGTAAGTTTATTAAAAAGATTTTATTTGGGTTTCACTGTGAATTATTATTATTATTTGCTTTTCAAATTACTTAATCCATAAACAATATATTTTCAATGCTACATATTTAATAACTTATATATTTATTAAAGTGATTACTATATATATATATATAACCAGAAGTTTAGTATAGACAATATACATGTATTTAAATATATATATATATTGAGACAGATGCTTTGTTATATCTAAAATCTATATATGCAGAAGAATAGGGGTTTCAGTTTAAAAAAATTTATTTGTAAATTAATTTTGAAATTTTGTTAATTTAATTTTATATTAAACATGTGTTATGAAAGTACAGTTGCAGGTATATATGCCACATACCCATGAATCACTAAAATACTTTTTTGTATTTACTAGAAGTAATGTAAATTTTAGTTAAAAAATAAAAAGTAAACTTTGTAAATAAAGATTATTTTTAAAACTTTTTAGAACAATGCTTTATGAAAGTACAGTTGCAGGTATATATGCCACATACCCATGAATCACTAAAATACTTTTTTGTATTTACTAGAAGTAATGTAAATTTTAGTTAAAAAATAAAAAGTAAACTTTGTAAATAAAGATTATTTTTAAAACTTTTTAGAACAATGCTTAATCTCAAAATAAAATTTTAATCTGTACAACAGTTGTAATAACAAAAATATAAAAGTAAAGATTGTTAAGATAAGACATGTAAAAGAATTAATACAACATGTAAAAATGTTCTATTTTAAGTGCTTGAAATGTTCTATTTTAATTGATTAAAAACCTGGCTATTTTAAGATGTTAATTTAGAATATTCTAAAAAAATTTGTGAAAGAACAATAAACTGAATGTGTATAAAAACTCCCCAAAATATATTGTTTTATTCAAGCTATTCATTCATTAGAAATGTTCATTGATCATTCACCTGAGTTTTTCTATGCTATTAGTTCCAGATGCTGGGACTTCTCATTCTGTGTAGCAAGCCACACTTGTTCACCAGCTCTTTCATCAAAATTAGTGATAATCCACCAACAGTTCTTGACAAGTGGCCTGCAGTAGTAAAATAAACTGACAATTTTTTCTTAATGTTGTTTTTCAAAATATGCTGGGCTAGGTACCTTACCAAGACAACCTCCATGCTTTAAGCTGAACCTTTGTCATCCAACATTTTGTGGAATCATAAAATTTTAGAAAGCTGACCTCCTAAAGTTAACTTACAAAGAAGACTTTCAACTGACTTCCCAGACAACTACAATTATAAAATGGACCAAGGTAGCTACTTTAATAAATCACAGAAAGGAAAGCAACAACCTTGAAGGACTTAGTGGTAATATAAAATTTTATATACCTTAAAAGAAGCCAGGAATTGTTATAAGGGTTTCCTTAAATATATGCACATTACTTTTTTTAACTGTAATATTAGATTTGAATATTGTTTTTGTATTTATGCAATTTATTAATTTCTTCATGGATTAGTTTACTATTATTATTATAGAGGTCAATTTATATAATTAATAGACCTTAAGTTAATTTTATAAATTCATACCACATTGAATAACAAAATATTTTTTTAATATTTAAATTTCTATTCTACTTTTTTTATTAAATCAATTTTATAATTTGTTACTATTAGTAACAACAGCAATCTAAAGCAAATGAAATTCTTATTAAATAAAATAAATTGAGAAATTCATAGACTAATATTTTTCTAGTAAACTTATTTCTACAGGATGTTTAAAATCTCTTTAGTTATATGTATATGCAAGAAATATATTCAACTGTAAAAGTCAAACTTGTGTGGGCTATTGTATCCTATGTATAGTAAATCATATTTGGTTATGGGTGTTGTGTAGGATAAGACTGCTCATTGTAAATCCACTAACTCTTTGGTGTAGCTTGGGTTTGATCACACTGCACTGTGCCTTAGCAAACTCTATAGGTCTATATAAGTTAGTAATGATAATAGGAAAGTTAATTTAAATCTTATGCAATATCACTATCCCTTAAAAATTGTTGCTTTTATATAAATACTTTGATAATATTTGCTTTTTCTGGGGATATTACACTAGAGAAACATAACAGTCTAAATCAACTTTTCACTTAGATCTTATTTAATGGGACTCATCTATGAAGAAACATTACTTTCTTTTTATTTAATTTTATTTTGGTGAACTTTGTTTTTTTTATATATTTTAAATTTTATATAAACTTAGTATCAAATAAACATTATTATTGTATTTACTAATTTGGCTGGTGTTTTTTTACTGAGTCTGTCTATCAATTGTTTAATAATTTGGAGTCTCATACTCTAAGTTGAGCTAGTGTCAGGGGCAGGTAATTTATTTTTATGTCAGGCTCACCATCATTAGTGAATACTTGGTCATCCCAAATAAATTTTCTAGGTTCATTAAGTAGCCTAGTGGTGCCTCAAGTGATCAATGTTCTTAATGCATGTGGGTGTCCAGTACAATATATATATATATATGTATAGTACAATATATATATATATATATATATATATATATATTCTTTCACCACAGCTATATCACCTACTGCAATATTTAGTAACAAAAAGATGCTAGATGATAGTGCTTAACAGATCCTTATCAAGTGCAGTCCTATTCAATATCCCCAGACTAATCTCTAGCTTATGGCTTTCATCAGTGAAGAACTTTGGATCTTGAAACAGTGCATCTAGACATTTACGATATAATATCTTTTTAATTTAGCAACCATATTTTATCTCAAGTTATCAACCCAAATTAAAAAACATATAAATGTTTTCAGTCTAAGCCAACTTGCCTGAATAATCATAGTATCTATATTTTATACTGATCTTGGGTTTGATAATGATAGCCTTTTCTATTTTGTGGCCAGGAATAGTATAAAAGCTAACATTAATTGGCAATAGTTGTCATGAAAGAAAAAATTCTGGAACAGTAATGTGCAAACTGGAGCATGCGATAAGTACATGTGACATTTTATTGGTAATGTGTGTGTGTATAAAACATTACAATTTTTAACCTATTGAAGTATTTATATCAATACATGAATAATATTGTCCAGCTTCATTTACACTGCAATGCATATTTGCCCATATATGAAAAAGTGATTTGATGTTCTGTGCCAGTAGATGTTTGTGATGTAATGGAATTAAAATGGGGCACTGATAAAACCCAAAAACTTGGATAATTTATATTTACAGTACAGTGAATTGTTCACTCCTCCACAATGTGTTAAAAGTAGATAGAACTAATCTCTACCTTGCCTGAGAGATATGGCAAGAGTTAAGTCTTTCTGTCTTTATAAAATTTGCAGACATCTTGCTCTTTAAATGAAATATGATATCTGGGCTAGAGATAATCTCTAATTTAATAAATTATTAATAATAATTATTAATGTTCTGATATGAGATGATGGGTATCAAAGTTGTGAGGACCGAAAGTTTGGCACTTGTACATCAAACTGTTATAATTTGCTATTTATAAACACTGAACAAATGGTAAATACATAGTTAAGAGATTATGAAGTGGTCCAACTGATAAATGCTGTTTCAATAAAAAGTATGTATTTTCAGGATCATTTGTTGTTGTTTTTTCAGATATATTTGTTCATATGTTTCAGGATGTGTGGTGAAATGGAAGCATTAAATATATCTAGAAATACATATTCCATGAGTTTATGTTTAACTCATTTGGGAAATGAAGGCAGTTTTAAAAAGCATGCATAGTAAGAGAAAATCGTCCAACTATCTTAGCTGGTAGCTAGTTACATTGTGGGTTAGTTGAGATGAGAATTCCACTGATGAAACCAAAAAAAGTGAAACATATCTATGTAATTAAAGAAACAAAATCTGAATAATGCATTCATAAATATTAATTAATGTATTAACATTCATATATTTATACTGAAGAGAATAAAACTTTCTACATTGAAATAATATTTTTGTTGTTAAACAATGTATTTACGTTTCAAAAAACTTGTGAATTGTCATAACGTTTTATATTCATGATTTTGAATAAGTTTAATTAATGAGTTTTTTATGTTTGTTTTTAAATTTCAGGTTTTTCAAACAGTGCCTCGAAGTTTTTCACGAGTATGTTTATTTTTATTCTGACTTGTAATGTTGCGAGTTCATTTGGTAAGTATCATTACTTAAACCTCTAAATATTGATAGCAGTAATCTATTAAACATCACTCTGTGCTTGAATCATATACATTAGCATAAATAATCAATTAACTTCAGATAATAGCTACAAACAAATTCTCTAGTAACTATCTTGGAGATACTTTCTTACCTTTTATCTTATTCAAAATAATGATCTACTGAAAAGATTACAACCAGAAGTGGTCTTGCATTGGTGGTCGAGAGGTCAGCGTGACTGCCTTGCACTTGCAGGCAGTTGCCTGGGTTGCGGGTTCACGTCCCGGATGATGCTATGACACTTAAAAAAACATAAAAATAAAATAAAAATAAAAAAACTAATATCACTGATTTCTAAATTTTTTCATAGGTGTCTCTGCAGGAGAGGGATGAGAAGTATATTATTGCTATCAAATTAGTATTAAGTGTAAGCTATAGAAACTATTTTTTTTGTTTTGCTTTAGTATGAATTATATTAAGAATATGGCAAGAAATAGCAAAGCACATTATGGTCATATAAAAGCCACCAATTATAGATCTCACTTTGTCTTCTGACAGAGAACTTAACATATGATAGGTAAATAAAAAAAAGCACGGTTTGAATAATCTCTGAAATAGATAGGACTCTTTAAATGCTCCCCTTAGAGAAATAATGTGAAGAAGCTAGTATCTCTTTTAATATTTGAAATAAAATACTTTAAATTAGACTGGGGAATCAGATTTTTTTTCAAAAAGTGCATGAGTACACATTGAATTGCAAATTATAGAAATGAAATGAAGGCACTTTTTAATGAGAAATACCATGTGATTGTGGGAGAATGGATATTGATGAGATCAGTTGTTCCATTGAAATGTGGTGGATGAAAGAGCACAAACTGATGATTTGAAAAGGAAAAATGGGGTGTCTAAAGAGACAGACAATTTATGTATCAATGAACATATGTTTGATTGAGAAAATACAAAAATATTGAATAGAGAAGAAAAAGTACAAAGAAGAAACTTCAAAGAAGCTGCTCACATGATTATGCAAATAATCCCATAATTCAAGCCAATTTGATAGTAGATAATGTCCGGAAGCCATTAATTAACTTTTACCTTTAAAAAAAGTTTAAAAAATCAGCACAATTCTCATAGATAAGTATACGAAATTTCTATTATCATCTTTGGTAGAATAGCTAGTTGGTTAGAATGATACATTAAAATTTCAATACTCAAGAACTAAGGATCCAGGGTCAGTCCTTATACCAGTGCTGTTACTAGTCGGGCTAACATACATGGAGAATATCACCACTCAAAATATTGTGTTGAATACTAACAATTGAACGATTAATTTTTCTAAACAAATTCTGTTCTTAATATTAGATGATGAAAATAGTCCAACAAATAATTAATATATAATTAATATATTGAGATTTTAATATAAATGTGTAAGGAATACATAATTATGAGAGGTAAGAAAAAGGAATGCTTAAGTCAATAAGAAAAATATGTAGAGAAAAAAAAATTATATTAAATGCTTTTATTTACCATGCACTAAAAAGCAAAAAAATCATTTTTCTTCAATCATAATTGGAATTTTTGGACTTAACTTTAAATAAAAGCATGGGGCGGGGTCAAGCATTGTTAGCCGAGAGATCATCGCAGCTGCCTGCAAGCAAGTAGTTGGTTGCAGATGGTTGTGGGTTCGCATCCCATGACATATGAAAAAAAAGCATGGGGTGGGGGAGTCAAAATTTAATTGAATCTCTTGTTATGAAAAATAGGGAATGACTTTAATTAATTTCTGGACCTCCCCCTCCCCATGTAATGATAAATATTTTTTGTCAAAAAAAGAAAGAAAAATAGAAGAATTAAACCACAAAGGTGGCTTATGTAGAGATCATAGGGAGAATATTAAACAGTTGTTTTTGGTGTGTAGGATATTTGTAGATGTGTATGGAACTTGGAAAAATACCAGAATGCTGAGAATAAAAGATTTTTTTAAGTCTTTGCAGTAAGAATGTCAGAATAAGATATTGAAATTACTAAAATGACTTTTATTAAAGTGAGATAAGGAAGAGTAACACATCAGTGCTAGGAGAATGATTTTATAGATGTAAATTGGTAAAGACATTAAAGAAGATGTAGATGAATTTCTGAAATATAAAATGACTTTATAAGAAGTGAATGTTATATTGCACAATTTCATAATTTTCTGTCTTTAAACAGGAGTTTATTAAAATGAGGTCAGTTTCCATGTGGTGACTATTAGTTTTGGATGCTATTTGTACAGTGTTCCAAAAGAAAAATGTTATTTATCCACACCCCAATATTTATTTTGGTTAACAATATCTCAGGATATACAATCTGTCTAAAATAACTTGTGACTTCATCAAGAAAAAGCTATTTAACATGGCATTGCATTACTTCATCAAAAATATATTAGTGGTAAAAAATTCTTCTAATAAAACCTTGTTCATTTTGTATTACAAAGATATATTTTTAATTATAAACAATTTTTTCTAGGTGCATTTTTATCGACTAGTTGCCCATCTTTGGCCATTGCTCTAGCTATTAGCTCACCTGTTGTTGTAATGTTCAGCGTTGTTGGTGGTTACTACATCAATGTTAAGTAAGTTAAATCAAATAGTTTGGATAATACTTATTAAGAAAACAGTAAATATGCTTAGGTATTTGTATCTTCAGTATGCCAATAAACATCACATGATCACCATTTCTTAGAAATAACGTTGATTTCTATGATAATCACACATATATGTATGTAACCAAACATGTTGTTACAACAGATGGCAATAGACAAATAACTGAAGTTTCAAAAATGGATTCCAAAATTACTGTAAAAGATCTAGAAACTGATCCTAGGTGAAATAGATAGATTGTTGAAGTATTGTCAAAGAAAAAATAATGATGACAGAAACTGGATTAACTTTACAGAGATCTTTATTTTATAGTAAATATTAGCAACTTTAGTGATTTTATTATCTAAATAAATAAATAATTCAACCGCTTTATTTCTCGAGAGTTTATAAGAAGTTTGAGCATGGGAGTGCTAGAATGGGAATCAATTAGAAGTTGTTATATTCCAAAGTCTGGTACTATAATGCTGCACTAAACTGC
Organism: Epiperipatus broadwayi; assembly: GCA_028023455.1. Lineage (NCBI taxonomy): Eukaryota > Metazoa > Onychophora > Udeonychophora > Euonychophora > Peripatidae > Epiperipatus > Epiperipatus broadwayi. Next base: position 4,003,676 of record JAQFVV010006247.1, read on the forward strand.
ACAGTTTACGTTGATTGGTTTAAAAGCTCATCATCAGTTTTTAAGATTCTTTTCATATGGAAGTATTTTAAAACATGTTTTTATATCATGAAAGAAGACAAAAGTATTTTTAAAAATCTGAAGATGGTTCTTAGAAGTAAATGAAACATCTTTTATAACAAAAACAATGTAGTAATCTTTTTATATACATGGTCATTAGGTTATAAGACTTTGTTTGGTACTTGGAGCTTGAGATAAAAGCAGATCTTATGTAGTATACTATATCATATATATATATATATATATATATATATATATATATATATATATATATATCAATAACTCTGTCTACAATGTAAATTTATCTGGGTGCACTTTCGGTACTATGTACCAGATTTATGATAAACAAGAGAATATTAGTGTTCCATGTGTACTGGAATCTTAACCAATCAGTTTAATTTGTTTACCATAGCTTTGGTACACAGCAATGAAAGCATGCTTGGCTAAATATTATTATCAAATTGTTCTTCTCTGTAAGACACAGATATATGTGTGTATATTCTATATATACACACATACCAATACTGCAATTTTATTTATAAATCATATACAATCAGGATTTTAATAATAATTACATAAAACTGTAATACAGAGTTTTAAAAATGAAAAGGCCGATCAATAATGCTGAGCATGAGACAAGAAAATAGGCCAAATGAAATATGATTCATGGTGGCATTCATTCATATAAGCCAGTGCACATAAAATTTAATATTTTTAAAACCATGGGATACTGAAATTATGGATGATGATATCATGTGTACAGAAAGACTAAGTAAAAGATAAAAACTGCTGTGATTTTCAGAATTTACATTATTTTCTACCATTTGCATAGAGCTAATAACTTTAAAAAATAGCACTCTCCTAACTTGCTCAATGAACCAACTGCTCTTGAAAAACAGTTCAGCACCCCACTTTTATTAGATTGTTCAGTCAATGAAAAATTGTCATTTATATTAGTTTACCCTGGATGAATATGAAGATTAGCAAATCCAGAAACTGTAAATACAGAGTCATATATATATTGTCTAATTCAAATTTTCATGGGAGAGTCAATTACTTATTCATTTTAAACTCCATGCAAGCAAAGAATTTTAATTCAAATATTTGTAATATAATAAATAAAATGTTATTTTAACAGTTATATATAATTTTCAGTCTTGACTAACAAAACCAAACATGAATTGGAAAATATTTCATCACCTCCATTTTATAATGGGGGTGTTCAAATATATAGGGTTTTTTTTTAATTAGTAAATCTCAATTGTATCCTAGTATTTTCTTCTTTTTCCTTTTCCTATGTATTGATTTCTACTACTGTTTACAATTCTCTTAAACACTTTATCAATACTCTTTATTTATGTCAAAACTAACAGTTTCAACTGTCCTGCAGTCATCATCTGAACTCTTTACAATCCTATTTCTAAACAGAGTTGTAAATGGTATGATATATCATAGTATTCCAACCATCATCTATCATAACAGAAAATTTGACCAATCTTTCTTAACTATGAATGCATTTTGTGATCAATCTTTGTTTATCACATAATCTAGAGTTAAACCACTAAACATCACATGATCACTATCTCGTACTAGCACATTAATTGTTATTAAACAATTCAAAACAAAGCAAAACTCTCCATATAGTAGTTCTGGCATCTAATGATTGCTCTTGTTAGCACAAGATGGCACTACTATATGGAGAGTTTTGCTTTGTTTTGAATTGTTTAATAATCTAGCTAAATCTCCATGTCCATATTGACAGTCTTTTTTTTTTCTTTTTTCTATTCTCATGCAAGATAGGGATTTGCTTCTATTCATTTTTACCACTTTTAAAATTTTCAATTCTTAATTTCATCAATGTTTTATCAAGTCTTTTTCATAATAATATTTACTCCCAATTGATGACCTGTTGCAATCCTGCCAAAACGTTGATATGTTAATACATATATGAGTGAACTTGGATAATCTCATTTATAACAGTATTAGTTTCTGCTATATCTGGGAGCTATCCCTATGCTACCAAACAGACATAGGCTTATTTAAATACATGTGGTAACAATAATACTATTGCGGTAACTTAAGATTATGATTTAATAGATTAATAATACAATCATTATAAGCATTTCAATTACAGATTTATACATATTAACAATTTATATACGGCATATATATATATTTACATATCCGAAGGCGTTTTCAAATTATAATAAAGATCACTGGCCTATTTAGTCCCTATTCGGAGGCAAGCCATCCCACAATATTTAGCTATGAAGGACGACATCCAGCATCATTGTTGTTGCAAGAACATCTGCAAGCTTGGAGCTTCCGTGGGCAAGTGTTCCCTCTTTTTTTTCGAGACCAATCTTTCACTACTAATTAATAATTAGAACTCCTGTTCTAATTAGTTGGGTCATTTGATCCTGCTGACATTGTCTAATGTTATTTATCTATAGATGCATCCGATTACTAGTAATTTTTTTTTTAATTGTCACAAATTAGTTGTTTGTGAGATATTTTTCTGTGTTGAACATAAAAAGGCCAATTACTGACATCAAATTCATTAATTATTGATTGCATTTTAGCAGATTACTTAATTGACAGTTTTTGCACCTGATACCAGTCCTGCTACTGTAACAACTTAATATTATGAATTAATAGATTATTAATATAACCATTATAAGCATTTTAATTACAGATATATATATATATATTAATTTATGCATTTACATACTCAAAGGTGTTTTCAAATTATAATGAAAGCCAGTGTGACCTGTTTTAAGTTCCTAAACTTCCTTTGACCCTTTTGGAGACAAGCCTCTCAGCAATATTTAGCTATCGAGGACAACACTTGATGACATCCAGCATCATTGTTCTTGCAAGAACATCTGTATGCTTTTAGCTTTCATGAGCTAGTGTTCCCTCATTTTCTCCACATCACTCTTTCACTATTAATTAATAATTTTGGGTCACTTATACTCATGCTGACATTGTCTAATGTTATTTATCTGTAGATGCATCTAGTTACTAGTAATTTCTTCTTTTTAATTGTCATTAATTAATTAGATTATTTTGTGATGGATTCTATTATTTCTTTTGCTCTTTAGAAATTTAATTGAGATTTTTTCCTGGACTTATAATTAATCTTTTAGTAATTTTAATTATTTTATCTATTGCTTTAATCATTTTTTTTAACTTTAATGTGTATACATTTCACATCCATGCATATATATAAACATATGTTTATAATTGTTTTCTAGTTACATATGTGTATGTATTTTAACATGCATATATAAATATAGCAGTATCCATATTATTTCTGATATGTAATATCTGAAAAAATATTTTTTTAAACAGTAATTGATATTATTTTAATTAATTAATACTTTATTAGAAATTATTGATAAGTATTTTTCTCCTTTTTCTTTTCAAAATGGTCCATTAATTTTAATACTCCACCCACTTTGTCCATTTTCTTGTAGTCTGTAATATTCTCGAAAACATTTGGCAGCATAAAAAAATTAATAATTAAAACTTTTGTGTCACTTTTGTGCAATAGATAAATATATGTAAAATTTAACATTTATCATAATTAAGACACTATTTTGTTGTTTGTCTAATGAATGTGTGTCAAATTTAATAAATAATCATTTTTATTGCTTACTAACCACTCTCTTGATATAATGTTTACAATAGTAAGACTTCTAATGAGAGCTCAATATCTTTACAATCCACTCCAAAATCTAAACATCTGCCACTCTTATTAGAATAGTGGTGACACAGTGTAGTATTAGTTAATAATCTATTGTAAATCTACCCTAGAGACAACCAAAATTTAATTTGTTATAAAATTATTTCAATGCCATTATTATCTCCTTTTACTTAAAAAATCACTAACAAAAAACTATTATTGGTTAAACTCAGGATTTCCTAGCAATATCAAAATGCAAAAGATTATATTTGTTTACATGGATATTATCTCCTTATTTCTACTTTTTATTGCAATAACAATCCATGAAAATATTTAATTTAACATATTAAAATGATTCCCAAATTCAATACTAAACCAGACTAGTCATAGAAAATAAACTCTAAAACACAATTGAAACCAATATTTATTTTCTTTGGGTGGTCTGATTTAGTTTTAAATTTGTAATAACTTTAATTATTTTATCAACTTGTTTAGCTTTAGGCTTTTAATATTTAAATTCACCATATATATATATATATTATTAATTTTAATATTCTCACAGATAAATGATGAATTCATAGTATTTATGTATATAAACGATATTATTATAAATTAATAAATTTTAACACATATAATTGCTTAAATATTTAGATATGTGGAAATATCTGTTATATTTTCATATTAGAAAAAATTCATATTAGATATTTCCACATATTTAAATATTTAAACAATTACATCTGTTAAAAATTATTAATTTATAACAGCTAACTGATCAGGGGAACAGTCTATTATTTCTAAGGAATATGTGAAATGTTAACTTTCTTTCCTTTAAACTGTAAATAAAGACTGTGGCATTTTAATCTCTAAATAGTACCAAAATATTGCATTTAGAAGATCTCTTTTGAATGCTGGGAGCATTTACAGTTTACTATTTTCATTGATTATTGGCTATTAACATCTGATAGCAATTTTTCTAATATAAAAATATAACAGATATTTCCACATATTTAAATAAATTATATGTGTATATTATAGATAATATGTAATAAAATATATATTCTACCAGAATATGTAGACAATTATCAACTATTTTGGTAATAAATCTTTGATACAAAACAATATTTGTTACTTTGCTGAGCCAAACTTTCAGTACAGGATATCTTTGTCAAAGTATGACTAAATATGCAAATATGCTAATATCTATGTTAATCGGTGACTAGTTAGATATGCATGTAGACATGCTAATATATTTGCTAATGTCCATTGTAGAAGTGCTTTGACAAAGATAATTTGTATTGAAAGCTTAGATCAGCAAAGTAACAAATATTGTTTAGGATCAAAGATTTCTTACTGTAATAGTTGATAATTGTTTACATATTCTGGTAAAATATATATATGAAAATAGAGTAGAAATGACAAACTCCATCTAGCCATAAAATGAATAAAGAAATTAACCAAATAGAAAATTAAGAACTTGAGTGCACTATCTCTTCTTATGCTTTTCAATGTAAATAAGGGTAACTTTGACAAACATATTAAAATATTGGAGTTTAGTTAATATTGACATCAGATGTAAATATGGTAAATATGGTACTATCATTTATGAAATCATACTTATTTAGGCAGAGGATAAAGATGGTGTTTTATTCTTAACAACTCCTGCATTGATAATCAAATGTAAGTCAAATAATAAATATTAAATAATGATTTTGTGCATAATTAAATGCATATGAAAATACAACAGAAATGACTTTAGCTCCATCTAGCCATGAAATAATTAAAAAAATCAATCCTATTACATATAGTAAACTAAAGAATAGAACTGAACCGATTGTGCACAATATTAATTTCCTTCCAAAATTTTAACATGTTTGGTAAATTTAGTTTTATTTGCATCTAAAAGCATAAGAAAAGATAGTCCATTATATTTTTTAATTTGCTAAATATAGTGGGGTGGATTTGTTTGCTTATTTCGTGGTTAGGTGGCGCTTAAGTCATCTCCACTCTTATTTTCATATACATTTAATGCTGTGCAAAATTGTTATTTAATATTTATATGTATTTCTTATTTTTAGTTCTATTCCAATTTATATGAGATGGCTAGAGTATATTGCTTGGATTAGATATTCTACTGAAGCCCTGAACATCATTCAGTGGAATGACATAACTAACATAAGTGAGTCATTTTTTCATAATCACATTATGATCAATAATATATCAATTTTATAATTACAATAACTCCATCACTGAAATGTAATAAATTAAAAACAATACTGATAATGTTTACTTATGCTAAACATTTAAAATATTGGATACAGACTTAATGAATTTTCAGTACTGAGTAGTCTTATCAAAAGCAACCACTATATTCAAAAAACAACAAACATAAATTCTTATTGCTTTCTTTAATAATTATATATATATATATTTTATCATTCTACCCACAATCTTATTCAAAGAATTTAGTGTGTACAAGTTATTACCCTAAGCTTCAAGTAGGTATATTTATGAGCAAATGCCAAAGCCCCTCTCAAGCACCAATCTTATCCATTAATAAGAATTATATCTCTCAAAAGCGCAAAACAAAAGTTCCAATGGACACTCTTTGGGTATCTTATCCGTGCTAGCTCAATCTCGAGGGTCTGGGAAAACAATGTTTATCGGGAGAACAAAGCTATGGGTGATCTTATTAAGAGACGCCTTATATCTATAATTATAATTTCTATCTAAATCCAATCCTATTACAATAGCCCACCAGTTAACCGAACCCAGAATGCAAATAATATATATAAGTTGTAATTAAATTATAAGATTCATTAGCACATTGAAACAGTAAGATTTGTATTCAAATCTTAAGTTTCACCTTTTCCTATCGTCTCTCACTCACCGGTCTATCCTACCCAAATTTAAACTTTTTGGTATCGAATTGTGTATGTAGCAATATTAAAAATGTATAGATATATGTAGAATTCAACATAAACACACACACATTTCGATCTCAAATTTAAGGCAATAAATATAATTTAGATTTCTTTTAGTTATATAAAAAAATATATATTTTTAACCATTTATTTTGAATTGTAAAATCCGTTATTTATTGCTTTGTTTAAATTTCATTTAATAATAATTTTAGAAATCTGATGTAATATTTAATTAAGAGTAAAAGTAATCGTATGTTCCCTTTTGTCTTTGAAATTTTAAAAGCATCGGTCGGTGAGAGATAATAGATTAATTAAAAAAAAAAATTCCCTAAAATGTAATTAGAAAAATTAAATGTAAAATCTAAACGTAAACAATACAACGGCAGCTTTCTGTATAATTAAACTAACAAAATTGCATTGATTATCCTCAGAGCAGATTAAGTGGAATCCAAAAATAAACTATGACAAAAATGCGAAAGATTCAGATCTAAGAAAAGAGGCCATCTTAGACTTGCTAAAAACTTGCACTTTAACTTTAGCTCTGCTCTCGATCAGTTGAGAGTCTCCAAAATATTAAATAAATTGTTCCTGCCACGGTATGACCGAGTAAAAGTGCCCAGACTATTCTCTGCCCAGGAGATGGCCTATCGGATGCCAAACCTTCCATTGCCATTCATAAATTCAACCACGAAGATGTGCTGCCTAAAATAATTTGAAAGCTGCTGCTGTTAAATTACACGAATCATCCAAATGCTGTAAAGAACTGCTAATGCTAGAATCATGAACAATTTGCTACTGATCACAGAATCGGAAAACTTCTCATAAATAGGTACCGGTGTCCAAATTCGCTAGAGTACTCTACTAATATGCTATAGCTCATTTTTCATACTACTTATATAACTTATAAAATGTAAAATTATCATTTGTAAAACTAAAATTTAATAATTAATTTATTGTGCAAATTTCTCTAATAATCTAGCTTACCTCACTCTATCTTTCTTGGGTACGTATTTCTAAAATCTACATTTTATCATATAATTATCACATGCTCATAATTTTCTAAGTATAAATCTATGATCGCTTGAAACAGTGAATGCGTTTCAAATTTTCATTAATATTTACTTTCATAAATAACTTAATTTTCATATAAATCGACACGCATTCAATGCTTCATTCATTGTAATGCAGGGGTCTACTACTTAGCAAATGGCTGGCGTATTAGTTGTAATAATCACCCAGTTTATATATGTTTTATATTTATTAAATCTTGATTAATAATTCCATAAAATTACATTTCTTTGAGAGTCGCCAATGTTCTTTATTAAATGTTGATAATGTAGGGCCGAGTTAGAAATATATTTAAATCTTACCATAATCGTCTATACATTATACATGTGTTACATTTTAGAGATGCGATGACCCATTCCAAGCCATGAATATTCCGTATTCTATAGGGTTGAAATTAACCCCAGTCATCCTACACAAGCTGACAAATGAATGTCCCGTAGGACTTGATGACCATCATGCAGCCAGCAGGCAAATCGCGGAATGAACCGCTTGTCCCTGGTTATGCTTATGTGACACCTTACTTCTTTGGGCTGATGGCAAATGCCAGCCTGTCATTCTTATAAACTCATTCACGGCTTTGCAGTTTCAATATACTGCCATTCCATATCGCCTTTCTAAAATGTACCACGTGTTTCTTTAACTAACTTTATTATTCTATGTATCACTCCGTCCCTGGATTATCTTCATAATTCACTCTCAAATAAATGTTAGCCCTTAGTTATTAGTAAATATCTTTAATTAAATAAATATATGTCCGCCGCTACTATTATAAATCTTATTTTAGACTCTTGCATTGCAAAAGTAATAAATCCCTAAAGGCATGCCTTAGAAATACTTGCTCAAGAATTTTAGGTAGCTGGATTACGTCATCAAATAAATGTTTTTCTTTTTGTAAATATTACAGTATCGGAAATACCGCTACTGAGGTCTTAAATATAAATATGTCTAAATAAATAAATGTATTTCTTTAATATAATCGTATCAGAAAATCCCGCTACTGAAACTTTAAATCTTAGCAAATATTATTAGTAAATAGTTTTATTATTAAAATGTTTCAATAAATAATTTCAAACTATACGTCTGCAGTTACGTTTTATTTATTCGATACCCATTCTATATATTATTTCCTCGATTTTGTATAATATTAGTGTTATTATTGGCTAACTCGGAATAAAATCATGAATCTCTTGCAACCTCCCTGACCACCGTGCCTAAAGAAATGTTTACTAATGTCGCATCAGATGCGTTGTTTCATAGATTGTATTGTGGAACCGATAAACTATGTTCGAACTCAGTACTACGGGTGGCTTCGCAACCTCGATGGTGCTGCTGTTCTGTGTGGTGGTCGAATTCTGCACTATGTTAATGAGTCACGTGTTTTCTGACTGTTACAACACGTAGACATATCTCAATATCTTAAGCATACAATTCATTCATTCCGCTACATATATATATAATTAATACACATGTTAACGAAAGAGTGCGATTATACGTCAGAGTTGAATCTTATTAAATAATTTAATAAATTATTAATTACTTTATTTAAATTGAAATAACACAGGTTTCTTAAGCCATTACTAAATGTTCATTTAAGGCAGATTAAGAAAAGGTCAAAGTTACCTCTTAAGAGCGAATGTTCACGTGGCCAAGGCTAATAATCTGTAAGCTTACAGTCTAGAGAAGATATTGGTTTTAATGAAAGTCATTGATCTGACCGATGATGACAGGCTCTGAAATATTCTGCCCAAAACAATCTGTACTAGAGGTTGAGTAGATGAGTTTGACTTGATTGTGAGAGATTCTAGTTGTTTAGAGTTCCGTGGCAATTACACTTGGTTGACTAAATGGCAAATCCATAAATAAAGTTCAGGCGAGTCCCACAATAGTTGTCCACTGAGCAGTCTAACGAACCTACATGATTATTTTACCCCCGCATGTTGACAGAGTACATTATGAATAAAATTTTCTTAATTAATAATTAGGTTAATCAGTTTATTCTTCTTTCTCGGCTTCTCTCTATCACTTCACTTTTTTCTACTTTTAAATCACTACTAAATCACTGAGAAAAAAATGTAGTTCTTTTCTTTAATGCTCTTTAACCTCACTTTTCTTTTCTATTCGTACACCGATGACAGATCTCAAGAATGCTTTTAACTTTCATTGTTCTAAAAATACTAACTTGACCAGTTCTAAGAATTCCGGTGGACAGTCATTAACTGAAACTGCCCACGGCACAACTTTCAATTCTATTGATTATTTTCCAACTTTATATGTTTAATGGATTTGATTAAGAAACACGTGTTATCATTGACATTTAAGTCTATCTTATATTAATAATCAAAATATATATTTAAAACACAAATAAATAAATAAAAATAACACAACTCTACATATAATCGCTTCTCTACATTCTCACATATAAATCTGTTAGTAATTCTCACACATCATAATAACACGTACAACAAATATATATATATATACATTCATACCTTTAATTGATTAACGTACTCATTCATACTCTTTTGTAACAGGGTTCGAATGACTATTTATAAATTTTACCACATCGACCTATTTAATTCACAACAACACTGACAATTAACCCCATATTTGAACCCAGCTACTGTTACAATATATGTATATATAAACCTTAGGTGCCAATAGATAATTGGTTATTATATATGAATCACATTACCATAGCCAATGCTTAAATAAACTAATAGAATATTGACAATCTGTCATCAAGGCAACACTCATATCTAAAAGTGAATGGTTGCCTTGACAGCAGATTGTCAATATTCTATTGGTTTATTTAAGCATTGGTGGTAACAAGGTTATTTACATATATATTGCAACCATAAAAGAGTGAATGGTCTCCCAAACCCTCACAAGATCAGCTGAGACAGTTTCAATAATGTGGAAGTGTGACTATCACTAATATATCTCAACTTTAATACGTACAGAAATGCAATACAGAGAGCATACCAATAGCTCAAACAAGCTCTTAATTAATAAGTGCAGTATGAGAAAATATTTAAAATCTCTATTCAGAACAGTCTCATCTCCAGACCAACTGGTTTCGAGCTTATGGCTCACATCAGTGGAGAGCTAGAATATTCAACACTAGACCTAAAATATCAACTCAAAACTCATCACTTATTTTATACGTATATTTAAATGCTGAGTTTTGATTTGATATTTTAGGTCTAGTGTCCAAATATTCTAGCTCTCCACTGATGTGAGCCATAAGCTCAAAACCAGTTGGTCTGGAGATGATAGTGTTCTGGATAGAGATTTTAAATATTTTCTCATACCGCAAGCTCTCCTCCTTCCCCAAATCTCTTCCTTTTTTTTACACACAATTATTATTTGTACAATTACTGTAATGTGATTAATACTTTAATCTATATTAATTAATTCAATATACCCCAAGGGAATACTAATTAGAATTTTTTATTGAAACATAGAATTCTCTTAAAAAGTGTATTGTACAGTGGCAAAACTCTCCGTACAGTAGCGCCACTCAGTGCAAGCCAGAGTAAAGAATGGTGATCATGTGAAGTGTATTATACATACAAGTAAATCTATTTTTGGATTCATTTAAAAGAAGAATCGTAATTATTTTCCTGACAACTACCTTATTTTTAGTGATATGTTTAAACATATGGAATGTGTAGTATTTTATGCTTGGCAGAATAATAAATAAAATGTGAAATTTTATAATGAATATAGAGATACAAAGGCAAGTTCATTGACTAATACTAAGTTTTAACAATGATTAGTGGAGTAAAACTGCAAAAAAAAAAATAGAGACTTGCAATTGTGTTCACTTTAGATCCTGTTTTGAGGTAGGGAAAGAAATATATGTGCCTCACAAATGGTACTATAAACCTATTAAATTCCACAAGGGTACTTCTTTATATTATGGCAATAATATTTCAAATAAACAGAAGTATTTTGATTAACCTTTAAATAATAATAACAAGAATTAAAAGGACAACTTTGAATGACGTATTGTTTTATTAAAAGGACAACTTTGAATGACGTAATTGTTTTATTAAAAGGACAACTTTGAATGACGTAATCGTTTTATCTATTCATTTTATCCAGTGAGACAGTTGAAATGCACATTTGTTCCAATATTGTTTTCAATTGATATATTTAGAACGCAACATATAAATAAAGACTTTGGTTTGATGATGTTCAAAAAACTTAAGGACTTTAACAGCTGATTATGAAAGAAAAATTCTCAGTAACTTTTAGCTTGGATGGTTATAAGTCAAACGTTAGTGGCCTAGTGGTTAGCGTAACTGCCTTCCAAGCAGCTGGCCCGGGTTCACTTCCCGGTCAACGCATTTGACATATGGGGGAAAAAAACTTGAGAATATAAATCAGTTTAAATACGTTGGTAGTCTGAATGTTTGTCGTAACTACTGGAACTAAATTAACTATACATAAAGCTGTTTTTTTTTTACTTATCAAATAATAGAACATTTAAAAAAATCTTTAATTTAAAAATGCTTCTAAAATTCTAAAAATACAATAACTAGATTATAAAACCAATCAATATATTTTCACGTCACTAAATATGATAATATTAAGGCTATTATTGTAAAACCACACTAATTAAGTTGGACATGTGAAACAAATGACTGATACAAGACTTTTTTAAAAAGTATTTTATGACCAATTTGAGCATGATTTTCGTGATGGAGGCAGATCCGTGTTTGTGATAAGAATTATCTCGGAGTATTGATTGTTGTCACTGGAAAAAATGTTGATGATAGAATACAATGATGCCCGATAGTAAGAGATGATGCTGACATCTTTCAGGGGGAAAAGTTTGCTACTGAAATTAAAAGGCAGGCAGGATATCAAATAAACAAAATAATGGACTAGTGCGAACTCTATATGGACGTATTTGTATTTCACATATTGGTTTAAATAAACACGCAAAATACTGCTCTGGCGTATTATTATTTGTTTTGTTCTGTCTTTTCTCTCTCTCTCTCTCTCTCTCTCTCTCTCTCTCTCTCTCTCTCTCTCTCTCTCTCTCTCTCTCTCTCTCTCTCTCTCTCTCTCTCTCTCTCTCTCTCTCTCTCTCTCTCTCTCTCTCTCTCTCTCTCTCTCTCTCTCTCTCTCTCTCTCTCTCTCTCTCTCTCTCTCTCTCTCTCTCTCTCTCTCTCTCTCTCTCTCTCTCTCTCTCTCTCTCTCTCTCTCTCTCTCTCTCTCTCTCTCTCTCTCTCTCTCTCTCTCTCTCTCTCTCTCTCTCTCTCTCTCTCTCTCTCTCTCTCTCTCTCTCTCTCTCTCTCTCCCCCCCCCCCCCCCCCCCCCCCCCCCCCCCCCCCCCCCCCCCCCCCCCCCCCCCCCCCCCCCCCCCCCCCCCCCCCCCCCCCTCTCTCTCTCTCTCTCTCTCTCTCTCTCTCTATCTATCTATCTATCTATCTATCCCTCGTTTCTACCCCTCTTCCCCATCCTTCTTCTTTCTGTCACTCTCTTTGCATCTCTCCCCCTCTGGAACTGGCTGCTATTGGTCACGATTAATTTTTCAATTTCTAAAAATTGTTGCGTCCTTTTATTTTAAATTTATATTAATAATGTATTTGATGTTTAAATGTAAAGTTTCTTGTCCGAAAATGGGTTTGAGATAACTAGACATCATCAGTCTACTATGACAAAATAATAACGCTTGATTGTTATGGGTGATATTTTAACACTGCTAGCGTTTTTTATTTAAAATTAAATTCTTAAACCTCAATGATGAGCCTATTACTTGATTGAGTAACATAATGGTTTAATTTTCTTTCTTGGTTGTTTCTTAAAATAGTCGTATTTACAAAATTTTATATAAACATAATGAAACCTGTTTTTATAAAACAAAACAATCTCCACGTTTACGGCACACTTAATTTTAATTTCGCTAAAAATAAACAATCGCATGGCTTTATTGCTCTGGAGTTCGTAAAAAGTTCGAACGGCGGAAGTACCAAAACTGGAATCAATCCGAGGATCTTGCGCTCCCAAAATCTGACATTCCGCCACTGCACTAAACCACGCAGGGCAAAATAACCGGATGGCTTTATTGCTCAAGAATTTATAAGTTCGACAACCGGAAGTGCCAACATTAAAATAAAATAGATCCTAGGACCTTGTGTTCCAGAAACTAAATACTCTCAGAAGTATATCATATCAGCGACTATTATATAAGTAACGAATCGGAAATTCCCTTACTATTTTATTATTTAAGATAAAAAGAGAGAACTGTTTGACATTTTATTTACTCCAACTTTTTATATCATTAAATGGTGTCGATCATCTCTACACGTATAAGGTTTAACATTCTGTGCAAAAACTATAAAATGATTTAGATATTTAGAATTTATGCAAATATGTATTGTGTATATGTGCTAATTTACTCAATGGATTGCCCTTTTTATTTCTCTGCGGTTGTTTTTTTATATATATAAAAAATTGGTCATTCGTATAACGTAATTCTTTTTCTTTTTTTTTTTGTCCGCTGTTAAATGCACCGTAATATTAGATCCCGGGAAAATCAAAAAAAATTAATCAATTAAAGTCAGTTAATTTTTTAATTGAATTGTGATTATAATACTGCATACCCTCCATACACACGCACGCACACACACCTTATCCTTCTTAAGACGTAAGTCTTCTTCTGTACGAGATTTAGTGAAGTGATGGGAATCACAAAATCAAAAGCTGGGGCAAAAAAGCATCTTTTTGACAATTAAATAAAAATTATTGTACTCAGCCTGTTGCTCTGCAGTTCGCATTTTATTTAACCTCTCAAGCAACTAATTATACTATTATTTATTTATTGTGGCAGTTCTTTATTATAATATTATTTGGAAAAAAAAAATCTATTGTTGGTGCTGCCCTCTTTTAGAAAATTCAGAAAATAATCAAAGTGTAGTTCCAGCATGTTATTGATATTAATTTTGCCAGAAATAATCTCCTACCGCTTAAAATATTCCTATTCTGAATAACAGTTGTTGTTTTCTTTAAATCTTTCCTTTAATCAGATATTCTTAGTTGAAATTTGTCAAAACAATAATAATCTTTTTGCGAAATGACTTTTAAGACGATCTTTAATTGTTTAGAACGAATAAAACAATTACAGTACTATAATAACGTTGTTTATTATTTTTGACTATTTATGCATTTCACATTATTATTATTTTTTAATTTTAAAATTTATTATGTAATCATTCGCTAAAACTGTATGACAAGAAATAGCAAATTGTCGATAACGTTGATCAAGGGTTATACATAACTTCATTGTAGTATCTGTTGCCTAGTGACTCAACTTGGCTTGTGTATCAAAAACTTAATAGTGCTTGCATATTCCTATGTTTGAAAAACATTTTATTTTTATTACTTATTGTTACTGCTACTACTGTCTTGATAATTCTGAAATCTCAGCCTTTATTAAAATCTTTGGTGCAAAGGTCACTTTGCCTATGCTCTGGATTGTATAGTTTGATGCATTGGTGAAAGAACAACCTTGAATGTGAAAGGTTTTTGATTGAAACCCAATCTGACATTTCTAGTGTTTAAACATCATATACATTTAGGCAACTAATTAATGGAATTTATAAATTTTATCAGGTAGCTTAATTATATCCATTCCTATTATTTATTCAGTTTATTATCTAATAATTGAATGCTAGTTATTGAACATTATTCTAGATCAGGTGTAACCAACCTATGATATATGTAACAAACTTGTCACATTGAATGCCTAATTATAAAAATTATGGCTAGATCTTATAAATACAATTTAAACACTTTATAGCAAATTTTCAATTATCCTGCAGTTTTTCTCAGAACTATGATATAATGATAAATAAAATAAAGTTAAATGAATATACAAATAATATAATAAACAAATGTAAATAAAAAAAATAAGTAACACAAAATATAATAAAAGTAAAATAAATGTGATAACTTAAAACCAATAAAATAAATTCCAGATGACATAAAATAAAATATACAACACGAAATTGAAATATAAAATAAACAAAGATTATGTATATATATATAGGGTATATGAGCACAGATTTTCAGATGACCCATCACTCTCCACTCTATCTAATAACACTGATACACTCAAGCACATATATGCTGAAAAGATAAATAATCACCAATATACATATTTCATGCTAAACCAGCAATCATCAGTTGGCCCAGATTATCATCTCCCACACATATATACTATAAGTGCTCAGGTATATATTAAGATAGACAATCTTCATACTTTAATGGACAGGCTTCAATCTACTACACACTCCAACTCTTCAACCGTCCATCCAATTGAAAATCTGAAGATGGAATGCTCAAAGGCCACCCTGAGGCCGAGATTCTTGTCACACCCATGTTGACCTAAGGTCAATCTGAACCCCACATGTACAGGACATAATCCATTTAATACATATGCAAGGATGGGCAGACATCTCTAGAATGTAATAACTGAAACACAGGCTTATTATATACCTGTGTCAGATTTTCAATTGGATGGACGGTTGAAGAGTTGGAGTGTGTAGTAAATTGAAGCCTGTCCATTAAAGTATGAATATTGTCTATCTTAATATATACCTGAGCACTTATAGTATATATGTGTGGGAAATGATAATCTGGACCAACTGATGATTGCTGGTTTAGCATGAAATACGTATATTGGTGATTATTTATCTTTTCAGCATATATGTGCTTGAGTGTATCGGTATTATTAGATAGAGTGGAGAGTGGTGGGTCATCTGAAAGTCTGTGCTCATATACCCTATATATTACATATATAGACACAGGTATATAATAAGCCTGTGTTTCAGTTAAAGATTATGTATGTATATTTCTATCTTTACATATATTCATAAACAATCATTCATTTAAGTATATTCTTTCTTATTATTTTTTAATATCCTCTAATTATTACTATTCTTTATTAGTTAAATCAGTATAGAATTGTAATGTTATTATCACTAAATCAATAAAACACTTATGATTTTATCGTATACATTTCTTTGTTCAACATTGATCCATATATTAAAAATATTTTTATTATTTTTAAATTATATGTATCTATTATTTTGTTATTTAATCTTCTGTATTAATAATTTTCCTTTAATTTAACTTTTTATTTTACAGTTATAAATCATAACTATTATAATCTTTTTTAACTTAACTACTATTTCAGTTCCTTAAAAATTTCCTCCAAAAAATTTTTTTTAAAAATTTAATTATATTATATTCTAGCGCCCTCTATTAAATTTTATTTAAACTAACTACAATCTATAATCACTGCAACTCTTTACTTTTATTTCTATATTTTTACATATTTTAATATATTAATCCATATCATTTATAAGCTTTTTGATCAATTATTATTTAATAAATTGCTAAACCATTACATAATTTTTCCTTATAAAATCGTATTTTGTATTGTACTATTTTACATTATAATCTTATAACTGCTCCAAATGAAAATTTTCATTTGTGGCTTCAATTTGCTCTAAAAACAGTATTTTTTACATTATTGTAGCGAATTTACAGTCATTTTAAAGATAATGTGATATGATGTATTATGGCTTCTTCTTAAATGAAGTCAAGAATATCTCAGCAATTATGTCCAGATAAACCTGTTAGCCACTTTATTTTCCATTCCCCACTCTAAATTTTCCCATATTCTGCTCCATCCCATTTCCACAACATAATCTTTGTCAACTCTATAACCTTTATATCTAAATCCCCCTTACCTTTTCCCAAACCCAGCATAAAAACCAATAAATCACTTTCTGTATAATCACTTTTTTCCAAGGTGCTGATTGATTCTTTTTTATTTTCAACAAAAGGGAGTGCTTGTCAATGATTTTGAGAGGTCTAGGTTCTTTGTTTTGATTTTCAAAATGAAAATGTATATTTTAGAGTATTTCTTTCATATTTTTTTTCATATTATAAATTATTTTGATAAAATATGCTGAAAGTATAATTATTTTAGAAGAATAGTTAAGATTTTAATAAAAATTCTTTGCATTTACATGAACAAATTGAGAAAGTAATCAATGATGTAGGCTGCATTTTCTAATAGGTTATGAAATATTCATTTTATGTTTTCTGCTATAGATTATTTTTATAATTGTAAATAGAAATGTATTTTTAAAAAAACTTTCATTCACTTTAATAATCTGACCAGTTAGTAATTGACCAATCAAAAATCTAGAACTTTAAATTACTTGGCCAATAGGCATTTTAACCATGTTAAGGATTAATATTCTGCTAACTTTTTTATTTTATAAATATATATCATCAAAATATATTCATATTTAAAATTTTCTACAAACCCATATCTACATATATTTTATTATTATTCATATAGGTAATTTTATTTTTATATATTTATCTTTATATATATATTCTTTTTAGTAATTTTATGATGATGTTATCCTAATTCCAGAATCTCTATTCAATTTTTGTTTTATAATTTTTATTTAAAATGTTTTTTTTAATTTTTTTCTTTAACATCATCTTTATATATCATCACTTTTATTGAACCTTCTGTAAATTTGTTTTCTGTTCCTTTCACATTTATAGATATTGATGATTTATTATCTGTCACATGTTGTTTCAATTTTGGTTTCTACTGAATTTTTAGTTTCTCCCACATATTTGTTTTCAATCTGATTATTTAAACATTGTTTACATTTTATTATAAATACTCTATTAATTATTTCTTTATTATCTTTATTATATCCTAAAAGAAGCAATATCAATAAAAAAGAGAAAACTAAAATTGAATAGAGATTCTGGGATTAGGATGACATTACCATAAAGTTATTAAAAAAGAGATATACAAAAGGAAATATGTAACAGTGGAATTACTTATATGAATAACAATAAAATATATGTAGATATACTTAGCATAATATAAAATAGTACAATATATATGATTTTATAAGGAAAAATTATGTAACAATTTAGCAATTTATTAAATAATAATTTCTATATAAATAATACATACAACACCTATGCTAAAAAAGTGTGTTTCATACATTAAAATAATAATGTTAAATACATCAACATAATATGCTGACAATGCTTTTGACTGACTGGTAGTTATTCTCATAGCTATAATTATCCAAGATGATTGTGAGCTGTATAGAACAATCACAAAAGTGGTGATTTATATAAAATTTGATTATAAGATGTAAATGAGTTTATTTAAATGAGTCACCTTTTTGACAGGGATGTGCAGGATCCCTGTTGATTGTATATATATAATTGGCCATGTGACAGGCCTCTTTAACCTTGCTTGAGCTTAGCATTATTTTTTTCAGATCAGATAATACTGGTGGATATGAATTCAAAGCTATGACCATGTTTAGACTCTTGTCAAGGAAAATAGATTTAATATAGCTTGATTGTATTGATATTTGTGTTGCATAATTTGGTAGTTGTTCTAACTGTGTCATGTGTCTGCTTGATGGTGCTGTTGCTTGCAAATACACAGAAAAATGCTGTTTACACAGCCCAAATTACAGCCTCTAGAACAGTTCTGTTCATATTAGCCATTAGCAGGCATCAATGCCATTGCACACTGTGCTTCATATCACTATGGAAATAGCCCACACTTCATAAATCATTACTGTAGGATCTGAGAGTTTATTGAATTCAACAGGCCATAAGTGTTTTTACATGCATTTGAATTAATAATTTTATACCTTACCTGACCTACTATTATATACTAATAATTATAGGTCCATCGCCCTGTTTTCCTACACATATTTGAAGGTGAAAATAATTGCAAAAGGCTATGTTATTGAAGCATTTCACATAAGTCACACAAAAAGGCACATTTGCAGGAGAACAGCTACAAGAGTAATACAATGGCTGCCACTGTCCATTGTTTTTGAAATCAGAAGATCAGTTCACGCATGTATTGGCCAATCCTTCAGATCAGCAAAATCATTGGAGGCCTCCCCTGTGCATTCCAGAACTATGTGCTCTTTGTTTTATTTTTTTTTAAATGTACATTTTGTTAAATACCATGCTAAATTTTTTAAAAATATATTGCAATATTGGTGGAGAGCAGAAACAAAAAAATTATCGGCCCGGTAATGTTACTTTTCATTATTTAACAAGCAACAGCACCATCAAGCGGCTGCATGACATGGTCGGAACAACTACCCATAATTCTTGTAAAGAAATTGGCACAAGATTCTCCAAAATAAACTGTTTTGCAGTTTGTTTTGTTGCATCTACAACTTGGGAAACCTGCTCTGGGGGGGAGGTTATCTTTCATATTGGTAATCCAGTGATTCAAGGCAGAGGAGTGTGAAGACTGTCTCTGTATCTTTAAGTGCAGTGCCCAGTATGTCCAGGGTTTATAATCATCTTGAATATATCTATTCATAATTTTAGCATAGAATGTTTTAATGCTGTGAATAAGAGCTAGATCATTATCCAATATTATGTAAATCATTGATATATGTTTCAGTATTAGTTTTTTGATCAGATTCAAATTTACAATGATTACGATTTCTATGTAAAAACTCTTTGATGCCTGAAAACTTGTGAGCTTTAGGTGTTAATAATTTGGAGTGTATAACCCCATGCTCTTGGATAGGTTTAACATTTGTAAATTAGTCTTCACACCCCTCCCACCCTGAATCACCTGATTAATAGCATGAAGGATAAGCAGCTCCCAGAGCAGGTTTTCCAAGTTGTGCATAAAATTAGATGCAACAAAACAAACTGCAATGCAGTTTACTTGGAAAATCATCTCTTTACAAGAATTGTGCAGCACAAATATCAATACAATCGAACCAAAACTAATACAGACATTAAATCTATTTTTTTCCAACACAAATCTAAACATGATCACTGCTTTGAACCCACATTCACCAGTATTATCTGCTCCTAAAGAAATGAATCTAAATGCAAGGTAAAAAGGTCTGTCACATTGCCAATTATACACATACTATCAACAAGAATCCTGTATCCCGCTGTCAAAAAAGTGGCTCATTTAAATAAATTCATTTACATCTTATAATCAAATTTTATGTAAATCACTACTTTTATGATTCTTCTATAAATCTTGCAATCCTATTGGACAATTATAGCTATGAGTATGATCACCAGTTAGTTGAAAGCATGCTCAGCATATTATGTTGATGTATTTAACATTTTTATTTTAAAGTACTAAACAAGCTTTTATTATTATATATGTTGAATGTATTATTTATATTGAATTACATTTTTTAAAAGTTTGGAATTACATTATTAAAGAATTGTACATCAATAGTAATCGAAAATTATAAATGATTCGGATTAATAAATTATATTATATATAAATAAGAGGAGAGCTGCAATGCATACAGATATAATTAAATAGAGGGCGCTAAAATATAATATAATTAAATTTTAAGGAAAAAAAAGAGGGGGGGGGGATTTTTAAGGAAAATAGTATTAGGTAGGTTAAAAAAGATTTATAATATTTATGATTTATAATTGTAAAATGAAAAGATAATTATAAAGGAAAATTGTTAATAGCAGAAGATTAAATAAGAGAATAATAGATATTAAATATGATTTAAAAATAAAAAGAATATACTTTTAATATGTGGATCAACATTAAACAAAGAAATAAATACAGATAAAACTATTTTAATTTGGGAATAATAAAATTACAATTTTATATTGATTTAATTCATAAGGAATAGTAATAATTAGGAGATATTCAAAAATAATGAAAATGATTAATATATCTAAATTAATGTAGGCAGGAATATACATATATAGTCAAAATAAGGGTCATAGATCACATGACCCAATTCTCTTAAGCTTGTATATAATCTATATTTATTCTATATTTCAATTTAGTATTAAATATTTTATTTTATAGCATCTGGATTATTTTATTGATTTTAATTTATCACATTTAATTTATTTTTATTATATTTTGTATTACTTATTTATATATTTTATTTTTTAACTACAGTTGTTCATTTTATTATAAAATAAAAATTATAATTAATATAAAATTACTTGTGAAAGTTTTTGTATAGTTTATTATGGACATACAAGGAAATAATTAGATGAAACAGCAAAAGAACATAATAATGCAATTAATAGAAGAGATGATAGATTTGTCTTATATATTCATTATTTAAAATACACTCATAAAATAGATTGTGTTAAAAATATAAGTACTTTAAATTATATTAAAGAAACTAATAGAAGAAAGATATATGAAATCAATTTCATTAATTATTACAAAAATTATTGTATGAATATATATAAAACATTGATTAATTTGACCAATAATTGGCTAATGATAAATGAATGGAAGATTATGTAATATACATTTACACAGGTTATTTTATATGTCTTGAAAAAATTGTATAGTTTTAATAGGTTATAGTCAATTTTATATTTAAAAAAAGATAGATGTTGCTAAATCGTAATTTTAAAGCACATTGAAAAACACAAAAATTAATGTTTGCAAAAAAAAAGCTTTTTTGGGTTTCATAATTATTACATATATTATTGCTGTTATATAAAGATATATTATGACATTGATTTATATATTTATTTTGTTATTTTATTTATCATTATATCATAGTTCTGAGGAAGGCTGCAGAACAGTCGAAACATCAAGTTTTTCTCATATATATATA
Source organism: Epiperipatus broadwayi (assembly GCA_028023455.1). Classification (NCBI taxonomy): domain Eukaryota; kingdom Metazoa; phylum Onychophora; class Udeonychophora; order Euonychophora; family Peripatidae; genus Epiperipatus; species Epiperipatus broadwayi. The sequence goes on from JAQFVV010006247.1 coordinate 4,026,082, forward strand.
ATAATAAAATTTTATTGATAGACAACTTCCATATTTTTCCATTCTTTTTTATTTCATAAATAATTTTATATAAACGAAGATACAATAATAGACAAATAACCCCTAAGATGTATTATGTGCTGAACCAGCACTTATCAGTTGGGCCGGGTCATCATCTCTCATATACATCTTTATTACATGAAGAGTATTTATGTAGAGCAAATTGTCTCATTTTTATTTTCAAGCGTCAATTTATTCCTCTCCCAACTTTTACATTATCAACTTTTTGATAAACACATTATAAAGTGTTTGAAGTAAGATGTACATATTGTAATTATATAAAATATCACAGAAAAACAAAGGAAGTGATAGATTAGAGTCATTTTAATAGATCTTGTAAAGTAATACTGTAATCAAAATACAAGTTTTATTAATATTTAGAATAAAAAGGTATATAATAAAAATTCAAATATAGTGAGTCAAACTAAAAAAAGTTGTTCTGCATTCATTTTGTAAATAGATTTTATCACAATTGTTTAATTTTACGGACTAATCTAGAATAAACTTGTAATTGTTTCAAACTTCTATAACTGTTAATCCTTTATAAGCCTTGCAGTTGTATTCTTTATGAAAATTATATTCATCAATAAAATTGATAAAAATAAAATGAGGGTCATTCAAATTTGAAAAATATTCTACAGTTAACCCCAAGCATTAAAAGTTGGGTAAAAACAAATTAGACTCAGTGCATGTCTTTAATCATGTGTTTATGATTACACCCCTAACAAGTTGTTAAAAGCAGATAGAAACCAGTCTCTGCATTGCTTGAGAATGGTGTACTGGGGACTACACTACAGAAATAGTATCCATAGTCTAATGACTGACATTTCAAAATTATATGTTTTCATTAAGTAATTTGTGTCAAAGTTGGCGCAACACCTTTGTTGCTTATTAATTAAACTGTAATAATTTACTATATATATACTGAACAATGATAAAGATATATGTAAGAGATTGTGGTCTAGACCAATTGATCAGTAGTGCTGTTTTAGCATGAAATGTGCATCTTGAGAATCATAGATCTTTTTCACATGTTATATACTGAGCTTGCAAATAACTCTTAACAAGCTTTTCAGAATATCCCCTAACCTCAGACCGGTTTCTGCTACTGGCTTCCTCAGTTAGATGCTAAGATATTCAATCATTAGATTTAAAATACTAGGCGAAGCCCAGCACTTTGTCTAATGGATAACTATTAAGTAGAAAATCTGAAATTTTAAGACCTTCTTATGTCTTCCAATCCAGCTAGCTAACTTAAATAGCCACATGGGACTGAACCAAGTTCAGATACACCATATATTAATAGCTTTAGCAATATAAAATCATGAAAGCCTTAATAGCAAAAAATAAAATTACAAAGAAATCAAGTCATTATCTAATTTAACAAGCTTGTATTATAAATGTTATATAATGAGCTTGCGAATACCTCTTAACAAGCTTTTCAGAATATCCCCAACCTCAGACACTACTGGTTTCCTCAGTGAGGTGCTAGAATATTCAAGCATTATATTTAAAATATCAGGCCAAACCCAACACTTTATCTAATGGCTTTAAGTTAGATAGTTGAATTGGAGGACATATCGATGTCAGAAAATTTCAGATTTTCTACTGAATAGTTGTTATTCATTAGATAAAGTGCTGGGCTTGGCCTGGTATAATGCTTGCCAGTAGCAGAAACCAAACTGAGGTTGGAGATATTCTGAAAAGCTTGTTAAGAGCTATTTGCAAACTCATTATATAACATTTGTAATACAAGCTTGTTAAATTAGGTCATGTGAAATATGACTTGATTTTGTTGTAATTTTGTCATACGTTTACAATTACACTCATCTACAAAGTATTAAAAGTGGCTAGATATGAAACCCTACATTGTGTGAAAGTGATGTAATGAAAATTACACTACAGAAATATTATTCACTGAGTGGATAATCTCTAGTCTAATGAATGACTAATAAAATTATTAATATACTTCCATGAAGTGGGTTTGTGTCAAAGTTATGAGAGCAGAGAGTCTGATGCTTATTAGTTAAACTATAGTAATTGGCTATCTATAAATAATGAACAATGATAAAGATATGTATAAGAGATTGTGATCAGGACTAACTGATGAGCAGTATTTTAACACAATATGTGCATCTTGGATACCATACATCTTTTTCACGTCTTTGGTCATATGCTTATGATTACAATCCTTCACAAGATGTTAAAAGTGGATAAAAACCAGTCCTTACTTTGTGTAAGTGGTGATGTAAAAATTATATTAAGAAATATTATTTATTAAGACTCAATCTTATATTTTTCTACACTACATTATTATATTATGAAAAAAATGTTAAATATTTTTAGAATATTATATTGCATATAAAAATTGAATAAAAATGCTCAAATGTCATATGATATATAAACTCACATGTGAAACAAATTTGTGCATGAACCATAAAATGTTGCCCACTCTTATATTAGATGCTAAAAAAACATTAAAAAACACCAATCATCAATTGATTTATCCAATTTGTAAAGTTTTCCTTTTCACTATTGCTTTGTAATTAAACTGAGAGAGTGCAAACCTCTCAAGTGCTTAGCCAATCAGATCACAAATACTGAGACAGAGAATTTAACAAGAAAAGAGTGGTTCCACTCTCATCTTTACTTGTCTTTCTATATATCCAAGCCAGTCCAAAGTACTTAGATCTGAAAGCGTGAATCTTAAATATCTTCACACTCAACTCACTGAGTTCTAATTATAAACATACAGCGTGAAATCTTTCGATTTAAGTAGTTTTTAGATGTTATAACTATTGCTTTGTGGAAGTTTAAAAAATTCTACTCCACTTACTATTTAAGGCTGAACTATCTTTACATCATTAATGCCATTATAAAAAGAAATATTGATAATAATAATCAAAACTTTGAATTCCTGAATGTTTGTGATGATGGTATTTTAGTGAGTATTTATTTATTGGACTTTTTCCATCAACTAATTAAGTATTGAATACCTTTAAAAAAATTAATTTTATTTAAAATTTCCAATTACATTCGACTGTTAATAATAGCACATAAGATGACCTTGTATGTACCAGTTAACATATGTTTTTTTTTTAAGTATTATAACATCGGCCGGGATGCGAACCCGCAACCCGGGCAACTGCCTGCAAGTGCAAGGCAGTCGCACTGACCTCTCGACCACCAATACAAAAATATTGGATAGAGAAGAAAAAGTACAAAAAAGAAAATTCAAAGAAACTGCCCACATGACAGTGGTGAATAACCTCATAAGTTGACCTAGTGTGATTATACATAATCTATGGAAACCACTAATCAACTTTACCCTTAGGAAAGAGTGGAGAAATCAAGAGAAATCTCATAGATAAGTGTATAGAATTTCTATTGACTGTTAACTTTGGCAGGATAACTCATTCAGTTAGAGCTTTACTTTAAAATTCAAGATTCAAGAATCTAAGAGTTCACATTTGATTCCCATGCTAGTACTTCACTAGTCAGGTCAGCAATACCTGAAGAAAAGAGGAGAATAATGCCTCTAGAAATGTTGCATATAGACTAACCTGTGTGCTATTATTACCAATTGAATGTAAATGGAAATTTAAATAAAGTTAAATTTTTCTAAAGACATTTTATACTTAATATTAAATGATGGAAATAGTCCAATATATAAATACAAATAAAACTTTGAATTGTATTTTAGATGGCAGATTGTCTTTAAAAAGAAGTGACAGTAACGAATTTTATAATAAATTTAGGAACTGTTTAATTTTTTTAAGTATATTCATTGCAATAAAATGTCCTGCTTGATTTGGTGCAGTGGTAGAATGGCCTTGCCATATCACTTCCAATCACAAACTTTCTATGAATTCCTGAACAATAAATCATTTTGTCAATTGCTTCGTGGACTGGTGCAGCAATAGAGTAGCAGAATCTGGAATGCAATATCTGTGCATCACAATCAAGTATAATATTAATATCATTTATATTCTTTATTACTTTTTTACAATGCTTTTTTACAACCCACTATTGATGGTTTCGATTGCCCCAGAAATCTTCTTCAGAACTATAACAAACAAACAAATGTATTTGTATTATGTTTGTTATAGTTCTGAAGACGATTGTTGGGGCAATCGAAACTGTCAATAGTAGGTTGTAAAAAAGCATTGTAAAAAGTAATAAAGAACATATTATATGAATTTGGCAATACAATAAGAAAGATAATACATCACAATCAAGCTTTGTTACTTACAATGATCAAACTTCTTACAAACACCCAAATAATAAATCATTAAATTATCTTTTTAGTATAATATGATGTAAAAGTAAAATCTTATGATGTAAAATTCCATAAATCTTATTCCATGTGCATGACTTGGGTTCATATTCAGAACAAATAAACAGTGAAACTTTTTTCAGGTAGACATTTCACAATCACCATAGCTTGGTGTCCAATAGTAGTTAATAAGTAATAAAATAATTATTCTAAGCAAAAAATGAAGATCCTGTGATAATATCTGGAGAGTAACCCGTACATTGATTAACTTTTAAATAAAAAAGATCCATTTAGTTAATAATCTTTTGCATGCATTGATATTAAATATTAAAGGAAATAATAATTAAACAATGAAAATAACTACTAAAATACATAACTGTACCTGTATACATATGTAAGGAGAGATGTGTGATCACAGCAACAAGAGGAGATAAAAAATGAAATACATGGGTGAGAGAACAAACAAGTGTTACTGACTTCATTAAAAAAATTAAGAGATTGAACTGGTGTTGGACTGGACATATTTCTATAAGGATTGTTAATAACTGAATTTCAATAGATTGGAAAAGATCTAGAAAGATACCACATGTGAGATGGATAGACAAAATAAGAAGGCATGTTGGGGTGATGTGAAGAAGAGTGATTAGATAATAGAGAAGATAAATTGAACTTGGACAGACAATCCTGCAATAGATAGATTATGGTTTTAAATGATGATTATGATATTGATAAATATATATATCATTAAAAGAATGTTGCTTTGACAACAGTTTGAAATTTTTGATTGAATGATATAGGGATTGTCTAAGTGATGACTGGCTTTTAATGCTACATATATATATATAATATCAGCTACAGGTGGGAGTTTCCGATAACCAAATGGAGATACTTTGATTCCTCTTTAAGACTTTAAAGGAGCCGAGCAGAGCAAATTTCCTAATGTCAATTTCATTCGTTTTTATTACTACATGATTATTCATATAGTATACTACGTGATTGGGCTATTCACAATAAGCATCAGCTTATGTGATTTTATCTGCTTTTTATCGCCAAATTTCTTCTCAACTACCTAAAATATCAGTTTTCTTGAAGGCAGAATGAATGTATGTTTATCTTGCAGTGGGTTAATAATAATTGAAAATGATGATGATAATATATACCACAATAATTAATATGAAACGGATTTTAATAATAGAGAATAATTTTATAAATAATAAATATAGAAAGGTTGCATATACATACAAAAGTACAAAATATATATGAGGTCTTAAAAAATGGGTTAAATTTAAAATAAAAACATTATAAAATTAAATGTTTATCAGTATTAAAGACATCTTTGAATTAAATCAATTTAATATATATATAATTAATGTATATAAAAATACCTCTAAACAATTTATTTGTATGGAACCATAATACTATCATAGCAATGGTGTTTATACGTGTTGTGAATTTACAGTTCTGAGGAAGACTGTTGTACAGTCAAAACTGTCAACTGAATTGGAGACTTTAGTAAAAATATTGCTTTGTATTGAGCACATAGGGCTGTATTTAAATGTTATTACTCTTTATGTTGAACTACATATTGCTTGAACATATACACAAATCATGTTGCCTTTTATTCAAATTATATATAAAGCTGCTAATTATTATCTTTTAAAACAAAATACTGTGTTTCTAATTTATTCTTAGCAACTCGAAAAAACACAAATCACAATTTTTAAAATCATTTTTAAAAAGAGATTGTTTAACTTGGATCATAATTTTTGCACTATATTTGTAACTGTTATTACTATGTGATTATTCATATAGTATACAAACATGGATGGGCTGCTCACCAACACAGATTAGCCAGCATGGTGAGATTATTGGCTTTTTACCTCTGAGTTTAAGATCAAGAAACACCATGATCTTTCTTCTCAGTTGCCTGATAAGGCAGAATGAAGGTATGTGTAAATGATAAACATTTTCTAATAATTATATAATTATGACAGACAAAAATAACTCATGGCCCTTATTCCCAGGAGGGTGTAAAGTCACCAACCAAGGCAATGTTTGGAGGCCAAAAGTGGAGGGTGCTAAGAATCCCCTGATTGTGGACCCAGGCTGCCATTTGTTGACAACTTTTTATTTATGGTACTTACAACTGCAGATCACTTTCAAGTGAAGGGAGATTGCAAGAATTAGAAGAAAAACTGTCTTATATTAAATGGGACATTATTGGACATTGTGAAATTAGAAGAAAAGGTGAAGAGACAACTGATTTAAAAAGTGAACATGTACTCTATTATAAAGGCACAAATATTGGAAATACAAGTGGAGTAGGATTCATTATAAATAAAAATTGGAAGAACAGCATTGTTGAGATTGATGGTGTATCGGACAGAGTGGCAAGATTAGTTATACAACTTAATAGCAGATACCAAATGCAGATAATTCAGGTTTATGCTCCAACCAGTTCTCATAGTGATGAAGTAGTAGAAGATTTTTATATGGATGTACAAAAGGCTTTTGATCAGAGTAAACAACATTTTAAAATTGTTATGGGAGACTTTAATGATAGAATTAGTAAACAAATGAAAGATGAAAGTGTTGTAGGTAATTTTGGTTATGGTAATAGAAATGAGAGAGGACATAGACTTGTGGAGTTTACAGAAAAGAAAAACTTTATATTATGAATTCTTTTTTTGAGAAAAATGTTAAAAGGAAATGGACATGGAAGCATCCAAATGAAGGGTACAGCAGGATTGGATTATATTTTGACTAACAGAAAATATATATTTCAAGATTGTAATGTTCTTAACAAATTTAACACAGAAAGTGATCATCAATTAATAAGTTGTAAGATACGTGTTAATGCAAAGCTAGCGAGACAAAAATTATTCCGACAAACAATATTTACAGTTGATATTTCTAATCTTCAGAAACATTCTAATGAATTTAAATTAGAACTTAAAAATCGTTTTCAAGCATTAGTAGATTTTGAGCATGATTCAGATTTAAATGGAATTAATATGAAAATAACTGATACACTTTTAAAAACTGCAACAAAAATAGCTGTTAGAAAAAAACAGCAATTGACCAATAAAATTTCTACTGAGACTAGAGAATTTATGAAGAAAAGAAGGAATATGAAGATATATAAAAATGATGCATTAAAAATGATTGAATATCTTGAATTTTGTAAAATGGTGCAGAAAAGAGTTGAAAATGATATAAAAAAGTATAACTGTGAAATAGCAAGGAAAGTTGTAGAAGAGAATAAAAGTCTCAAGAGTGTAAAACAACATTTTGGTATTGGTAGGAAATTTATATCTGCAATAAGAAAAAAAAGATGGAATTATTACAAAAAAGAGAGATGACATCATGAAATGGGTAGAAGACTTTTATCAAGAATTATATAGTAATAAAGAACAAGTACCTCCTATATCTATACATCTTCGAATTGCCCAGAATTTTAAATGAAGAAGTGAGATAAGCAATTAAATGTATGAAGAAAGGAAAGGCTTCAGCTAATGATGAAATTATAATTTTATATATTAAAAATAGGTGAAGAAATATAAAAATTTTTTGCAAAGTTATATACCAAATGTCTAAATGATAAAGATGTACCAGATGATTGGAAGAATGCAATATTAATATTAATATTTAAAAAAGGTGATAAAGAATATATTAGAAATTACAGACCCATCAGTCTTTTGTCAGTTTTATACAAAAATTTTACCAAGATAATTACAACACATTTACAGAGAACATTGGATTTCCATCAACTAAGAGAACAAGGTGGATTTAAAAGTGGTTTTAGCACAGTAGATCATATCCAGGTATTGAGAGAAGTTATAGAAAGGACAAATAAATATGAGTTGCCATTATGCTTTGGATTTGTAGATTATAAAAAGGCATTTGATTCTATAAACATTTCTTCAATGATTAAAGAATTGGATCATCAAGGTATAGATCCAGGATATTGTCATATTTTAAAGAATATTTATAAAAATGCAACAGCAACAATTAGATTACATAATGATACTGGGAAAGTCAACATTGAGAAGGGTGTATGACAGAGTGACTCTATATCTCCAAAACTTTTTACAGCAGTACTGCAAGAAGTATTTTGTGGATTAAAATGGGAAGCTAAAGGAGTAAAAGTAAATGGAGATTATTTAAGTCATTTAGATTTTGCAGATGATGTAGTTGTTTTTGCAAATAATGCTTTAGAGCTGCAGGAAATGTTACAGGAGTTGTCAGATGAAAGTAAGAAAGTAGGACTAAAGATAAATGTTAAAAAGACTAAAGTAATATTTAATGGATTTTCTCAAAGTATGAAATTTAAGATTGATTATATGAGTTAGAAGAAGTTAACAGTTATAAATACCTTGGTCAGATTATTAATACAGATGGAAACATAGTGGATGAAATTAATCATAGTATTAAACTTAGTTGGAGTGCTTTTGGTAGAAATAACTTGATACTAAAAGGAAATATGCCTATGTGTTTGAAAAGGAAAGTTTTTAATAAATGTGTTTTACCAGTTCTTACTTATGGATCTGAGACTTGGACACTTAATAGAAGACCAAGGCAAAGACTTCAGACAACTCAAAGAAGTATGGAGAGATGCATATTGGGAGTAACAAGAAGAGATCAAAAATGTAATATATGGTTAAGAGAACAAACAGGTGTTACTGACCTCTTTGAAAAAATTAAAAGATTGAAGTGGAGTTGGGCTGGACATATTGCTAGAAGGGATGATAATAGATGGACAACTGAAATCTTAAACTGGATTCCAAGAGATTTTAAAAGACCCAGAAAGAGACCACATGTGAGATGGATGGATGAAATAAGAAAGTGTGGAGGGGTGATGTAAAGAAGAGAAGCTAAAGATCGGAAAAGATGGATTGAACTTGAAGAGGCCTTCATCCTGCAGTTGATTGATAATGGTTGTTGATGATGATTTAATTAAAATCCTATTTTTTTTGTTATCTATAAATGACAAGTCTTTCAAAGTCAGGGGTACTATAATAGAAGAGTAGGGGATGATTCGGAGTAAAGTTTTTTTTTTACAAAAGCATCCTGATAAAATGTTATGAGTTAAGGAAATTTTTAGGATGATTCGATTTTTATATACTGTAAAATGTCAATAATATTACAATAAATGTTTTGGCGACCTATCTTGTTTTATTATTTAATTAAAATATAACATGTAGGATAATAAATGAAGTAATTAGATAGTAGAGGGGGGGTACTGATTTTGTTTACATAAATGTCTATTATAAATGAGTGTTATTGAAGTGCCCTTTGTTGTTTATTTAACTAAGATTTAATTTTTAATATAATAAATAAAATAAAGAGCTAATAAAGGGGCTTAAATGTTCTCATTATAGTGGTAAGGAATGGGATAAAAGAATAGAAGCATTAATAAAAAAAATAGGGGGTTGAAGAAATGGAGAACTAGTATGGAGGGTAAGAAGAGTTTAAATATATATAGAAGTAAACAGAATATTGGATGCGAGTTAATTTATGGTAATAGTAAGGATAGTAGTTTGTTGTTTAAGGCTCAAACGGGATCTTTAGCAACAAGAGAATATACATGTAAATGGAAAACTATGGGGGATTAATGTGCAAATTGCGTAAGGAAGGTATAGAAAATATTAGGCATCCGTTGATTAAATGTAAATGCTTGAAAGCAGAAAGGGTACAGATAATGAAGTTATGGGAAAATAGGTATGATCAAAGTGACTATACGGAAAGGGAGTTATTAGTTTTTATGCTGGGTTTGCGAAAAGATAAGGGGGATTTAGATATAAAGGCCATAGAGTTGAAAAAGGTTATATTGTGGAAATGGGATGTAGTAGAATATGGGAAGACTTAGAGTGAGGAATGGAAAATAAAGTGACTAACAGGTTTATCTGGGCATAGTTGCTGAGATATTTGACTTCGTTTAAGGAGAAGCCAAATACATCACATCACATATAATATAATAGTAGTAAGGAATGTGATAAAAGATTAGATTTATTAATAAAGAATAGGGAGTTAGAGAGATGGAGAAATAGTATGGAGAGTAAAAAGAGTTTAAATATATATAGAAATAAACAGAATATTATGTGTGTGTCAATATATGATAACAGTAAGGAAAGTAGTTTATTATTTAAGGTTCGAATGGGATCTTTAGCTACAAGAGAATATACATGTAATTGGAAAAATATGGGTGATTTATTTTGTAAATTATGTAAGGAAGGAATAGAAAATATTAGGCATTTGTTAGTTGAATGTAAATGCTTGAAAACAGAAAGGATACATATAATGAAGTTATGGAAGAATAAATATGAAAAAAGTGATGATACAGAAAGTGAATTATTGGTTTTTATGCTGGGTTTGGGAAAAGATAAAGGGATTTAGATATAAATGCTTAGAATTGACAAAGATTGTGTTATGGAAATGGGATGGAGCAGAATATGAGAAAATTTAGAGTGGGGAATGGAAAATAATGTGGCCAACAGGTTTATCTTGGCATAATTGCTGAGATATTCTTGACTTCGTTTAAGAAGAAGCTACAATACATCACATCAACATTATAAGATACAGCTTGGTTAGCTACTTAATTGCTAGTATCAAATATATAGACTATTATTTTATTTTTTTTCAGCTTGCAATGACCTTGACATATCATTGTGTTTACATTCAGGAGAGCACGTTTTGAAAGAATTCTCATTTTATCCTGTAAGTAATTTATTTTAAATATGCCTTTAATTCAATTATTAGTAATATAATCTGCAAAAACACAAAGTGAAAAATAATTAATTGTACTTGTGTATTTTCCATCCAATTTCTTTTTGTCAGCCATTTTGTTTTAAATTATAAAAATAATTATACAGTTTCATGGGCAATAAAAGAAAAAATATTTGTTTAATTTTGTTTTATTTATTTTTTGTTCTTAGTGTTAGGATTAAGAGTAAATATTATAATTAAAGCAAAATAAAGAATTTTTTTAATATTTTATTGCCAGTTGTAGGCCCATGAAACTGTATAATTATTATAACTTAAAACAAAATTGCTGACAAAAAAATGGATGAATGGAAAATGCATGAGTACTGAATTAACATTGATTATTAAATATTATAAATCTTGCTGTTTCTTTCATTCTATTTTCATTTCTTTTACCTTCTTTTTTTTTTTCAATAATAAAGTTTACCCACTTAAATTGGAGAAGGGGCAACTCATCATAATTCTCTCATATTATTAATCATTTCTTCACATTAACTGTGTCAATAAAATGGTTGTGGAATTATATTTCAATCTTATTCACATAAATTAAATATGATTTATTATTACATGATCACTATTTCTTATGCTAGCACATAACTGTTACTAAAACAGGCAAAACTCTCCATACAGTAGTGCCACCCAGTGCCAACCATCCATTGATTACTCTGGTTGGCACTGGGTGGCACTACTGTATGGAGAGTTTTGCCTGTTTTATGATTTATTATTATTAATTATAAAAGTTCTCTGCACTAAGTTTTGGCCCTATTTTACCGTCTTTCTTAAGAGTTTTATATCATTAATCCTGATTCCAAACTTTTCTTTCTTATATATGTGAGACTCCCATGATGCTGAAGCTTGTTTAATTAACTGTGGGGGGAGGGGGGGTTTGATTAATCTCTACCAGCATAATAGATTACTGAGCAGTATTTTCTAAATTTTTCAACAGTATTTACATCTTTAATTCTCATTCTGGATAAAATTTGATTAATAAATTTTTGTTTAAGAAATAATGTTGTGATTGTAATTGCATCTTAGCAAATATCTAAAATGATCATATTTTGCCTTAATATAGAAGGGGAAAGATTCCACATTTCTACAGATGAGTAGCTAACTTTCTTTAATTAAATAATCATCTGCTCTAAAGCTATCATCCCAAACTGTCTTTTTCATCACAAAAAGTGATCATTGATCCCTAGGGCAGGATGCGAAATTTTGGGGGAAAGAGGAAGTAGCAGAAGACACAGTCACCCCCTTTGCAATTCCCTGATCATAGCAACCTTTTCACTCTCCCACTTCTTGACAATGCACATATCAAGGAAAGTTGTTTTACCTCACAAAATCTGACCAAATAATGTTACTGATAGATCACCCATCTAAGTCATGAAAATAGTTGCAATTAGTAACAAATTAGTAATTGGCAATAGAGAAGAAAGTTTTTCTATGTGTAGATATACGAAATGTTCAAACTTTTCTTGATGGGAACTTAGTTTGAACCTAGGACAGCTAAGAAGCTTTCAATTCTTCAGATTGGCATAACTGCTTTTAATAAAACTCGACTTTGAGGTGAACTTTAACTGAACAATTATTTTTCCGGTAGATAGATGATCAAGTGAAAATAGATTACATGTTGAATTCAGTATAAGATCTAAATTGGCTTATTCTAGTTTTTTTCATTTTTACACATAACAATATAAAGTTAATAATATTAAAAATTGTTTACGTAATGGTACCTAAGCCATTTTATCGCTGCTCATGTCTAACATTAGATCAGAAATTTAAATAAAGAATGCTCTTACTCTTTGCTAGATAGCATTATTATATCAATATCTAAATCTATAATATGTATGTTGGTTGAGTCATACACTTTGGCCCAACATTATTAAAAGTGATGGCATTATCTCTGAAAATATAAATTACTTGCTGTTATTATTCTGTTTGTACAACATGTCTATTGACAAAGACATAGTTGGGACCAAAAATTTCTATAAAGGAATTTGGATTCATACATGCTCATAGCAATGGTGGCTTAGGAATTATAATAGAATTAGAATTTCATGCTGTAAAAAAAGCTAATACTGCATGAGCTCTCAGTGAAACTTACATTCACTTATCATCATCATCATCAACAACCATTATCAATCCACTGCAGGATGAAGATTTATCCAAGTTCAGTGCATCTTTTTCTATCTTTAGCTTCTCTTCTCCACATCACCTCTGCACACTTTCTTATTTCATCCATCCATCTCACATGTGGTTTCTTTCTGGGTCTTTTACAATCTCTTGAAATGCAGTGTAAAATTTCAATTGTCCATCTATTATCATTTCTTCTAGAAATATGTCCAGCCCAACTCCAGTTTTTTAATTTTTTCAATGAGATCAGTAACACCTGTTTTACCCGTACACTGCATTTTCAATCTCTACTTGTTACACATTCACTTTACCAATATATATATATATATATATATATATATATATATATGGAGATCAGGATATATATATATATATATATATATATATATATATATATATGCTGTCCAAAAAATAATAATAATTATATAAATGAACAAAAAATATAAATAAACAAGAAATAAAAACCTTAAATATCATATATTTAATCAATTTTACAATGCAGCAGCCATTTTGCTATTTTGGAGTACTACATGAACTCATTTGTTAATAGCATTTTGGGGGATTACATTGAAAGCTCATACATTTTATTTTTTTTTGTATATCTAATCCTTTTAACATTTGATGTGACAGAGTATTTTGTGCAATGTAATATTTTCTAAGCCTAAAGTCAAAAGTTTAATGAAATTTAAGAAAATTTATAAGTAATTTTCTTAAGCAATAAAATAAAAGTTACCAATTTAGTAATGATTGTATGATTGTTAAATGTGGATAAATTAGAACAGATTAAAAGTTTTTGAGTTGTGGTCATGGAGAAGGATGGAAAAGATCAGTTACATAAATAAAATAACAAATGAAGATGTTTTAAAAAGGAAAAATGAAAAAAAGATTGATTGAGGAAATTAGAGTAGAAAGAGAAACTGGATTGAACATATATTAAGAAGATTTAATGACAGATGTTTAGAAAATGAAAAGAAAGAATGAAAAAAATGGCATTGCTGGATGATATAAGAGATGGGAAAACTTACATGAAATTTAAGAGCTGGGTAATGAAGAGAACAGAGTAGAGAAAAGGATGAATTGGTGAGGTGACTACGCTCTAGGCCTATAAATAGGACAGAATACTATTGATTGTATGATTGAGTAAAAAGGAAATATAAAAGGATTCCTGTATTATATTAGAAAGCTTTTGAAGACTTTAACTGAGAATCTCAAATGGGTAATAACAAGTAGGGGTGTCTATGTGATTTTGATGTTGGTAAATAAGCATTTAATTACTATTAGATAAAAGTAAAGGAGATACAGAAATACATTCAAATTTTCACTCTCAGTTTTTGGCTTGTTTTTGATGCTTTCTTCATTATGGATTTATGAAAGGTTGATAGAGAGTGCTTTTTCCAGCATTAAGCTATTTAAAAATTATTTTATCTTTTAACCTTTATACCAAAATAAAAACAGTGACTTCTGTAGTTACTTTTTTAAAAAATATTTTTATAATTATCTATAATTTGTGCATAATATACATTGCAGTTTTTGTGCAAATAGTGTTAGATATAGTTATTCTTTTCCATAACATTTTATTTACACCATATTAACTATACCACTAAAACATGGCATGTCCACCATTTCTTAAACTTACACAATTTGTTAAAATGAGTAACAGGCACTGCTGGAGGATGAATTAGATCCAAAATATCTATGTGCATTGCTTTCATATCCAAGGCTCCTCACTGATGAAAGCCATAAGCTAGAAACTAGTTTGGGAATATTGGATGAGATATGCACTAGATAGGGATTTTGTTGTACAAACCTTCTAGCATATATTGATTACTATAGATTGCACTGGGTGCTTACTACTGTATGAAGAGTTGGCTACTATTTTAACAGCTTGTGTAAGCATAGGAAATCATTTTCATGTGATCTTTTAATGATCTCAT
Source organism: Epiperipatus broadwayi (assembly GCA_028023455.1). NCBI lineage: Eukaryota > Metazoa > Onychophora > Udeonychophora > Euonychophora > Peripatidae > Epiperipatus > Epiperipatus broadwayi. The sequence continues at coordinate 4,041,223 of JAQFVV010006247.1, forward strand.
ATCTATTATAAATAAACGGTACCAATTTTTTTATCTATATTTTTTTTCTTTTGCTTATAAAAAAGATAAGAGGTCTAAAAAGTATTAATTCAGCACTGGCGTAATGAATATAATGATTAAAAAAAAGAAAATAGAAAGTATGTATTTTGTAGATTGTAAAACTATTATTGATGCATAAAGAGCTCACAAATAAGCTCTTAACAAGCTTTGCATAATATCTCTAATCCCAGACCAGTTTCTGCTACTGGTTTCTTCAGTGAGGTGCAAGGATTGTAATTGTTAAACTATATATATAGAAAATTATCAATGAATAGAGATGCAAAACAAATAAAATTAAGATAGAAAGCAGTTAGAAAGATGATTATGGGAGAATTTAAAAATTGTTTTTAATTCATAATGATTCCAATGTGATGAATTAATTGGTTCCAGAAGATCTTGATCTTTTATTACATCATTCATTCATTGTACCTTATATTGAATCCAAGTATTTAAAAAATCTATTCCAAATCTCCATAGCCTAGAGTAAAGTTACCAATCAAAACAATCACTATAAGCAGAAATAATATGATAATGTCTAAGACTGTACATCTGGGTCTTGTTTTATGCAGATTATTTTAATGCAATTTTGAAGTTATGCAATTCATATTTCTTCTTAATATCTTTCATATTTCACTATATTTATTAGATATCAAGAAATTTAAATTATTAATAACTTATTTTGACTTGAAATACTTTTTTTTTCCAAAAATATAACGTTATATTAGCAGCTAATGTGAATATGGCCTGAAGCTGTATTTAGCTTCTATGTAAATAATCTACTTATACTAATGAGTAAATAGTAATAGTAATAGATTTATACATACGTATAAAAATATTGCAATAAATATTCAAAAATTTTAAACTTTTAAAATGTATTTTGTTAGATATTAACAGAAATAAATATTTTTTTAGATTTTTAAAATAAATAATAATGAAGATTTTATTGATTTTGTAAACTGAAAATAATCTTTCTAATGATAATGTATAATCTTTTTGTTTTGATTGCGATCTCTTTTTTTTTAATATAGAAACATAAACCATTAACACAGCACAAGACTGGGCGCTAGTTGTACATCATGTCACGAATCTGATTTCTTACTAGTTCACAAATAAATGCATATTGTCAAATAGTGGTAATGATTAAAATATGTATGAAAAATTGTAAAATTAAACACTATAATTAATAAAAAAAGTAAAAAAATTTGTCTTGCATTAATTTTTTTCAAATATTTGAAATTTTTTATTAGTTATACTTTATTATCTTATTTTTTAATTCGAATTTTAAAGTAATTTTTCCTTGTTACTTTGTTTTTATGCTGATTTCTGAAAATTACAGAACCTATCCCCCATTTTTCAAGGTAAATTAAGTTTATTTTTGTGCACATTTTCTGAGGAACCTATCTACCGCATAAAATGAGACCCAGGTGTATATGTAAAAATGCATATAAAATTAATTTTTATATTCCTGTATAGTTTTATTTTAACCCAGAGGCAAAATTCTCCATACCATATAGTCACTTGGTGCAAGCCAGAGTAATCAATGGGTGCAAAAAGATTTGTTTGTGATAACAGCTTATGCAAGTATAAATAATGGTGATCATGTAATATTTAGTGATGATAGCTTGATTTTAATGAAAATTAAGATACTTAAAAGCATAAAGAAAAAATGTTTACAAACTTATTCTAATAAAAATCCATAGAATGTTGATTTAATCAATCATCTTAGTTGCAAAACGCACTTGAGAGGTTTTTTTTTGCTACATTCTGTTTGGGCCTCATAGTGAAATTGAAATGATTTTCTAAAAGTAAAAGCAAATACTAATTTAAAAAAAATACTTTAATTTCACTTAGAATTTTTTTTACTGCAACCCATGGGTCCTATGTTAATTAATGCTGTTTGTACAAACTCTTCATGCAGTAGTGCCACCAGTGCAAACCTTAGTAATTAAGGTGCAAGGTTTATGTGTAAAATCCATATTTAGTGTCAATTCACTCAGTATCCTTAGACATTGTGGAGCCTTGGATCTGAAAGCACCACACCTCCGAAAAATCTAGCTACAATGCTCTCAGATTTAAGGCTCCTCACTGATAAAAGTCACAAGCTAGAAACCAATTTGGGGATATTGGATGAATAAACACTAGATAAAGATTTTACGCACAAACCTTCTTGCATCCATTGATTACTAAGCCTTACACTGGGTGGCACCACTCTATGGAGAGTTTGCTACTGTTTTAACAGCTAGTGTAAGCATAGGAAATGATGGTCATACTGTTTGTCATAGTATTTTCATTAAAAGACAATTTTACATCTTTTTTATTTAAAAAAAAAAAAATTGACACTACATTTTAATGTGCTTTCTACCTCACAATCTCCAAAAAATATAAACAAACTTATGTTAATAAAAAAATCACTCTACTTTCTCACTAGCAAATGTTTGGGGGTTTTTCCACATCAATAACCAACTTACTAATTCTGCTTAAAGAAACATCTTGCATGTGTGTATTCTTTGTCAATCAATGCTACTCATTATAGGACATTTATTAAAAGATATTTTTATGGGTATTTATTCAGAAATTTGTTTTTAACACTATATTCTAATCCTGCTTTCTGCCTCTTAATTTTCACTATGATATTCTAAAAATAAAAACAAATTTATGCTTTGTAAAAAAAAAATCACTTTACTTTTATTTTTTCAATTGGATATTGTGTGTGTGTGTGTGTGTGTGTGTGTGTGTGTGTGTGTGTGTGTGTGTGTGTGTGTGTGTGTGTGTGTGTGTGGTGATAACCTCGGAAGAACATCTTAGTACCCAGCAGATGTATCCTCAGGTTGATATATGTTTCTGCCCCTAACAAATTGTTTTCTTTTTGGCAGCCAAGTATTTTCTAAGTTTCTGGCATGTTTGATGGTAGATTTTCATAAGGTTGTGTATATATTGATGGGTATGGTCCGTGGGCTTTAATACAATCCTTCTTTTGTATATATCATTGACCAATACTAAGAGAAAGGTAGGATTGGGGTAATTGTCATGTTACATGGCTGGCGTTAAAGGAGAGTATATTCACAAAAGCAAGATATTTTTAGATTGGATTTATGGATAAAATTTCTACCATTGAGTATTATATATATTTCTGAAAACAAAAACTCAGTAGTAAATAATGGGAGAAGTCTGATTGTATTTTCCATGAAAGTGTTGGTGGTTTGAAGGCTGGTGAAGTTTAATGAGATGGTTTACACAGAATAATTGGAAAATGGAGAATGATTACAAGTTAAATCAATTAGATAGTGCAATGTTGGTGAATAAAATCAAAGATCAATAAGTGTGGCATGGCATGTTTGATAAAATATAACTGCATTCTTTGGTAAGAAGCCCTTGGCGCACATAAGAGGGGTGGTAGTCAGATGCAACCACTTGGAGGTGAATGTAGAGTAGTAAAAGTTTAAAATTATCCATAAGGATTGTTGGGTTCAGGCTAGACCCAACTGTGAATTAATAGTAAGGATTATATTTGATATGATTTTTAGATCTGGGAGCATATAGACAAATATATTGTTAATTGTTATACTATGGTGGTGTAATGGGGTAACTAATAGATATGAATCTATATATAGAATCTTGAAAGATAAGAATGGACAGACTGAAGCAATAATGATTCCAGGGTACTTACAAAATTTGACTGCTGGAAAACTTGCCATCCATTTTATTTTAAATTATCCATTTTCAGAGGCTCAGGAACTTCCACCACAGGATATAAATAATATGATTGACTCTAAGTTATTGTATTCAACATTTACATTTTTTTTTACTTATTAAAATGATAAAGAAACACAAAAGCCCAAAAGGTTGCGTAATTTAAAACTTTTTTAATGTAAATGCAGTAAAGAAAGTAAAAATAAATATGATTAATATTTAAATACAAGTACATTATATATACTTTTAAACTAGATGTAATAATAGGGTTTGAATCCAGATTTTCAAGCTTGATTTTGTCATCCACTCCATCTTCATCTTATACAACCAATGAATATGACTACTTACATAAAAAGATCCCTAATATACATATTTCATGCTGAACCAGCACTCATCAGTTGGTCCAGATTATCATCTCCCTCACATATATATAATCAGCGCTTGGTTTATACTAAGATAGCAAATCTTCATATTTTAATGGACAGGTTTCAATCTTCTTCATTCTCCAACCCTTCAGCCGTGCATATCATTGAAAATCTGATGGCAGCATGTTCAAACCTCTTATTTTCCAATGTTGTTGTTATATTGATAATGGGCATGATATTACACTTTATGTGTATTCAAATATGCAATGGAGTGTCATATACAAACATATAGGCACATACCTGTTTGGAAAGGAGCATGGTTAGAATAATCGAAAACATCATTTGTGAGTGCACTGAGATTAATTCACAGCAAGTGAAGTGTATTTACATTTAAAAAATTTTTAATTACAATTCTTTGGATATGTGTGTGTTTCAGTGGAATACTTTCAAAATGAAGAATTAGTGCTCACCTAAAAAGAAGTGATGTCTCTCCGCACATCTGTTATAATTTGCTTAACCATGTTTTATTTTTTATTTTCTTTATTGCATTTACATTTAAAAAGTTTTTAATTACAACCCTTTGGACTTTTGTATTTCTTTATTATTTTAACAAATAAAAAAACATAATTGAATGTGAATAAGCATTTATTTTATATAGCGTCTGTATACGATTGTATTAAATTCAAATATCAGCCTTTCAAGCCAATTGCGCAAACACTTTGCGAGTGTTAATAATAAATGAATACTTTCTGACCAATTTGCGAGTGTTAATAATAAATGAATACTTTCTGACCAATACAAGATATAGCATTTGTGCAGGAATATATCCCTCTTATTCCTACAACTCAAATATTTATATATGAGCAAATCTGAAGTACTGGCAAAGAAAGTGTGACGATAGAACAGCCATTTTAAATTACTCTATACAAAGTCTGAATGAATGACATCGATGAAATTGGCTAGAATTTACTAAACGTCATTCCAACTGAAACTTGATCATAACACTCGCAAAGCATTTGCACAATTGGCTTGAAAGGCTGATATTTGAATTTAATAATTGAATGTGATAACTTAGAGTCAGCCATATTATTTAGACCATGTGTTGGGACCCCCGAAAATTGATAATTTAAAATAAAATGGGTGGCAAGCTTTCTGGCCAGAAAATTATGTAAGTACCAATTGCAGGCCAGCTGATGGTTGTGTAGTGTTCCTGGAACATGCACAGAATCACTCCTTATATTTTAGAGTCACTGTAAATCATTGTTTCAAGCAGCCCTAAAACATATGGTTTCATGATGTCCATCCATTGATTTAGATAGTATGAATGAATTATTATTATTTATTACTATTGCTATTATTAGTATGTTGTTGTTGTTGCTGTTGTTGTTTATGTAGCATCACAATTTTAAATCTTTCTTTATTGCATTTTTATGTAAACAAAGAGAGTAAATCGCTTTTCTCTAGGCTATAATTTAAAAGCACTCTAAATGTTGAGCAAAGGAATTCTTTGTTCAACATTTAGAATGATTTTAATGTTGAACAAAGAATTTGTTCAAATTGAGAGTGATTTTAAGTCATAGCCTAGGGAAAAGTGATTTGCTCCCTTTGTTTACATACACCTTGATCTTTGTTTAATTTAAAATGTATTAATTTCCCAATTTCACCAATATTAATATCAATCACTTTTCTTTATTCACTTATTTACAATGTATTATACATTTATTTAAGCAATTGACAGTTGGATTAGTTTAGGAGTAAAAAGATCTGAAGGAGATTGCTGGAGTAATCAAAACCATTATAATAGTAAAATAAGTCTATAATGCATTTTAAAAAAGTGAATAAAGAAAAGTAATTAATATTAATATTGGATTGTTCTTGTTGTTGTTTTGTTGTTACTACTACTATAACAATAATTAAATAAATCTTCATGGCCTATGTTATGCATATTAGGAAATAATACCAACTCATAAAAGTCAAAGCTCACTACTTCTTGAAATTTTTTGGTTTTATGATATCTTCATCTTTATTTCAGACTACATATTTATAGTTGATGGAGAAAAATATTGTAAAATAGAATAAAAGTTTAGCATAAAAAAATGAAAGGTTAGTTTGTATATTATTTTTACTGTAGTGGTGTACCATTTGTTGATATATGCATTTAATATTGCACTTTACAAATCTCAGTTTTCACCATATATATATATATATATATATATATGGTGATATATATTTCAATTATATATATATATATATATAATTGAAATAATAATTTTAATGGTTTACAAACTATTACAAACAATTCTTAAATCCGCAGAAGTACTTTCAGTTAATTTCTTAAACCTGCCTCAACTGCCATTAAATTCAAAAACAAAAGCAGAAGCAAACGTCATCAATTCAAATTCCACGAATCCTCGCATTTTAATGTTAGCAGCTTGTTGATTTATTAAATGCATTTTATTCCTGTTTATAAAAATTGCCTCTTTAATTTTTCTTTTACTATGGTCTCTCTCTTCATGAAGAATTTTTATATTTTCAAAATCAAATTTAAATGTATATTTACATGTTTTTTCATGATCAAAGAAAACTGAAGGAGACATTAAACATGTAAATATAAATTTAAACATGCAAATATAAATTTAAATTTGATTTTGAAAATGTGAAAATTCTTCATGAAGAGAGAAACCATAGTAAAAGAAAAATTAAAGAGGCAATTTTTATAAACAGGAATAAAATACATTTAATAAATTGACAAGCTGCTAACAAAAAAATACGAGATTCGTGGGGTTTGAATTGATGATATTTGCTTCCGCTTTTTTTTATTTTTATTTAATGGCAGTTGAAGCAGGTTTAAGAAATTAACCGAAAGTACTTCTGCGGATTTAAGGATTGTTTGTAATAGTTTGTAAACCATTAAATTTATTATTTCAATTATAATTACAATTTTGTTTTGTTTTTAATTAATGGACATTTTATTTATTTATATATATATATTAAATGTAGCATGTTAGAGTGACCATATTACATATGAATGAAACATTTGACAAAATTTGGAAAAAAATCACGATTCACGTAATGTATATATAAATTTAAATGAAGTGCAAACGAAAAATGTTTATACTTTTTCAGAACTCCGATAATTCCTACTTAGAAACATTATACAGTAAAGATATTTAATATTGTCTTGTGTTGTTAGCCGAGAGGTATCGCAGCCGCCATGCAAGCAAGTAGTTGATTGCAGACGGTTGTGAGTTCGCGTCCCGGCCGATGCTATGACATATGGAAAAAAAAAAAAAAGATATTTAATATTGTATTTTTAGACAATTCTGCCTTTGACATAGCTGCTTAACATTGAACTGTTTTTAGTATTTCCAATGTTCCAATGTAAACATATTTAAAAGTGTATGGGAAAAGTTTTATTTATTAAGAAAATTATGAAAAGGAATTAAAATAAATACATAGATAACTGAATGGCTTTGTTGCTTGGAAGTTCATAAAACCGAAAGGACCTGAATTGAACTTGATTTAAGGATCTTATGCTTTAGGGTCGCATACTTTACCATTCTATTAACCCATACAAGACACCACAGGATTATTGTTATTATTGAAACAGGCCAATGATTAGACATTTTTAAAAAATCCTAAATAGCTGGTATTTATCATTTAAATATGCCATTTTGCATTTTAAAAAAATCGTTAGATAAAATATATGAATTGCTTTCAAAAATTAGTAGGTTTAAATTACTATTAGTGTATGTGTGCTTTTATTAAATTTTTATTTATTTTTTCTTTTTCTTTTTTTTTTCCTTAGGAAAACTTTTATTTTGACATCCTTGTTCTCTGTTTGCTGTTTGCAGGCTTCCATATTCTTGCATTTTTATTTTTATTACGGTTTGCTTATAAGAAATGATAACTAGATTGACAACCTGCCATCTTGTTCGTTATTTATTGACACTAAAAATATACTCAACTTTCTTTTATTGCAGAAGTTATTGTAAATAAGAAAAAATAAAAAATCTACCTTTCAATATAAATTTAATAATAATATGTATTATAATTAAACTATGTGATTTGTTTTAAATTCTTAGTTTTTATGTACTATATTTATCAATCTTTTATTTTTAACTTTATTTGCACTAAAATAATTATAGGGGATTTGAACCCAGACTTTTAAACTTCATACAGTACAGTTATCCATTTTATTCAATACAACTGATACATATGCCCACATACATATAAAAAGGATAAATGATTTCCAATATCAAGGACTTTGATCATTCCATCATCAGATTTTCAGTGATATCGCTAGCTGAAGAGTGGAGAGAATTAAGCCTATCCATTAAAGTGTGTAGATTTGCTATCTTAATGTAAACCAAGCACTGATTATATATGTGTGTGGGAGATGATGGTCCAGACCAATTGATGATTGTTGGTTCAGCATGAAATACATATATTTGAGGTCATTTATCTTTTTTACATGTATGTGTTCATGTGTATTGGTTATGGTGGATAGAGTAGATGACTATAGGGAGCTTGAAAGTCTGGGTTCAAATCCTCTTTAATTACATCTAGGTTATATATATATATATATTATACTTGTATTTCAATATTATACTAAAATAATAAATGGGAAAAAAAATGAACATTTTATTATTCAAAAAACCTAAATAAAGAATGAGAATATGATTTGGTATTCAGGAATTCATAGAAAATTTGAATACCAGAAATGATGGAATTCGAGACTATTTTGTTACACTGCAGAAACCACAATGAAGTAAAAATACTCAATTGATTTATTACTCAGGAATTGAGAACCTAAAGTAATACAGCTCCAAAGTCACCCTCTATATCATCATACTAATCACAAAAGGTAATAATTGGACAATTTATTGCTCAAGAGTTTATAGAAAATTTGATTACTGAAAGTAATGGAGCCATGATCCATGAACTTTGAATTCCAGAATCTTCCGATCTACCATTGTTCTAAACCATTTATAGTTTCAAAGAGTCTTGGAACATTAAAATCCAAGAAAGGTAAACAAACATTCTGTCCAAAAGCTTTCAGCTTTCTGGTATATCATGCTATTGTATATGCTAAGTGACGCAGGAAAAAGTTTGTGACAGCCTTGAAATCTAAAGATATCTAGATTGAAGTTCAACCTGCCATTCCAATATCACACAACCCCCGAGTAATTAATTATCTGATTTTTTTAAGTAACATTTTTAAGTGTACTAGTGCTATGATTAGTTATACAACACTTGATTTAATATATACCTTCTTTTAGACAAAAGATTAATTCTCTTTTAGCTCCTATCTAAAGATCAAACGATATGTTTAGTGGAATTCTCTTAATAAAAATAGTGGCAATGATTTCTGAAGATCTTTTTTTTTATAACCCAATGTTTGAAATAAGTAGTATTAATGTGTACAAAATTAATTAAGCGTTGTTAGCCGAAAGGTCAGTGCACTCGCCTTGCAAGCAAGTAGTTGGTTGTAGACGGTTGTGGGTTCGCCTCCCGGCCGATGCTGTGACATATGAAGAGAAAAAAATTAATTTGAGAAATATTGTCTCATATTATAATCAATATGTATACACACACACAATTAACATACCGTAAACAAATATTACAATTAATTACAATACACTTGATTTATAAATATATATTATTATAAACTAAAAATACTTAAAAATTGAAAATTTTTAAATAATAAAGTAGTTCAGTTGAGGAAGTTCACAAACAAAAGAAAAATAAATTTAGAAAATTAACTGGTTTTTCCGACTAAAAATAGTGATTGAGGTAAGTGTATTGTTTTTATTTTTTAACTTATTACCGTATATGTCTTAATAAATGTATAATAGAATTTAGAAAGTGAATATTTTTTAGATTAAAAATAAATATAAGGTTATTTTTATATTTTTAAAAACGTGATAATACTAAAAAAAAAAAAAACACTCTTTGATCCTGATTACTCAATATTTTTTTAAATAGCAAAGTCTATTTCTCTTACTCAAGTTCTATCAAAAACTAGAAACTTCAATAGATTTCAGATGGTGATGCTTAATAAATCCCTATCCAGGGCTATCCTATTCATATTCCCATGCAAGTTTGTAGTTAAGCTTTCATCAGTTAGGTGGTTTAAATCTGCATTTAGTGCGTGTATTATCACAAATTATGAACCATTATCATTCTATTGCAGTATAAAGATCTCTCCCTATTAAATCTAGTTTCTCTGATATACAGCTTCTTTTCTTTACATCAGTACAACAAACTTCTTTGTTCATACATTCATCTCACACATTGAGTTTCTCCATGTCTTTGACAATCTCTTGAAATTTACTTTAAGGCTTCAATTAAGCATTTATTATCTCTTTTAGTAATATTTCCATCTCGGATCCATTATTTGTTCTCTCACTCAAGTATTTGCTTTCAAATTCTTCTTGTTAGTCCAGTATGCACTTCTCCATACTTTATTAAGTGTTTTTACATCTTTGTAAATTTAGTCATAGGTTGTCAGACTGTAATTATATTAAATATAGAAACTTTATTTACAATAAAATAAGTATATGCATATATACATATCCGCACACTCTGTTATCAATTTTACAGTTAGTCCAATATACAAATAATCACAAGTTTAAAGGAGACTTTCAAATATAACTGGGAACCCCTTGGTTTGCCTAGTAAAAATAACAACTTCCTAAAACAGTGTTCTTTCCTAGTACTAACTGAAGCAGTCAATTTCAGTATGAAGTTTTTAAGAGTACCATATTCAAACATCTGCCTACAGGTGGGGTTAATCTTACTGCCTTTTATGTCAAGTTATGATACTCTCTGAACACAGTTGGTTAAAACAAATGTTAAATTGTATATTTAAACAGCTGAATGTAAGTTTTAAGTGAGAATTTTCATAAACAATTTGATTACATGTAATAAAGTTTACACTTTTAACACCTTAGTATACTCAGTGAAGAAATCAAATAAGTTTTGCTTTAAGGCATTCTAGAAATTCTGTATCAAGCATGGCTATCAAGAACATTGAAGTTGCTATTTATAATCATTAAAAGAATCCCTAATGCATGAAGATATTTGCAGTATCACCAGTAAAAATATGGTTAGGTTTTACTCCAAGATGCATGCAAGGTCATCCCTGAATGAATGGATATGTTAAGAAGCAACATAGTTGAGCTATTCACCACAAAAATATTAAGATGCTAACATTTCTGGATCACAACTCATGATATGAAATGTGACAATCTTTTTGAATCTTGATGTATATTGGAATGTTGTGATAACTTTAAGTTTTGTTTTAAATTGGCCAAACCTGATACAACATCATTTGAAATGATTCCAGCTGTATGTAATAGCAACACCATGAATCACAAGAATACTTTGAGCAGTTGGCAAGATTTTGTGATGCCAGGGAGCATGTTAAAGAAATCTGTGAAGATACGAAACACATTGTTACATTTGATGTCAAATCTTATGGTACAGACATGCTGTATAAAATTTAGTGTAATTTATTATTATGGTTTTATTCATTTTTAAAAACTTTGCGATAATTCTACAGTCTTTTTTTTTATATGTCAAACCATTGACCGGGAAGTGAACCTGGGCCAGCTGCTTGGAAGGCAGCTATGCTAACCACTAGGCTACCAACACTTGACAATTTTAATGGATACATTATGAAGTAAAAAACTGGTTATTTTAATATATGAAATAGCCTTAAAAGTAAAGTTAATATCATTGAAATGAGACTATTAGAGTTCTTAAATTAAAATCATTTAAGTTATTGTGTCCAGATACTATTTAGGATATAAATTAGGGCCAAGCTATTAGTGAAGAGAATTTGAGTATGTAAAAAAAATAATTAGAAATAATAATGAAATTAATTGTTTGATGATAAAATGAATGGTTACATTCTTACAACTTGAATATAATGCATGTGTGGTCAAAGATCACACAAGATATCAATAGGTAATTTAAAAATAATCTGAAGGAAAGAATAAATCAATGAATAAGAGCCTTGTCCACCAACAATGGTTACTACACTAAATGCATTTAATGAAAAAAGTTATTTGAAAGTTAGGAAAGCAATATTCGACAGTGGCCATAAGAACCTTCAAAATTGCCAAAGAAAATAATCATATTTGGAGCATGAAATAATCTTCACAAAGGAATATTCGTTAGCAATGACTTCTTTGGCTTTATTAAATGAACAGTTTGTAATCCAATACTAGTGTTATAAATGCATAACACAAAGTTAATATTTAATATCTTATTAAACTATAGGAAATGGAATACTTAAACTTTGCATAAATTTGCATAATGAAATACTTAAACTTTGCATAGATTTGCATAACATTAGACAATCAGTCACTTCACAAAGAGCTTTGATTATGAGAGCCATGACTCTTGAAAGCGCTCAACCTATGGTTTAATAAGATATTAAATATTAGCTTTGTGTTTATGTGTTTATAGCGCTAGTATTGAAATACAGAATATTAATCAAACACACAAAGTATAAAATTAACTTCACATTAAATGAATAGTTATAAAAAGAATTACTTAAATGAGTGGATCAAAAAGATCATAATTGAATTTTTAGTAAATGTATTACACTAAGTGTTTTAGTGGAATTTTTATACTACTTAAGCTGGATTATTGTTGGTTTGTATGTAAGTAATTAATAATCAAATGGTTTTATTGTTTGGAAGTTCATATGAAAATTCACATAAAGTTCCCACACTAAATGTGATAGAATTGAGCAAGATTTTTTTAATGTTTCCAGTTTCTTTACTTTAGTAATCCATTCCAAAATGGTCTTTAGAGTGTTAAAATAATATGTGGTTTATAAAATGGTAGAGTTTCAGATCCTGAAATTTTAAAGTTCTCTGACTGATTCCAATGCCGGCACTTCCAGTAGTCAAATTTACGTGAACTCGCAAGCAATATCAATAATGCCATTTGATTAATTTTTAGTTTTAGGTTGTAAAATTTCCTTCAAATATATCTATATAAACTGATTTGCATTCGTGGTTCAGACTATCATCCAATATTGGTTGGCATTCATAAAAATAAGTCCAATTGCCTATTGCTTCTTTAGATTTTCTGAGTGATTGGGTTTTCAAATTTTTAGTAGACTTTGGCATATTAGTACTGATATAAACATAAGGCTACCTGAAAGTAGCCCATGTTTAATTCATACATATACCAAGCCACTTCTCTCTGGCTAACCTTCATAATATTTTTCTTATAAAATCTGAACACTTCACTTCTACATGCACTCTTTTCCAAATGCATAAACTGTAAGCTTAAGTAAGTAGTATCTTACTCATATCTTCAGACTACTTTCTGTTTATAGTAATTTCTTAATTAGAAGATTGGTTTTAATACACTTGGGACTTCTAAACCCACTGCATTTCTCTTTGAAGAATCATTTTTTTCCTTTTTTTAAATGCCAAGCTATCAACTTTAAATTCAAATTCATCTTAATGTTTTAAATTCAATCAATTTGCTTGAGATTTTGACTTTCAGGCTAGTAACTTGATAGCCAATAAAAAAAGATTAAAATTCATCTGCTGGAGGAATGTATAGTTTTTAGAGACCTGAATATATTAGTTTCAAACTTCTCTATATGGATATAAGCCAGAAATTTATACTGATCTGTAGATAAGATAACACTGGAGACAGATTTAATAGTTCTGCTATTTAGTCCCTATTGATTACTCAAAGTTGACAATTGATGTCTTCAGAGCAGAGCAGTAATGAGAATTTAATGGTAGTTTAATAAGCTTGTTATAACATTTACCAAACAGCAGTTGTATTATTTCAGCCTTATATATGGAGAGAATCTATTTAAATTTCTTTTTTATGTGCTTTAATTTAACTTATTTTGGGATTTTTTTTTGGTGGTATATCAGGATTAAATCTGATAATTCAGTTGTAACTCGCTTCCCAATTACCATCTAGTCGAAACTTTGCATACATATGTACTCATCAAGACATTAGTGTTTTACAGTTTGCGAAAAATTAATGAAAAGTTTAATTTAATAGTGATGCTGAGTGGTCTCTAACAACATTTGGCCCATTTAAAACTAAAGAGTAGAAATTGAAAATTATTGTTATGTACCCAGAGATATTATTATTGACACTATCACCCAAGTAAATATCAGTAAACTTTATTATCAAAAAACTCTACACACAAAGTAAACTTGACAATTGGAGTTTACTAACTTAAAACAAAGCATACATTACTTATAAAAATGAAATTAAGTACATTTACAATCTTCTTAAAAATTAAGTCCAGATTAATCTTGTTTAAGTATGATTACAACTTCTTCACATGCACACTTATAAATTATCACTCTTATGTGTGTTTCTTTTTCCATTCTAAACTTAAACATGAATTCACTCACATGAGAGTAAATTTCTGCAATTTAAATATCAGTTCCATATTCCTTATAAATCTAAATACATTAGCATATAAGGCAGAATGAATGTTTGTGTAAATGATAAAGATTTTTCCCAATTATACAATTATGACAGACAAAAATAAAGCATGGCCCTTAATCCCAGGAGGCTGTAAAGTCACCAACCAAGGCAGCAGTTGGTGGCCGAAGGCGGAGGGTGCTAAGAATATCCTGGAGGTGGACCCAGGCTGCCATTTGATGACGACTTTTTATTTAGGTACTTACAACTGCAGATCACTTTCAAGTGAAGGAAGATTGCAAGAATTAGAAGAAGAACTCTCTTATATTAAATGGGATATTATTGGACTTTGTGAAGTTAGAAGAAAAGGTGAAGAGACAATTGATTTAAAAAGTGGACATATGCTCTATTATAAAGGCACAAATATTGGAAATACAAGTGGAGTAGGATTCATTATAAATAAAAAGTGGAAGAACAATATTGTGGAGATTGATGGTGTATCAGACAGAGTGGCAAGATTAGTTATACAACTTAATAGCAGATATCAAATGCAGATAATTCAGGTTTATGCCCCAACAAGTTCTCACAGTGATGAAGTAGTAGAAGATTTTTATATGGATGTACAAAAGGCTTTTGATCAGAGTAAACAACATTTTAAAATTGTTATGGGAGATTTTAATGCTAGAATTGGTAAACAAATGAAAGATGAAAGTGTTGTAGGTAATTTTGGTTATGGTAATAGAAATGAGAGAGGACATAGACTTGTGGAGTTTGCAGAGAAGGAAAAACTTTATATTATGAATTCTTTTTTTGAGAAAAATGTTAGAAGGAAATGGACATGGAAGCATCCAAATGAAGGTACAGCAGAATTGGATTATATTTTGACTAACAGGAAATACATATTTCAAGATTGTAATGTTCTTAATAAATTTAACACAGGAAGTGATCATCGATTAGTAAGGGGTAAGATACATGTTAATGTAAAACTAGAGAGACAAAAATTATTAAGAAAAACTATATTTACAGTTGATATTCCTAATCTTCAGAAACATTCTAATGAATTTAAATTAGAACTTACAAATCGGTTTCAAGTATTAGTAGATTTTGAACATGATTCAGATTTGAATGAAATTAATATGAAAATAACTGATACACTTTTTAAAAACTGCAACAAAGATAGCTGGTAGAAAAAAGCAGCAATTGACTAATAAAATTTCTACTGAGACTAGAGAACTTATGAAGAAAAGAAGGAATATGAAGATATGCAAGAATGATGCATTAAAAAGAATTGAATATCTCGAATTTTGTAAAATGGTGCGGAAAAGAGTTGAAAATGATATAAGAAAGTATAACTGTGAACTAGCAAGAAAAGCTGTAGAAGAAAATAAAAGTCTTAAGAATGTAAAACAACATTTTGGTATTGGTAGGAAATTTATATCTGCAATAAGGAAAAAAGATGGAATTATTAATAAAAAGAGGGATGACATTATGAAATTGGTAGAAGATTTTTATCAAGAATTATATAGTAATAAAGAACAAGTACCTCCTATATCTATTACATCTTCCGAATTGCCCAGAATTTTAAATGAAGAAGTGAGAAATGCAATTAAATGTATGAAAAAAGGAAAGGCTCCAGGTAATGATGGAATTATAATTGATATATTAAAAGAAGTAGGTGAAGAAACAGAAAAAATATTAGCAAAGTTATATACCAAATGTCTAAATGATAAAGATGTACCAGATGATTGGAAGAATGCAGTAATAATATTAATATTTAAAAAAGGTGATAAAGAAGATATTAGAAATTACAGACCTATCAGCCTTTTATCAGTTTTATATAAATTTTTTACCAAGATAATTACAACTCGTCTACAGAGAACCTTGGATTTTCACCAACCAAGAGAACAAGCTGGATTTAAAAGTGGTTTTAGTACAGTAGATCATATTCAAGTATTGAGAGAAGTTATAGAAAGGACAAATGAATATGAGTTGTCATTATGTTTTGGATTTGTAGATTATGAAAAGGCATTTGATTCTATAAACATTTCTTCAGTGATTAAAGCATTGGATCATCAAGGTATAGATCCAGGATATTGTCATATTTTAAAGAATATTTATAAAAATGCAATAGCAACAATTAGATTACATAATGATACTGGGAAAGTCAACATTGAGAAAGGTGTAAGACAAGGTGACTCCATATCTCCAAAACTTTTTACAGCAGTGCTGCAAGAAGTATTTTGTGAATTAAAATGGGAAACTAAAGGAGTGAAAGTAAATGGAGATTATTTAAGTCATTTAGATTTCACAGATGATGTAGTTGTTTTTGCAAATAATGCTTCTGAGCTGCAGGAAATGTTGCAGGAGTTATCAGATGAAAGTAGGAAAGTAGGACTAAAGATAAATGTTAAAAAGACTAAAGTAATGTTTAATCGATTTGCTCCAAATATGAAAATAAAGATTGATTATGATGAATTAGAAGAAGTTAAGAGTTACAAATACCTTGGTCAGATTATTAATACAGATGGAAACATAATAGAGGAAATTAATCATAGAATTAAACTTGGTTGGAGTGCTTTTTGTAGAAATAACTTGATATTAAAAGGAAATATGCCTATGTGTTTGAAAAGAAAGGTTTTTAACAAATGTGTTTTACCAGTTCTTACTTATGGATCTGAGACTTGGACACTTAATAGAAGATCAATACAGAGACTTCAGACCATTCATAGAAGTATGGAGAGATGTATGTTGGGAGTAACAAGAAGAGATCGAAAATGCAATGTATGGGTAAGAGAACAAAGAGGTGTTACTGACCTCATTGAAAAAATTAAAAGATTGAAGTGGAGTTGGGCTGGACATATTGCTAGAAGAGATGATAATAGATGGACAATTGAAATTTTAAACTGGATTCCAAGAGATTGTGAAAGACCCAGAAGGAGACCACATGTAAGATGGATGGATGAAATAAGAAAATGTGTAGGGGTGATGTGGAGAAGAGAAGCTAAAGATCGGAGAAGATGGATTAAACTTGGAGAGACCTTCATCCTGCAGTGGATTGATAATGGTTGATAATGATGATGATGATGATGATATTAGCATTAAAATAATTCACTGCACATTTTGCATATATAAATTTTGTAGAATGCTTCCTTTTAGGGGGAATTTATTTTTGTCTAATTATAGTTACAATAAATATTTTAACTTTATTTACATAACTATACATTATACATACATATATATGCACACACAGTGTTATTATAATCATACAGTACAAATATTAAAAAAAACTTTAAAGAAATGATTTTACTCACATAAATACACTAAAAAGTAAAAAATAATTTTTCGTCAGTTTTCACAAATAGAAATAGAGGTGGGGGGGGGGCTGATCATGTTTAGAAATTGAAACATTATTGTGATAATTTCCAAGTCATATTCCCACTGAATCACTTAAATATTCAACTAATGTCCACTTTCTTATATCAATGCCAATCTAAAAAATTACCTTTTTATCTGATGAATAGATTGGCATTGAAACAAGAAAGAGGACATTAATTACAAGTTTATTCAAATGATTTGTTGTGATCATGTAATGTTATTATTTCTAAACATGAATACTTCATGCTTTTATTTGTGAAAACCAAACAAATTTATTTTAAATATAACAAGCATGATAATAGCTCTAAACAAGCTTTTCCGATAAATGCCGCAAGAGAAAGCATTTAAAATCTCTATCCAGAATTATCCCTATCCCCAAATCGATTTCAAGCTGATGGCTCTCATCAGTGAGGCACTAGGACATTTGGCCACTAGATCTAAAATAAAAACTCAAGTCCAGCATTTATCGAATACTTAACTATTAAGTAGAAAATCTGAAATTTTCAAGCATCTATATGTCTTCAAATCCAGCTAACTTAAATAGCTATATGGGATGGAACAAAATTCAGATCCACAAGATATTAATAGCCGTAGCAATATAACATCATCAAAGCCTCAAAAAGCAAACTATAACAGTAAGGAAATCAAGTTGAACAATTTAGTGCATTTATTTGAATAAAAGCATTTCTTTATGTTTGTACTTTTTATGGTATTTTAATAATTTAAAACATCTCCCATATTCATAGCTCAGGATTGAAATTTGAATTTTTGAGGATGTATGAAACTATGCATGTGATTATGGTTGTTTTCTCCATTCCACTATGGATATATCACCAAGATAGATTTACTCTGCATTAAGCTATTCAAGTTATTTTTCCTTTTATCTTATACACCATATGCTAGTCTATAATTTTTCTCTTTGTGATTTCAGTTTGACTTCAGAAAAAGTTTGATCAGTTTCCACAAAAAATGTTATTTATTTATTTTAATTTTAAAAATATTTATTGAAAAATAAATGTAGTGTTTTATACAACATTCAATACCCATGTCTTTATTTTTGCAAAGATCCTCAATCTCAGAGTCTGAATTTAGGAAACCTTGAAAAAATTTGTTCAAGTCACTAACCAGTTTAAGGTTTCTTTTCTTCAGATAGATGGTTCAAAGCCAATCCAGATTGCCATACAATTCTATCACTGAGTATCTAGCTATTTTTAGTTAAAAGGTAAAGATCACAATTTAAACTGACTTTTTTTTATATATCTTATCATTTTTTATGGTTTCTGAAATAACAGTTAATTATAAAAACATCTGGCACTTTCTGTTTCAAAAGCAATCCCTAAACAAGTGATTTGATTTTCTTTATTATTTTTTCTTATTTATATCTTTTATTTTGTATTCTTGTATGGGTTCAATCATTAGAGTTTTATAATTCTATTCTTATATCTTATTAGGACTGAAAATATTTCAGTATAGTGTCATGACTGTATTCATGCTTTATCATCTACCAATTTTTATATAGGTTTAAGTGACATATTGTTTTAAATTAATTATATTTTGACATTTCCAGAAATCTCACTCTTTCTCCCTCCCCCTTCTCTCTCTCTCTCTCTCTGTGTGTGTGTTGCCTTGACAACAGTTTGAGATTGTTGATTGGTACTGATATTGGGATAATGTAAGTGTTGATTAATTTTAGTGATATATATATATATGTATGTATTTAAGAGAAAGAAACCACTCTCTCTTAGGCTATAAATAATATATTTCATTCTGTGTGCTTAGCTAGGATAAGATTGGAATGAATCTATCTACTCTTTAAGTTATTTATAAACTTAGCCTTGACAACACTATTGGAAATTCAGAAAGAATTTAATATACCAATCAGATGCAAATATGACATTAATAATTGTTAAACTAATAATCAATTATATAAGGATGGAAACAGAATCTCACTTTTAATAACCTTGTTTAATAATCAAACAGAAAATGTTTTTTAAAACATCATCATCATTATTAATAAAAGTAAACACCTTTTCTCATTAAAAATATGGTTCGAAATAATCTTTCATATATTAAAATTCAATAAAATTTTTCTCTCTCCTTTTTCTTTTTAAAAATTCTTTATTTTCTTAAAACCATATATATTCCAACACTTGTAGGCATTATCAAGGGTCTATATATATATATATATATATATATATATATATAGACCCTTGGGAGTATAGGTATATATATATATATATATATATATTATAACCTACACTCCCAACACAGCTCATATACATTACATGAGTGAAATGCCCAGGCACCAGTTCTATTAATGAATAGAACAATATAACAAGATATATAATACAAAACTATTAAATGAGACTCTATATTTAAGTTTATGTTCAGCTCATCTCAGTGGGAGGCTATAGGCAGTTCATAAGATATATAATGATAAATAAATGAAAGAAGAAATATTACAAAACACTAAATATAATATAAATCCTTTTTATTAATTAATTGTATGATAAAGAATCATGTTTATCAGTACAGTCTATTAAAATATACTTTAAACTTAATTTCTTCCTTTATCCAAATATAACATATATCAGCTTGCTATAATTATAATACTAAACAATTCTATGACTTGGCATATCACAATCTAAACATCTACTTTAATGCCAATCAAAAAAATAATAAGATCTCAGGGAATTTAACAAACACAGTTTAATTAAATGAAATACATTGGTCCATAAATTATAATCCTAAAGTATGATAAAATGTAATGAAACAAATTGACTAAAATATTATACTGTGTTTCAATAATAAGAGAATGACAGAAATAGGGTATTTTAATCTCATATCATCATCTAACCAATATACTAACTTGGCAACCCTTCTAATATGTCTATCCAGTGGCAAATGTTCCTTATAATTTTTGGATTAAGAAAACAATATTGTCAGGCAGCGGCAGATTTAATATTATAACTCTAAAACAATATATCTATTTTATAATAGATTTATGAAATGTGGAGGTGTGGAAATGGAAAACACAAATGTATACAATAATAACTCCAGACACAGTTTTAAGATTTTAACAAATAAAATAAATCATTTATTACAATAAAATAAATTTGGTTTAACATGATATTTACAATTGGACTACTTGTCTTACAGATTTTTAAATTATCAAATAAACTTTGAGCATCAGTTTGGGATTATCCCTATTATCAAAGCAAATTAACAACAAACTTAAATATTCCTACTTCGAACACATGCTATGCTTTGCCTACATGTTTCATCTACA
The DNA here is from genome assembly GCA_028023455.1 of Epiperipatus broadwayi. Taxonomy (NCBI): domain Eukaryota; kingdom Metazoa; phylum Onychophora; class Udeonychophora; order Euonychophora; family Peripatidae; genus Epiperipatus; species Epiperipatus broadwayi. Next base: position 4,062,409 of record JAQFVV010006247.1, read on the forward strand.
TAACACTAAATAAACAACATGTTATATTATTAACACACAAAAAAAATTCTTTTGAGAGGATATTACCATTGATTAATAAAATAAATCAAATTAATTATATTTGGCTCTCAACCAAGCAACTTTCTCTAATTGACTAAATAATCACTTTCAATTACGAATACCTTTCATGCATAGCAACAAAATCATGTTCATTCTGATGATTTGATGATTTATAACCTTTATTTAAATAAATACACTGTAGTTTAACATATTTATTTCCCGTTTTAATCTCAATAACTTTATACTTCTATTTAAATGAATGTAATGTATTTCAAAACATTTATTTCTCATTTTAATTTCAATAACTCTATACTTTATATACGCGATATTATTTATATTACGTGTGTGTGTGCGTGTGTCAAGCAACAATGATAGAAAATAATCTTTTCTACAAATTCTCCATTCATTAAGAAAATATCATACAATTACTTTATTTCGGACAATGTCGTAATTCATCAATAAAATAAGACACTAATATTACATCAAGAATTAATTTAACAATTTATCTGGCCACATATTAATTAACACAGAGCTATATTTTCATGATTATACAGACTATACGTTATAAGGGAAATCTACATGAGGAGCAGATAAATTCTTACTGAACACTTCTACAATAATTCATCTGATTCTAAATACACTGCTGGCGGGGAACCTTTTCCTCATCACCAAGAATATAAGAAAAATGTCACATAACTTCCTAAACATCATTTAATCATACTTCAACAATAATTCATCTACTTCTAAATACACTACTGGTGGGAACTTCTTCTTCATCACTAGGGCTCTAAGAAAACATCGCTTAACTTCAAAAAATATCATTTAATCATACGCATATAATATAAACTAGGCTCTACTCATGGAAAAAACATATACTAAATAAGCAAAATCTTTTATCCCTACAAACATTATAATGCAATCAGATTTCTTTCCATTCTCAAAGCTCTTCTAAATATCGAACATTATTAATACACACTGGCAGATAAATACATACAGATAACATACTAATCCGTTCAACTCAGTAAAATATGACAGCATCCAAAATTTATACATAAAATATTCACAAACTGAACTTTATCAAACAAATGTCATAATTGTGCAAAACAGACACACACCCGCGAATAAAAGTATATATAAAATTAACTCTAAATTACACACTATGCAGGCAACATGGTAATTAAGTATTGCATTAAGGTATAACTTTTAATTCAGAATAAACTTTAGGTTACTTTTAAAATTTAATGGTTATAATTATTACGAACAAACTTTCTTTCATATCTAACAAACTATTTCTATTATACGTTCGTTGATTGAAAAAAAAACAAATTTCTCACTTTGAGATAATAAAGTATACAAAATAAATATAAACCTCTCTAATAATATATTATAAAAAAATATTTCTTTCTTTTACCTTTCTAAAAGAACAATAAGACCTATTTGTACACAATCAATTTTTACCAGTGTATTCCTCATTATGCTTCGGAGACGGTCTTGAAGGTCAAAATAACCCAAATTATCAATAAAACATCATAATAAGTAAGCCTATTATCAATAATATACATTAATAATGACAAGCAATAAAAAAAAAAAAAAAGAAACAAAAGTTATTTGTTTTGTAACTTAAAATAAAAGTTCACTTGCAAAGCTCTGCTCCGGGTTTATGAAACAATATGGGACACATTCCAAACTGAATTTAAATAAAATAAACTTCTGCAGGATAACTTAAAAAATATAATCGTAACTTAAATCTGACCCAGCACCTCCAGTGTTCATAGCATATCTATTTGAGGTACCAAATCACACACACAAGCAATTAATTTCTCCTTTATTATACTGAAAATATAAGACATTCTCCGTTGTAGTTCTAAGTTAAATACATAATTATTCTTAGTAGTTTTCTTGAATAGCATTTGATACTTTATAGTCTATTATACGCATGGTTTATTCTTAAATATTGTCAATTAAGATACCATGGTTCCTTAGTAATTCCACATTTAATAATACTTTGTTTTATATTCCATCTTCATCGAAGAGAACAAAAATTACCCACATTTCTATTCTTCCATTCGATTTAAGCAAATACTTAATTTGAAGTAACTCATATTTTATTTCCTTCATTTAAAATACATATTATTTCCAGAAATACCAGATAAATAAATACTGTTATCTCTTTATGATGAATTTAAACAGGGCATGATTTATCAAAATATGCATGTCCTTAATTTTATGTTTAATCTTCACAAAAACATAACACGGAAAATAGTGAGGAATTAAAATATATTCTGTAAAATAGTTCTGCATGCGTTTCCCAGATATAGTAAAATACACATGGTTAGTGATACAACAATAATATTCATGCAATTTATTCTTATTTAAAATGACAATTAAATGAAGTAGTGTAGACTGGATGTTATCAACATAATTTTTAAAAGAGCAATAGTTATGATAAGGTTAATTCAAAACGTTTAAATCGAGGAGGGCACAATAAACTGTGTACCTTTTTAAAATTTAGAATTCCATTCTAGTTAACTTTTCCCATAATGAATTTCTTAAGAACCTTTCGAAGTTTTACTCCAAAGTCTTTTTTAAAATCAATTTGACTTCAGCAACTGTTTTTTAATTTTCACAATAATGAGCCACTGTTTACTGGCTACAATTACAATACATAATATGCAATTTTTTTACTGGAGATCTTTGTTAAATAGCTCTCTTTAGCAAAAAAGTCATTTCCCTTCACAAGGTTACTCCCACGCTTCCTTTCTATCTAAGCTAATTACATATTCAAAAAAAATCTTTTCAAAAAAAAAATCATTTTGATTAAATCAAGACAAAAAATAATAATAAAATAAATAGCTTTTACAAACTTGAAAGAAAAATGAATATTAATTAACTATTAAACAAAAATGATTAATAATTTATTTAATTTGTAAAATAATTCATTGATTCAACTATCTATTAATCATTGGAAAGAAATATATATTTGTTAAATTATTTAAGATAATTACTATAATTTAAATGTTTTTATTGTACATGTACTATTGTTTGCTGTTATTAAAAGATGAAAATGAAATGAAACATAATACAGACATATATGCATGCACATGTACTGCAACCTAAATATTAAACTATCCTAACTAAATATAATTGAAATGGCTACTAATTGTTGACTAAAGGATAAGTTTTAATGAATAAAGGATTTTGAAACCATTCAACCAAATATTACATTAACATAAAATAACTTTGCATTTTCCTGCCCAAATATACCAATTCCTACAATAACAACCCCTCTCTCTGGCATTAAATACTTCACTAACCACAATAATAATAATAAATACTTATAAAGTGGTCAATCAACTGCATAAGCAACCCATATCTAAGCTTCAAACAATTTCCCAAAAAAAAATTTTTAAATTCTAAGGCTATTTCATTTTTTAAAAAAAATATAATATAATTATTCAATGCAGATACAAAGTATGTCAATTCCTTGTGCCCATTCAGATGGTCACAATATATATATATATATATCACAATATATATATATATATATATATATATATATATATATATATATATGCATATTATTATTATAAATATATAATTTTATACTCATTATAAATATAACAAATTGTTAAATAATGGTTTTCATTAAAAGTAATTATATAAAGAATAATATATAAAGGTTTCATACATTTGTATATGATGTACTAAAAAATTGGTTTAAAATAATAAAGAATAGGGATAGGTAGGTGATAATAATGATAAAATGTATATTATGAAAAGAAATATATACTCTTATTCTTCTCCTTTACTTTCTTTGCAGATCTTCATATATTCATATATACACTTTAATGCAAAAAAAAAAAAATTTCTTAATAAAACTTTATTTTCCTGACAGTTTCGACTATCCAGCAGTCTTCACCAGAGCTTTCTCAAATTTCCTCTGCTTTCTAAAAATCAGAACAATAAAGAAGTTTTATTAAGAATTTTTTTTTTGCATTAAAGTGTATATGAAAGAAGTTATTATTATAAACAATATATATGAAAAGAAATACATGTAGATGCTAAAGAAATGTTATTATATTTGAATAAAAAAATATATACTTATAATAATAATAATGTATATATATATATTTGTAGATCCTTGATAATGACTACAAGGAAGTAGTCAAAATGTTGGAAATGTTATAATGTGGATTTATTAAAAGAAAAAAAAGAGAGAACAGTTTTATTGAATTTTAACAAACAGAAGTTAATAACTGTAAATATTAATTTAGCATGGCTTGATATATATATGTAATTAAGAGGAGGAAACTATTCTTCATCATGATATCCTGAGGGAAAGTGGTTTGCACTCCTTAATTACTGTCCTTAATTATGTAAATGTTAAGCTATGTTAATGTCAAGTTTATATAGCTATAATGTGGAAAATATATCTGATATTTTTAGTAATAACATCAGAAATTTGTTTGAGAATTTTGATATAATTAATTATGAAATGGAAGAAAAAAAATCATTAAATATCAATCTAATTTTTTTTTTTTTTTGCCTAAAATAAAACAACCAGAAAAATTAAAATGCATGATAAAGAAAATTGCAACGAAATAAAAAGAAGCCTAAATTAAAATGATATAGATCTTTTGAAGAAAGTAAATAGAAATTTTTAATAATCTCTCAGTAAATATAAGGACATAACCAAAACAAGAACTACCTTTCAGGAATTCATTAAATAAAAATAAAAATGTCAGTAGACAGATTACTACTGAAATAAAATCTTTGTCACAAAGATGTCTACTAGGGTATTTTTGATGAGGCCAACTATATAAATGAAAATATTAGTAATGGTGAATGGAGTGGTTTCGCTTTAATATAACTGCCAATGGTAAAACCACACAAATTAATATCATTTGTCTTTGAAGTTTTACAAAAAAAACTGATGAAAGAATCTTAGCAGCTCATTAAAACTATTGGACAATAATTTTTATATCATATGGATGTAAGGTTATGATGCAAATCAAAAGTGACATATTGAGCTTTGACCCAGAAAGAATTAATTTTTAAATTCAATGCTTTACCATTGTGTCAAAAAATCAGAATGACATATTAAACTTTGATTTAAGAATCTTTAATTTTCAAATTACTGAGTTTCAATCCAGGTTTAGCTTTTCAAGTCCATCACTCACTATACTACTATGCCAAAAAACCAGAAGTGACACATTGGGCTTCATTTTTTTAACTTTTAGTTCTCCAGATCATTATTCTATCTTCGTGTCAAAAAATAGAAATGACACATTAAGTTTTAATCCAGGATGCTTTAGCTTTTGAGTTTCATAACTATCACTGTGATCAAAAACCAGAAATGTCAAACTGAGTTTTGATTTGGGGATTTTTTCTTTTTGAGGTCATCATTCTACCATTGCATCAAGAAATCACAAGTAACACATTTGATTTTGTTCCAAAAAGCATTAATTCTTAAATTCATCATTCTACCACCGTGTCAGATTGCATAGTATGTTGAATAAAACTTCTAGAAGTACAAGTTTATTTCAAGAATGATCAAAGAAAAGAAGATGTCTTTGTTGCAGTAGTACAGATGAGTGAAAAGATCATAGAATATCATAAAGAATTTAACGTGTTTTATTGATGTAGTTGACAAATTTTGGCATGTTTATAGCAAAATGTATGTTCTTATGAAAGATTTCTAAACTATGTTAAAACAGAATGAAATCATTTTAGTAAAGGAGCTAGATAGGACTGCTTATTGTCACAGTGTTGAAGAAACCAGATTGGATGATAACAAATGTGGATTCAATCTTATTGGAAGAAGCATCATCAGTCTTAGATATGCAGATGATACCACACCTACAGCAAAAACACAAGATACAAAAATAAAGAAAAGAATGGAGATGAAGTATATGAAGAGAAGATAAAATTAATGTTAAACATACAATTGTATCTATGAACAATTAGAAAGCTCTAAAAAATTATATGTTTATAATAATAAAATAACATACAATGAAGGAGAGAAATTATGATAAAGCAATAGACAGTATCTAAATAAGAAAAATAGATATAGAGATGGTAATATTTAAAAAATGTGTTAAGATTTATCAGTTCTATATAGGTTTACTGCAATCATATACAGATAGTTACATGTTTTGTACTATTTAAAAACAAGAATAATATTTATTGATAACAAAAATTATAATTACACATAATAAATATTTACAAATGATATTGAAAGTTAATTAGAAAGGCTAAGTATTATTTTATATTTTTAAATATATGTTGTTGCTATAAAATACAAAATAGTAAATTAAATAATTATATATAAATATTTTTATATATATTTAATTTAATCAAAGAAATATTCTTTAATTAAAGTTAAACAAGAATGTTGCAGCTTTCCAGATAATAAAAATTGTGTATGGAAAACAATAAAGTACATAAAAATAAAATTGCTACACGAATTTACATACATTAACAATTAATAATGACACCAGGGTTAATAGTATCAAAAGTTCGGACATTAAGAATTGTGTGCAAAAAGAAATAATATCCATAGAAAAAGTACATAGATAAATTTCTAAATTTACATGATTAAATAATTAATATCAGTTAATAACATTAAAATTCCGGTATTTCTATCACTATGACTCTGAAGTTTTAAATTATCGAATTCTTCTCCAAGAGTTACAAAGATAGAAGGACTCCCTCTAACCTAATTTATATAGGCGAAATAGTTTATGCCTGACAATAAATTTTTCCGTATTCATCATCTAATCAAATTGTTAAATGATTTTAGATCAACATGGGTCAGGGTGGCCTTTGAGCATTCCATTGTCAGATTTTCAATTGGATGGACGGTTGGAGTGTAGAGTGGATTGAAGCCTATCCATTAAAGTATGAAGATTGGTTATCTTAATATATATCTGAGCACTTATTGGACCAACTGATAATTGCTGTTTTAGCATGAAATACACATATTGATGATTATTTATCTTTTTGACATACATGTGTTCAAGTGTATCAGTGTGATGAGATAGAGTGGAGAGTGGTGGGTCATGTGAAAGTCTCTGCTCATATACCCTATATATTAAATAATTTTAAAAAACTTTATTTATATTTTTCCAGATGTAGACAATTGTAAGAAATAATCCATAGATAACTATTTTGAGATGTATTAGTTTCTCCTTTTTTCAGGCATTACTAGTGTGATCCAATGACATTCTAGCTTGGGAATTAAACTGGTAACTTGTAGATTCATAAATATTGAATTTAAATTGATACTGTAACTTTTCTTGAAAACATTTAACAGTTCATCTTCCATCATCTACCATATAACTAAAAGTAAAATAACATTATTATAATCATTTAGACAAACATCTCAAATGCGTTTGGACTTAAACTTATTATGTAGTTGCTGTGGCATAGTAGATTACATCTAAATGTAAAGAAATATTAAGAAAAATAATATTGCATGACCCAATTTAACATACATCTACAAGCATCTTTGGGGCTTAAATTCACTAAGTTGCTTTTAAAATCATTGTAGTATAGTAAACTATATTAAAATGGAAAGAGGTATTAAGGAAATGAACAAAGAATATGAACTCCTTGAATTGGGCTTGCTATAATTAAAAAACATTTGGAACATTATAAATTGGAAATATACCCAAAATTGTAAGAATAGTCATCAAAATACACCTGCAATGATTAACCTAGATATGAAACATTAAACCATTGTAACATCGGTGATCATTTTTATATATATATTTACACAAGCTGCTAAAACAGTAGCAACATTTTCCCCACCCAGCCTTTTAGCTTCTATTGATTACTAGACCTTGCACTAGGTGGCACTATTGGATGTGGAGGGAGGGGTTGTTACTGTTTATATGAAACATTAAAAAGGTTAACATTGATAAACATATGTAGCAGAGTGACTTCATCTTTCTTATCTTTTTTCAATTTCAAAAAATATTTTGTGGATAAAATTATGAAAGCCTTACTCAAATTATTTGGATTTTGTCCGTGATGGGTTTGGTTCTCCAAATAACTAGAATCATCCGATAAAATCAAAAATGTAGAAGTGTTTATAAAATTTTGTTTATTAATGAGTTTTCAAAAAAGGAAAAAGTAATGATTATTGAAAATTTACATTTATAAGTAACGAAGGCAAACTATAATTATGGATAGAATAAATCACAAAATTGAATTAAAGCTGAAGTGCATTCAAGACCATATAAGCTTCATCAAGTGGAGATTCCATTACTGATGTATCTATATAGTACAAAAAATAAGTCAAATATACTTATGGAAATAAGCATATTACAATGTTTAATTTTAGTTACATCACAATATGGTCAAAGTCTTGTGCATATTTTGGTGCAATGACCAAGTGGAAGATTCTGGAGCTCAAACTATATGAATCACAGCCAAACCATATCACTTCAGTGCTTGAACTTCTTATGAACTCCCAAAGCAATAAATTATTTGATTATTTATTTATTTTTCTTGATGCGATAAAATAGATTTGTGTTTCATTAACAAGGTAGATAGGCAGGACTGTACTATCTATTCAACTAATATGCTGAGTATGTTATAAGAAAAAATACATTGGACAAAACAGATAATGGACTCAGGATTAATGGAAGAAACAATAACTATTTTAGATGTTTGGATGAGAACATGATTTTGTAATGAAAACACATAAAAATCTCATTAGGAAAATTAAATAACAATAAAAAGACAGGATTATTATAAAGAAAGCAAGGAATACATTATTAAGTTAGTAAATGACTCTAAAATTAAAATAACAAAGGCATAGAAATGGTTGGTAGTTATTATCTCCTTGGATTATTAATTAAAGAACAAAGAATTCAGAAATTAATAAATTAATCTCAGCTTAATCTTGGGCAGAACTGTAATAAAAACAACCTGGAGAAATATTTGGTACGAGATATATTTAGGTGTCCTGGTATTTTTAATCTAATGCTTGAATATCCTAGCACCTCACTGAGAAAGCCAGTAGCAGAAACCGGTCTGAGGTCGGGGATAGTCTGCAAAGCTTGTTAAGAGCTTATTTGTGAGCTCTATATATAACATTTCAAAATGAAGATCAGAATTGCTTAAACTCTGATGCTCTTGATGACTTTTTTGTGGATATGAAAATAATGCTGTGAAAACAAGGATAAGAAAAGTATTGGTGCTTTTGAACTGTGGTGCTGGCAAACATTTTTGAGAATTTCATGAACAACAAAGGAAACCAGCAAATGAATATTTGATTAAATTAAATCCAAATCCTTGATTGAAACATCAATAACCAGATTGAAAATATTTTACTTTGATCATTTCCCAAGATAATGTAACTCATTAGAAAAATTTATAATAATCTAAAATATTGGTGATAAAAGAATAAAAAATTGATGAGATGAGATAGATATATTTCACATCATAAAATAAATGTATCTTTGAGAAGCATAAAAAAAAAATAGATGAAAAATTATTTGGGAAAAATGCTATTAACACAATCGGTGTGAATCAACAGAAACACCACAACATTTAATTATGCTTGTTGGCAATAAAAATAGTTTAGTATTTCTAAATGAAAATGAACATTATTTTATGAATGAAGCTATAAATTAAATAAACAATAACAGTTCTTTTGTGCATTTTATATAATGTAAGTGCTTTATAATATCATATTTTCAAAATACATGACAAATTTTGAATCTCCAATAGTCTTCTTCAAAGTTTCTTCCATTATTTGAAAACAAAACAAAAAATCTTTTTTTTTTCTTTTTAAATATTGGAATAAACTCTGAAGAAGGCTAATGGATGCTCAAAACTGTCAGCTAGTTTGAAAATTTTGTAAAATAAAGCATTTATATTGCCTAAAGTGCATAGAAGAAGTATTATTGTTTACTTTTATAAGAATCTAGATGTAAAACAAATACCTTGAATTAAATTGAAATTTGGGATGAACTCTAATGAAAAATTATATATTCTCTTTTCTAAAAAAAGTATGCAGTTAAAGCTCTTATATTGAAATATATAAAGCATGTACATTTAACAAAAGAGCAATATGAACTTCAGACTACTCAATGAAATATGAAGAAAGATGTATGTTAGGAATAACAAGAAGAGATTGAAAATGAAATACACAGATGAAAGAACAAACAGATGTTACTAACATCATTGAAAAAATTAAGAACTGAAGTGGAGTTGGGCTGAACATATTTCTAGAAGAGATGATATTTGATGGATATTTGAAATCTTAAACTGGATTTCAAAAGATTGTAAAAGACTTAGAAAGATACCACATGTGAGATGATTAAATGAAATGTGCTGGGGATATGTGGAGAAAAGAGACTAGAGATTGGAGAAGATTGATTGAATTTGGAGAGACCTTCAATAACTATACAAGCATGATTTTTTCATTTTTTTTTTATTAATTGTTCACATGATCTTATATTTATAAAAATCACAATTAAAACTATAACATTAAAATATATATATGTTCACAGCTATTAATATGCCTTTTGATTTCTTCAATCAGATCAATTATATAAGTTCAAATTATTCGATTGTTAACTATTGTTTTTAGAAATTTATGATTATGCGTACGAATAAAACATTAAATTGTTAAAAAAAAAAAAAAGACAGATTGACATGCATATATAAAAAAAGTTATAGATGAATGTGATTTTTAATAATCTATTTAGATTGGAAAAAACATAGTAGCAATTCACAATTAGGTAGAGTGGGCACAGAATCAAGCAATTACGTAAATTAGACCTTTTTTCACACACAAATGTATAGTGTGACAAACTAACATATTGTTGTGATTGTTGTTGTTATTATTATTATACTAGATAAAACAAATGTTATTTTATCATAATATTATTTTATTAAAATCGAAAGATAAAGGAATCAAAATAAATAAAGATTATTCAAATCATCTAATTCTGCAAATAAAGTAGTTATTTTTCCTAATTATATTTTAGAACTTAAAAGCAGGACTAAAGATGAGCGCTAAAACGACTAATGTCCAGTAGTTTTTATATGAGAAAAAATAAAGATTGTCAGCAATGAATTAGAAGTTAACAATTATACATACTTTGATCATATTGTTAATATAGTTGAAAACATAATGAATGAGATTAACTGTAGAGGTAAGCTGGGATGGAATATTTTTAATAGGACTTAATATAAAAAACAAACAAACATATGCATATATATCCTTGAAATGGAATATATATATATATGTTTAACCAGTTCTTAATTAAGGTTCTTAAGACTTGGGCATTTAAAAGAGACTTCAAACCATATAATAAGGTATGAAAAATGTAAATTGAACGCAATAAAAAGAAATTAAAAGCAAATACATGTTAAGGAAATAACCAGTAGCACTAAATTTATTGAAAAATATTAAAAAGTTAAAATGGAGATAGTTTAGACATGTTGTTAGAAGAGATAACTAACAAAGGAAATTTAAAACTGAATCCCAAAAGATTGTAAAAGTCCTAGAAGAAGACTATGTGTGAGATGAATGTATGAGATAAGAAAATCTGCTGAAATGATATGGAAAAAGTTATGTTTTGAAGAAATTTGATTAAATTGGAGAGACTTCAACTATACTGGCTCAATTTTGAAAATGATGAAATAGTCACAACTTTTTTATATAACATATTTGTCTGAAGGTTTGTAATGATGGTATATTATAAGATGTAATATGTTGGACTATTTTCATCATCTATGAGATAATGTTGAATGTATTGAAAAAAATTTTAAACTTTCCAAATACAAACAACTTGTTAGTAATAATACACAAATAGAAACACAGGTTAGTAATTACACAACATTTCAAGTAGTATTATTCTCCATTTTTCTTCAGGTCTTGCTGGCCTATATGTGCAGTGACAATATTCGCTTAGAAGTTGAACTTAAGGTGCGAGTTTAACTTCTAAGTGAATATTGTCACTGCACATATAGGCCAGCAACACCTGAAGAAAAGTGAAGAATAATACTACTCGAAACATTGTGTAATTACTAGCCGGTGTTGTCTATTTGTGTGTTATTACTAACAAGTTGTTTGTGTTTGGAAAGTTTAAATAAAATTTACAATTTTCAATACATTCAACATTAACTCATAGATGATGGAAATAGTCCAACATATCACATCTTTTATATAACATCTTTTGTAAGAGGGAAAATAAAAAATTTAATGAGCTGTAATGTTTTATAGAATATCTATTTTAAAGGATTATTTATATAGTTATACAATGTCTAAAATATTTTATAAGGTCTATATTATTTTTTAAATACAAATAAAAGTATATTATTTGGAACATCATAATTTTAATAATAAAGTAAATAATGAATCCTTTGCAATTAAAAATAAAAAGAAAGATCACTAGTTCAATTATTATTATTCAGTTTCTTCTTTTACTATCAAATGGAAAAAATTGAAGGCCGAAGATCCTGATTTTTGCTTTAAAAAAGTAAAATAATGCCCCAGTGTCTTTATAATTGTTCAACAGTTATTTATAAAATTATAAAATTTTTTTTTTATATTTTTGAAGTACAAATATTAATAATAGAAGACAGTAAAAGTTACACCTGTAAACGTTTACAACAATCAAAAGTTGGTGAAAAAAACAAAATTGAAAAAAAAATTTTTTAAAAACTCCTTTTGGAAAAATTTATAATATGATTATTAAAATAAACACATATATTTTTATTTTATTTTTTTAAAAAGATCTTTTCTTTAATATTTTTAAGTTAAATTACGCTATAATTATTGCCTTGTAGAATGGTGGATTTATTATCTAAAAGTCCTTGGATCACAGCTCAATAACTTTTTTATTGCTCAAATATCAAATGACCTCAGAAGCAACAAATTATTTCATTATTTTTATACGCTCTTATTTAACTTTCTCTATTTTTTTGTTCTTCTGTCTAGATAAAATATTGAAACTCAATTTTCGCATACTGTACTTACATATTCTGATCAAGTTCAAATTTTATATACAAAAGTTTTACCAATAATAATATTTTTTTATTAGAATTTGAAAATAATTTTAACAAAAAATTAGTGAAACATTTAAATTTTTACATTTTATATGTAACATTGATGCTAGCTGCAATCTTTATAATTCAAAATCGAACGATTCATTGAAAATATATGTAATTTCATTCAACATTTTCATAGTTGTACATTTTAAAAATATAATTTCAATGATTTCACCTCATCATTGTATTTGATTTTAATCAGTAATTTTCATGTTATTAAGAAAGCTTAGTCTTTCAAATTTTTAAAATTAATCACACTATAAAACAATAATGAAATTCTTAAAATATAGATTATGATTTACCACTATATTCATGAAAAGGAAAATGAAACAAACAAAGGTCAGTAAACTTAAACTGTGGTAATGATCATACATGAAACTAAAAAGTGAAAAAAAAATCAATTTTCATAATATTCATATTCACAAGAGTGCCTCCACTTTTGTTTTTGGTCGCTTAATGTCAAAATACTGTGAAAGCTGAATAGAATTTTCAGAAATAATACCAAATTCGCCACTTCCTTTATTTTTCTGTAATATTATATAAATACAATTTATCCACTACTTTGAACACTTTTATCAAAAATCTTTTATTGTATCTATATGCATACACAATCTCACATTTCGACTATCCTGCAGTCTTCTTCAGAACCAATCTTACTTTAAATTTTTTTAAAAGTAAAATTGACTCTGAAAAAGTCCGCAGAACAGTTGAAACACAAGATTTGTATAGATACAATAAAAGGTTTTTTGCTAAAAAGTGTTCAAAGTAGTGGATAAATTGCATGTATATTGAATAAAATTTATTTTAATGAAAACATTTTTTCTTCAAATGCTACATCAGAGAAATAAAATAATTTTGTACATTTTCCATAGATTCTGCACATATGTTAAATATGAGAAGGAACCCCCAAATAACTGGAATTTTATAATAAAAAAACATTTATTTTTAAGCATTAGAAATTGAATTCTTTTCAAACTATAATCCATTTAATGCAAAACCATTCTAAATGTGTTTTTTTACTTTTTGGAAGTAGTCCAGACATTCTTGCAAAGTAATGCCTTTTACTGCCTGTGTTGTTTTTTCTTCATCATTTCTAAATCTGCAACAAATTTTGAGGCATTTTTTATTCAAGCGAATAAAAAGAAGTCATATTGATCTAAATCAAGTAAATATGGCGGCTGAATAAGTTGACCATGAATTCAATTAAAAATTGTTTCACACTCAAGGCTTTGTATGCGGTGCATTATCATGGTAAAGCTTACATTTCCATTAAACCAAAAATTGGATGTTTCATTTTATTGCATCAAGCCAAATTTTCAAAACTTGTAGGTTTTAAATGCCTGATCATTATGATCAAATTCTGACAGAACAATGTCATTTACATCCATTATCATGACCCTGAACTTTATTTGCCAAGCTACTTCTATTAAGCCATTCATAAACTTAGTGTTTTCTCCAAAGCATCTTGCTTGCAAGATGATTCAAAGATTTCAACTGTTTTCATTGCTGTCTTTCCCAACAGAAAAATGAAATTTCATGTTTCAACTTTTCAGCCATTACAAAAATCAAAAATTAAGTGAAACACACAATAAAAATATTTAACACACCATAACATGATGTATTTCAATAACGACAGTTGGCAGATTGCTGCAAGGGTCCTCTCAAGAGACATCTATCAGCATAAACATGTATTACAATGAGCTCATCCTCCAGAGAATGATGTGATGCACTGTGACTTCTTATACAGAGTCAGGAATTTCTCAGCAACTATGTCCATTTACTCTACATAAATACTCTTCATATAATAAAGATATATATGAAAGATAGTGAACTGGGCCAAGTGATGAGTGCTGGTTCAGCACAAAATGCATCTTAGGGATCATTTGTCTTTTATTATATCTTTATTTATGTGAATTTAAAAAGAATGAGGAAGTATAGAGGTGATTATTATATCAATAAACAACTAGGTCCTCTATTGTAAATTAAAAACAAAAATTAAAAAAATATTAGGATAAAGCAATTCAATTTTTAAAAAAGTTAAAGTAAGACATTTACAAATTTTATCAGAAGCATTAGATACATGAATGCATAAACGAAATGATATTCCCCCCTCCCCCCAAAAAAAACCCAGAGTATTTGCATGTAATTTAAAAGTAATGTCATTATGATGAATCATTATTAAACAAATGGAAAGTAATATGAAGAGATATTAAATAACAATTTCAGAACTACAAGTTGTTGGACAGATCACAGATTTGTATGTTCCAAGATTAAAATATATAATTGCATTAAAAAATAAATCTTATTCCAATGATATTCACATTTCTATTGATATTTTTTTTTTTAGAAGTTTTTACTATATGTACTAAATGTCAACAACTATTGAACAATATAATTACTTAATTTGGACTTCCAGAGCTATCATATTACTAAAGCATGGATTTTTCTTAAGGACTGTATTTTGACTAGAAATATATATATATTTATGGTTTTTCTAAAAAAAAAAAAAAAACCATAACTGATTTTCTAACAACACATGGATTTTTTTTTGCTTCAAAAGTTCAATGATTGATAAGAAGTCTTAAAAATGATTTATAGATTAAAACTGCAAAGAAGACACATACATTTACTGATTATGATCATTTGAGACACTGAAATTAACATATAGACTTGAGAAACGATATACAAATCTATTAAATCCAGAAATGGAAGCTTATAAGTTGATAATGATATATTGACCAGAAGAAAATACTATTTTGATTATCTTTTGAATAACAATATTTAAGGAATAAGATACTTTTTAATGACATAAATTTTATTTACTCATTTAGCTTCAGACAAACATATCCATCTTAATAAAATAAAAAATATCTCTTTGTAATTTTAAAAATGGAAAGGTTACAGTTCCTGGTCAACCAATGCATCTGCATGACTACATTCTCCAGGGCTAATTTTAGCCAGGGGAATGTCATATTTTACCTTGCCTTAAAATGATGGACTAGACCAAATTCCATCTTATCTTGATTGGATTGAGCATTCATTGCTATGCATCAATGTATATACAGGTACATAACATATATCCAATGATGAGAATGGACCAATAGACAATGATACTCACTGAATCTGAATGTTTTATTATGGATGGGGATTTGGCAATGAATAGTCAATCCATTTGGAAGAAATGTCAGGGAACTACTATAGGAGAGAACAACTGTCACACAGTTCGATGGCAATAGGAGAGAACAACTGTCACATAGTTCGATGGCAATATTCACCTTCTCCAGAGAACTACTATCATGAAGATCAAAGACAGAATACAAGTTCTCCCAGAGACCTCCCCAATGGGTAACACAGTGGGACAAATTCAGGGCTGAAAACTGCTAGAACCTAACACAGACATGAGGTATGTTATCAGAATACAGCTGAAAGTGTAACTGTATCTACTCATAAGGCAGGCTTGCATAGAACTGCCGGAAGTGGTAGGTGGAGTTGCTTATTTCTATAGTTGCACAGCAACTAGAGGCTATACCTTTTCAGTAGTAGGAGGCAGTTATATAATCACTGTATATTGTGTATATATGCAAATGTATATTTGTTTCAGGTTTGTTTAATAAATATTATAATCATATTTTCAAGTATCTGCATTTATCATCACATGATCACACATTCCTATCCTGCCTAATAGGATAGTGGTGGCTATGGTTGTAAAAGAGCCAAAGACACCAAAATGTATGGGTGCTGAACTGAGTTCAGACCCATATGACTATTTAGGCTATTGAGCTTAGATTGAAAATATTTTTTGTGTTTTCAATTTCATTCTCATAGTTTAGTAGTTAAGTAGAGATAAAAGGTGGTTGCTAGAGGGTTGCATTAGATCCTAAGATCTAGATGCAGTGCTCTCAGATCCAAAGCTCCTCACTGACGAAGGCCACAAGCCAGAAACTAGTCTGGGGATATTGGATGAGTAGGCATTAGATAGGGATTGTATGCACAAGCCTTCTGGCATCCATTGATTACTCTGTTTAGCACAGGTGGCAATACTGTATGGAGAGTTTTGCTCTGTTCATCTGCATTTATATTAATTTGCTATAAACACAACAGATATGTTAGCTTCAAAAATATTGGATTTTTTTAAAAATTATATATGGACTCATGAAGTTGTGTGGTCTGATTTTAAGAATACTTTTATTGTTTCAAATTTTTAAAAATAAACAAAATAAACAAGATTGCAGTAACTATTGAGGAATACCATTATCATCCATCACAGCAAAGATATTTTCAAAGATTTTATTGAATAGGTTGCTTTCAATCATAGATGAATGGTTACCAGAGATTTGATGTAGTTTTAGAGAATCAAGAAGTGCTATAGACATAGGTTTTGTTGCCAAGCAAATACAAAAAAAAAGATAATATATAGTTTGGTCAAGGCACTTAGTTCAATTAATCAAGCAGGTCTATAGCATTGTTTGAAATTAGCTGGTTGTCTCTCAAAATTTATTCATATTACACAATTTTACATGATGGAATGAGAAGAAATATACCTATCACAAGCATAAAATCTGAGGCATTTAAAATAAAATCTGATTTGAACAAGGTTACGTACTTGATCCATCATTGTTATTAAACCATCAAACATCACATGATCATCATTCTTTATGTTTACACAAGCTGTTTTTTACAAAGAACTAAAGACATCCAATTGAATGCTTGCTGTACTAAGTTCAGATCTATACAATTATACAAGCTAATGAGCTTACTTGAAAACATTATTATGTTTTCATTTTGGACTCAAAGCTTCCCATAGTTAATTTAAAAAGTAAAAGATGGCTGCTGGAGGGTTGCATTAGATCCTAAGATCTAGGTGCAGCTGCTCTCAAATTCAAGGCTCCTCACTGGTGAAAGCCACAAGCTAGAAAATAGTCTAGGGATTTTGGATGAGTAGACACTAGATATGAATTTTATACACATACCTTCTTGCATTCATTGATTACTCTGGCTTGCACTGAGTGATGCTACTGTAGGGAGAGTTTAAGCATGGTGAATAGGTGTAAGTATTTGGGAATTGTCTTTAGTAATCAGAGAAATTGTTTGGATGAATGGGAGAAAAAACTGATAAATGAAGCAAAGAAAAAAAAAGAGATTGATAAAAAAATTAACAGTGTTTTCATATAATAAGTATGATGTAGTTAGAATTGTATGGAAGGGAGTGGCAGCAGTAGGGTTAATACATGGTAGTTGTGCTTTATGTGTTAGAAAAGGGATATCAGATAACTTAAAAAAAGTACAATGAGAAGTAGGAAGACATGTATTAAGTGCAGGTATGTGGATGGCAAAGGAGGCAATTCAAGGAGAAATGGGATGGTCAAGTTTTTATATGAGAAATCCAGAAAGCAAAATGAAAATGTTTGGTAGATTGCAGTTTATGGATAATAAGAGATCAGCCAAAATAATATTTAATAGGGTTATAAGTAAAGGGCAAGAAACAGGATTAGTGAGAAAGGTAGTATGGTCTGCAGAAGATTTTGATAAAGAATTTATGTCAGTATACTTATACAAAAGGTAGGATGATTGTGTTAGGGGAATTGTTGAGTGATGTAGTGATAACAAATGGATAGAAGAATAGATGCATTAATAAAGAATAGAGAATTGGAGAGATGGAGAATAAAAAGAGTTTAAATCTATATAAAAGTAAACAGAATATTGGGTGAGAGTTAATTTATGATAATAGCAAGAAAAGTAGTTTCTTGTTTAAGGCTTGGACAGGATCTTTAGCAATAAAGGAGTATACACTTAAATGAAAAAATGTGAGTGATTTCGTCTGCAAGATCTGTAAGAAAGGTATAGAATATATTAAGCATCTGTTAATTGAATGTAAATTCCTGAAAGCAGAAAGGATACAAATAATGAAGTTGTGGAAGAATAAATATAAACAAAGTGATTATACAGAAAGTGGGTAATTGGTTTTTATGCTGGGTTTGGGAAAAGATAAGAGAGATTTAAATATGGAGTTGACAAAGATAATGTTGTGGAAATGGGATGGAGCAGGAAAGAGAAGAATATGAAAAAACTTAGGGCAGAGAATGGAAAGGAAAGGTAAAGTAGCTAACAGGTTTCTCTGGCCATAGTGGCTGAGAGATTACTGACTCAATAGAAGGAGAAGTCACAGTGCATCACACCACCTCTGTGATCCAGCATTGTTTTCACTTGTGGTCTTTGAAGTTATTTATAGGTAATCCAAGGGAACCAGATACAAGATACAATACAGATTAGATGGTGGAATTTTTTAGATTTTGAATCAATTAAAAAAAGAAAAAAACAAGAATATCATTAAATTCTGGGTTGATGATATGTTGAAGATTGTGCTATTTTTGTAAGTTCAAATGATGCTCTACAAAATGTACTTAATTTTTTGAATGTACCCCATAAAGATTCTGAATTAATAATTAATGTTCAAAAAAAAAACTAAAGTGATTGAAGAAAAACCTTTATTAACTTTTAGCTTGGATGATTATTCAACTTGAGAATTTAAAGCAGTTTAAATATCTTGATAGTTTTATAAGAAAAAAAAGTAGATTTGGATGTTGAAGTGGATTACAGATTCCAATGTATTGCTGCTACTTTTAACGAGTTAAAAGGTAGAATATTTCATCACAGAGAACAAACCACTGCAACTAAATTAGCTATATATAAAGCTGTTATTTTACTTAATTTATTGTATGGAAGCGATATATCCTGTCAATGAAAGATTGTTCCATAAAATTTTAAAAATATAATTAATACATGTTTTCAACTGGCTGAATGTGATATTATAGAGTGCTTTATTATAAAATCACACCTCCATTGGATTGAACACGTAAAATGAAAAAAACATTCAAGCATTGGTGGCCGAGTGGTCAGCACAGCTGCCTTACAAACAGTTGTCTTGGATTTGCAGGTTCGCTTCCCGGCTGATGCTTTGACACATGAAAAAAAGAGAGAGAGAAAAAAAAATGAAATAAACAATGCAAATCTTCTTGAAAGGGTGTTGAATGGTGACAACATGAATTTTATAGGAGAGATAGACCTTGTTTATATTATAAGGATTGTTTTAAAGATATCATAAAAATTCAATGTTGATTTTTTCCATTTGGAAGATATAGCACAGAATAGAATACATTAGAGAGCTATACAATTCAACATGGTGCTGAAGTATTTTAGAAAGAATAGCTTTCTGCTGAAGAAATTAAAAGAACAGCATTGTGAAAAATGAACCAGCATGTTCTATATGTGTCCAGTAGTTATGAATATGGAAGTATGAATCATGAAAGCGCTCAGCTTACTAAATTGCAGAATATCATTTATTTTATTTACTGTTATCAGGTTCATTATCTGTGTGCAAAGCACACATATATATATTATGGATTTTATATGCTAATGAAGTAAAGCTTTAACTACATGTGTATGTATTTGTGGTTCACAGATTAATTTGTATAGCCATCACAAACTCATCTCTAGGCTAGTTTTTTTTAAGATCATTTTTTTTCTCTTATAGTTGGTCATATTCATTTACAAATAGTTCTTGTATATATGTATGCGTGTATCAACATCGTCAACCATTATCAATCTACTACAGGATGAAGGTTCTCTCCAAGTTCGATCCATCTTCTCCGATCTCATCATCCTCTCTTCTCATCATCCCTGCACACTTTTTTATGTCATCCATCCATCTGACATGTGGACTTTTTCTGGGACTACATGTTCTTTAAAAAATAGTTTATTTATAATTTTTCAAAATTCAACTGTTGAAATAAAACACAGGTTAGTACATAACACATTTCAAGTTGTATTATTTCCCTCTCTTCATTATTTAAGGTGGCTATTCTAACCCACTAGACTATTCTAAATTTTTAAGTTTATCAAAAAACATTTGACACTTAAAACGGATGATGTAAATAGTACAACATATAATAACTTGTTATTAATATTTGTTCATCTATTTATAAGAGAATTATTGTAAACTAAATTTTTACTAAATATATGGCACTTTATAAAATAACTTTGAGTAAAAAAAAAAAAAAAATCACACGGTTTATGACTGGGAAATGACATCGATGGGTGGCATAATCCATGGATCTTGGAATTCATAATCTGACAATCTCCCCTGAATTAACTATACAGAGTAATGACCTTCAAATAAATACACGGGAATAATATATAACATTTGAAAAGTTATATGTAGCTTGACCTAATTGAAGAGACCGGACTGAGTTGAAATACATATTAGAAACCATTAGCATATTTTTTCAAACATTTACAAATATATATTTTAAATGTGAGAGTATTAAAATATGATTCCTAAACAAGATTGTTTTGCATACACACATAGTTTCATATTAAAATCCAATCTCCATCAGGCTTATTCTTAGTACTTTCGACATATATAAACTTACCTATGTCAATCAACAGTGACGAAAATTCAGGGAAATTTATGTATTAACCAGTTGGAATATGGCATGTAATAATTATTAGATTAATGATCAACAATACAAAGATGAAGATAAAATCTCAATAACTTTATTTTAAATAATTAGGTTCATATATATATAATTGTTTTTAAAACAATCTAAAATCGAATGATTTCTATATTAATTTCACTATTCTAAGAAAATAAAATAAATACGAATATTTATTAAATGATGATTATTATATAGGCGGCACTTTTATAAAAAATTGTAATAATTTTTATAGTTTTAAGGATGTAAAAAAAAAAAGAGTGGAGTTTAGCAAAAAGTAAGCGACGTCCCTGGGTGGGCTCGAACCACCAACCTTTCGGTTAACAGCCGAACGCGCTAACCGATTGCGCCACAGAGACATCTGTGAGGCAGGGTTAAATTTATATATTAAATAGAGTTTTACTGTTCTCAGTTGTTTAAAAAGATTTAATTATTATTAATTATGTATTTAATTTGTCTTAAACAAATAATAATATGTATGATTTAATTACAAACATTTTTATTTATAAACATATATATTTTTGCTATATATAGAGTTTATCATCTAAAAAAACTGCAGAAATATAAATTGTAAAGGTCAATGATGCATTTTGGGTAATATCTAAATTATAGCAGCCATGTTAAGGTTGTGTTTTAGTTTGGAGTAACTGAGGATGTTTTATTAGAAATTAGGAAATTTTTCGTAATATTTCGTTCTTAACTGGGGTCTGATTTTTGTTCGATCAAGACCATGTCGGGTGGTGGAAGCAAGACGAAAAAGAAACATATAAAAGCAGTTTCTCAGAAGGTGAAAATATTTCGAGCTAACGAGCCTCTGCTAAGTGTGTTCATGTGGGGAATCAATCATACGGTAAGATAATATCTGCTGTAGAAAATTTTAATCGTTAATTTAATTTGGTTATACTATTCACCGAAATGACCTATTGTAAATAAAGCTGTAACTTGGAAGAAAGTACAGTATAAATAATAATATTAGACGATTTTTTTTTTTCTAGAGTTTTTTTTTTTTTTGTCTGATTGCAAATCTTTTGTAAAAAATAAGTTTTAATTAAATTGATTGTTTAATTAAATATATTCTCACCTAGCTAAATAAAGTCTGAAATGTGATCACAATTATGTTTACTTCTTGAACAATGAATTAAAATGGTAATAATTCTGTTGATAGTCGCCCACGCAAATCATAGTCTGAAGCTAAAACGGAAAGATGACTGTTTTATCACCGTTAAAATGATAGTTCAGGTATATAACATACTTCAGTTAATTGTACTTCTTTTCCTTTTATTTAATGAGCAGTAACGCTCCGCATTTGTATTGAAAATGAGTTTTGAGTGTAAGAAGTTGATAAGACTTACAAATACATATTATATTCGTAAACATATTTTAATTAAAAGTTAAACTGTGAATTGCTACTTATTTTATATAGAACAATTTACATTTTATGTAGTTATTTTAGTAGTTTCATCTTGATTTATGGCTTTATATTGTTAATATAAAGTAAGATTTAAAATGATTTTTTTTTTTTGTCTTTTATCGATTTGTGTAGTTGTTTGCTTTAACGATCTATTTAGATATGTGAACTCGTGAAGCTTTGTTGATCATTAAGAGAAGGTTAAATTCTTGCCTTGAATGGTTCTCTACTAATCTGATACGAAAAGAAAAAGAGGATAAGAAAAGAATACGGTATTTAAAATCCCACTTTGCTTGAATTTTCAACAATGTATCAAATAAAACAAAGGAAATCATCTGAGGGGATTGCCTTCAGACAAAGACTGTATTGTGTTGTAAAATAGACAGAATAGGAAAAAAAACTACTAAGAGAGAATCGAAGTATTTTAAATTTTACTTTACTAAGTAAATACTGTATTTTTAATATATATTTCAAAGTAAATTTTTGATTTATTAAACCTACATAATATATAATTTCCCAATAACACTATGTTATTTTAAAATGTCATTAAAAACAAGGTTTCAAATTTTATTTTAGTTTTACACGTTTTCTGTAAATTGCAACAATATTTTGTTTATGATAAAATATTAATGTATCTGCCAGACATGTTTGCAATAGTAGGTTCAAATTAAGCCCATTGCCATGATAATCATGGCAATATAGATTGGTAAATGGGATAGAAAACTGATCAAACTCATTAGCTGGCAAATCCTGGTAAGTAATGTCTTCTCTTTCACTGTTACTTTATGGGACTATTAATGAAGTCTTTTTGTGACAATGACTATTACTTTATATATATATCATTCTATATTGTTTTTACTTTGTACCAGCTATATCTTCCATAATTTTTTTTTTTTAATATTTGATCACAGTTCCCACTTTTAAGAGACCTAGTGGAGCAGACAAACTTGCTTTGCATCACATCATTTAGTATAAATAATACACCTACCCACATATACACCATTTCCAGTCATAAATTGAAGGTGTCTGAATTTATTGGATTGTTTCCAATTCATAGCTTCTTTTCATTCCATCAAACTTTCTTATTTATCCAGCTCACATGTCCAGATTTGATAAATCTTTTGGGATCTGAGTTAGGAGTTCACTTTGTCTATTATAATTCAATTTTAAAATATGCTAGAACTCAGCACTTAATTCTCTAAATGATATTAGTAAAACTCATTTTTTTTCATTCTTGTATTTTCCCCTTTGTTAATCTTAAACTTCACTCTATGCTTTGCCTTTTATAATTTTATATACTTTTTAAATAATAATAGCAAACCACTTACCTCTTTTTGTCAGCCAATATATGATGATACAAGTGACTCTGTTTTAATGCTAATACTGATTATTCAAGCTTACTATAAGTAGCTCTAGAGTAGATAGCTACTCTCTTTGATCATTATTTTTTTTATTAATAAAATCTATATGGTTAATTGCTATGGAAGGTCATGATATTTGTGCATACTAATGGCAGATTGAACACAAAAGAATCTGTACTGGAACCTTTAGAACTTTTAAGTTCACATTTTTATTACTGAATTCATTGTTGGAGTCTTAGCATTATCATTTTATGAATCCTGCTGTGAAGCATTATTTGCATAATCAATCATGTTATCTTCAAAATCCTGATAACTTAAATATTCTTCATCAGTTTTTATTTTCTGTGATATTCACAAAATACTTTCCATGAAACTGCTTTAAAAAATTATATTCAGTGTACATTAATTAAAACATGTTTTAAAAAATTATGTTTTTTTTTTTACTGGTAAAGGTTAATTGCACTGAATTTGTATCAAATTATTTAACTGTTCAGTTATTTAAACTTTGTTTATAATAGCGTTTTAAAAATTGGATGGAACAATATCTAATTTCATTCAGTTTTGTTGCTCATATTACATTTTTCTCTTTTAAACCAACTTAAACTTGGTAAGTATTATAGTTTTTATTACTGCCCAATTGACTTGTTTATAATTATACTGTTTGTAAGTATTCAGTTTGTATTAATTTAAAACTTAATGGTAATCTCAAATTTATTCCTTTATTATGAAGAATTCTTCATTTTATAGCTTTGCAACTTTTTTTATTTTATAGTAATTTATATATATATTTAATTGATATTTTACCTTATCATTGAATTTTCCTTTATCTTGCATTGCTGTTACATAGTAAAACTTTAAAAAAAAAAAATTGAAGTAGAATACGGTTAATGTAGTTCCTTATAATTCAGCATTTTCTAATATTCAGATAAAATTATAAAGGAACCTTTCACATTTTCATGATTATTAGTTATTATTTTAGTAGGAGTCAGGATTTACTTAAACAACATTTCTTAGTTTATTTTTTATTTAAACAATATTAAACAATTTGTGTAGTAAATTAATTAATAGGGATAAGTATTTTAAAAGGAAAAAAATAAAAACAAGTAAATAACTATTTAAATTAATATGGAACATGTTTCTATTTTACTTTTTTATAAGTTCTATTTTTTTTCTAAAAAACTTGTTATATACTATAACCAAATGAAAGCATCTTTAAAAGAAAGAGTTGGGTTTGGAAAGCTTATCTCTGAATCAGCTAACATGAAGTTTATAACACCTAAAAAATACATTTTAGTGAAGAGAAAAAAAGGTTGCAGAAATTTATCAGTCATTTTTTTTTTTTACAGTAACAAATTTTCCACACATAATATCATGTGATGTTTTATTGATTTTTTTTTTTTGTATTAATATTTATTATTCATCTACATTATGTAATATGGTTTAAACACAGAGAACGTTTGTAATCAGGAGAGGGGTGGTAGTAAAAAGTATATTTTATATTTATTTGTATTTAAAATTATATCACATGATCATCATCTCTTATACTAGCATGTAATTGTTTATAAACAAGGCAAAACTCTCCATACAGTAGTGCCATCCTATGCTTAGATTGAAAATATTTTTGTGTTTTCAATTTCATGCTCATAGTTTTATAGTTAAGTAGATATAAAAGGTGGTTGCTGGAGGGTTGCATTAGATCCTAAGATCTAGGTGCAGTGCTCTCAGATCCAAAACTCCTCACTGACGAAGGCCACAAACCAGAAACTAGTCTGGGGATATTGGATGATTAGGCATTATATAGGGATTTTATGCACAAGCCTAATGGCATCCATTGATTACTCTGGTTGGCACAGGATGGCACTACTGTATGGAGAGTTTTGCTTTGTTTAAAATTATATATTGTTGAATTACTCTTAATCCTAAAGGTTCTGAAAACAAATATACACATTGATAGGGTTGTACTTGTATATATATTGTAACGATATATAAATATGTCGTTACATTAATTTAAAATAAAAACTTAAAAGTTCGCAAATAAAAGTAAAAAACTAAACGCTAAAATTAAAACATTGTTAAACGTGTATACATTCGCACAGATGTTAAACTTTAAAAATATTTTTTTTTTCATAAACAACAAAAAAAAGTATTTGAATGTATTTTTTTTAAATAAAAAAATACAAGATTGAAATATAAAAGTTAAAATGAAAACAGGTATTAATTAATTCCTGTAATCTATAAAGGAAAATGGTTGTTTATTAATTATCTAAAAGCTGTTTAATTAAAAAGTCAGATGGAAAGTTAGATAAGAGAAGAAAGAGATTTTAGCTTGACAAATGGAAGCACTAAGCCTTGGCCCGGACCATAACGAAAAAACAGATTAGTGACGTTTTGTTCAGTGAATCCTTGTGGATGATATAAAAAGAAAGAAATATTGAGTTCAAGGAGCTTTTTCCAACTTGATTTTGGTGGGTCTGGCGACAAGACGCACTTGTCGTCCTCACTCACTTATTTAAAAATGCAAAGACTATGATACCAGGACAGAAACAGCAACTGCCACCTCCAAAACATCAGACCGGTCTTCCAGGGAAGTCTGCGTGGGAATTGCCAACGGGAACAGGGACTTTTCTACCGTAAGCAATAGAACTGAACAATTGTTAAAATCATAACCTTAATTAAGAACTTTAAAGATTGCTAAGTAAATTTAAATTTTATAAAAAGGAACAATTCTTAAAATCAATCAAGAACTTTCGTCAAGTTGAACAAATTAATAAACAAGCCGACTTATTTAAAATGGACTCTTATCTGACTTTTTGTAAGTTTTAAATCAAATTAATAATGGTTAATTTTATATCTTTCCCGATTGTTAAAAAAATCATTTCCCTTTTTAATATTTTTATGTGTAGTAATATTTTATTGTAGAAATTATTAAATGCATTACATTTAAGTTGTCTATAGACGCTTGCATGGATTCGTTTGCGGTTAATTAGATTTTGGTTTTCATATTTGATCAAAATATATAGACATTCGATAAATAATGATACCTTACGGTGAGTATCTAAAATTTATTTATTCGGATGTCTTTTAAGTTATTGGTGACAACGCAAGTATCTTATGATGAATACTATTAGGTTACTTATAAGTTTCCCTCTGCGATTGTCGGTATCAATAATTTTGTATTTTGATCGTTTATGTTTATTTTGAAATGTTTTTGACCGTGGAATCTATGTAATCGATCTATACCCAACATTTTTAAACAAGTCTGTGCGAACGTATATAAATGTTAAAATTAAGTCGGGCGCGAATGGCTATATAGTTTTGTAAAGTTGTATTAAGGGAGGGTAATCTTAGGTTGTTCATTTCGTAGTTGAATTGGTTCAATGGATTGGATATATTTGTGTAATTAGTAAATGTAGTATGAGATCCGCTACGGGCAGGATTATAGATATACGCCACACACCCTCTGTTTGCCTATGGATGGGTTTGTAAGTCGGCAGAAGACCGCAGTCCATTCCTATGGAGTTTTTAGTTTATTGATCTACTTGCCCACAGATGTCACATTCCTGTTGGTGGAGAGTCAATGTCTTCTCTATTTCTACTTATTGTTCAGATGTACATTCCTGACAATATAGTATTTTGTGTTGTCGTATCATGCTACATTGAATACATGAATGTATCAGATGGATTGGCGCCAGTTGATTGCGAAATTTGTTGCCTAAGGTTAAATCAGGGAAGAATATTTTCCTTTCAAATGCAGACCTATGTAGTCCATTCATACTCGACCCTCTAAATAAAATATTAAACATTATAGCAAGCTATTTTAAATGTAAATTAAAAATTAAGATAAAAATCTAAATGTTAAACTTATTCCTCGGGTTTAGAATGATTTTATATGTGCGTAAATAAATATTTTTCTGTGTTAATTTCTGGCAGTGGCTTTTATTATTTTATTCTTTTATATTTAAGATATAAAATTTATAGATTTTTATCTTGGCGTCTCCGCTGAGCTAGTGACAATGGGCTAACGATCTAAATATGTAAATAAAGTGGAATCCTAACAGCGCATATCTGCCTACTTTATAAATTTTTCTAGGCTCAAATGCCTAGATGGCGCCCTTTGGTAGTGCGGTGCGGTGCGATGCGATCTCCCACTTCGTTTGGATCGTTATAATTGGCGTCCCAAGTGTGGCCTTACCTCAGAGATTGACCCTGAGAAGGGGAATTGATGTTGATGAAATTTCCTATCTTGAATAAACACGAGTGCCCTGAGAATGTTAAAAATAAGTGAAGCCCGTAATATTTTTTCTGAAATCAGAATATATTGTTTGTATTATATAAAGTTATGAATTTTGTGTAAAAAGTGCTGCCAGTAAGAAAAATTGCGCATATGTAAAGAGAAATACGAGGAATAAAAAGTAATAAATAAAACGTAATAATAATTATAAATCATAATTTTTTTAAAAAAAAAGTCTTGTTAAATTAAAATCTAATCGTTCAACTTGCCTAAGTAATAGTTAAAGGTAGAAGAAATGAAACTTGGAAGGGAGGGGGCAGAAATTTAGCTGGTAGTAAGGAATCATCAGTTAACTTTTTTTTTATCATTATATTTGTAATTACTGTTTTGTCTTTTAAAAAAAAAAAGTTTTGTCCTTTTGAAATTTCATATATAACAAATTTGTATAAGGTAATTACTAACACTAAGTAAATTCTTTTTTTTTTTTTTTAATGTTTTTTTGTTTTTTGAGGAAGTTTACTGATATGTAACGATATATAAATATGTCGTTACATTAATTTAAAATAAAAACTTAAAAGTTCGCAAATAAAAGTAAAAAACTAAACGCTAAAATTAAAACATTGTTAAACGTGTATACATTCGCACAGATGTTAAACTTTAAAAATATTTTTTTTTTCATAAACAACAAAAAAAAGTATTTGAATGTATTTTTTTTAAATAAAAAAATACAAGATTGAAATATAAAAGTTAAAATGAAAACAGGTATTAATTAATTCCTGTAATCTATAAAGGAAAATGGTTGTTTATTAATTATCTAAAAGCTGTTTAATTAAAAAGTCAGATGGAAAGTTAGATAAGAGAAGAAAGAGATTTTAGCTTGACAAATGGAAGCACTAAGCCTTGGCCCGGACCATAACGAAAAAACAGATTAGTGACGTTTTGTTCAGTGAATCCTTGTGGATGATATAAAAAGAAAGAAATATTGAGTTCAAGGAGCTTTTTCCAACTTGATTTTGGTGGGTCTGGCGACAAGACGCACTTGTCGTCCTCACTCACTTATTTAAAAATGCAAAGACTGTGATACCAGGACAGAACCAGCAACTGCCACCTCCAAAACATCAGACCGGTCTTCCAGGGAAGTCTGCGTGGGAATTGCCAACGGGAACAGGGACTTTTCTACCGTAAGCAATAGAACTGAACAATTGTTAAAATCATAACCTTAATTAAGAACTTTAAAGATTGCTAAGTAAATTTAAATTTTATAAAAAGGAACAATTCTTAAAATCAATCAAGAACTTTCGTCAAGTTGAACAAATTAATAAACAAGCCGACTTATTTAAAATGGACTCTTATCTGACTTTTTGTAAGTTTTAAATCAAATTAATAATGGTTAATTTTATATCTTTCCCGATTGTTAAAAAAATCATTTCCCTTTTTAATATTTTTTATGTGTAGTAATATTTTATTGTAGAAATTATTAAATGCATTACATTTAAGTTGTCTATAGACGCTTGCATGGATTCGTTTGCGGTTAATTAGATTTTGGTTTTCATATTTGATCAAAATATATAGACATTCGATAAATAATGATACCTTACGGTGAGTATCTAAAATGTATTTATTCGGATGTCTTTTAAGTTATTGGTGACAACGCAAGTATCTTATGGTGAATACTATTGGGTTACTTATAAGTTTCCCTCTGCGATTGTCGGTATCAATAATTTTGTATTTTGATCGTTTATGTTTATTTTGAAGTGTTTTTGACCGTGGAATCTATGTAATCGATCTATACCCAACATTTTTAAACAAGTCTGTGCGAACGTATATAAATGTTAAAATTAAGTCGGGCGCGAATGGCTATATAGTTTTGTAAAGTTGTATTAAGGGAGGGTAATCTTAGGTTATTCATTTCGTAGTTGAATTGGTTCAATGGATTGGATATATTTGTGTAATTAGTAAATGTAGTATGAGATCCGCTATGGGCAGGATTATAGATATACGCCACACACCCTCTGTTTGCCTATGGATGGGTTTGTAAGTCGGCAGAAGACCGCAGTCCATTCCTATGGAGTTTTTAGTTTATTGATCTACTTGCCCACAGATGTCACATTCCTGTTGGTGGAGAGTCAATGTCTTCTCTATTTCTACTTATTGTTCAGATGTACATTCCTGACAATATAGTATTTTGTGTTGTCGTATCATGCTACATTGAATACATGAATGTATCAGATGGATTGGCGCCAGTTGATTGCGAAATTTGTTGCCTAAGGTTAAATCAGGGAAGAATATTTTCCTTTCAAATGCAGACCTATGTAGTCCATTCATACTCGACCCTCTAAATAAAATATTAAACATTATAGCAAGCTATTTTAAATGTAAATTAAAAATTAAGATAAAAATCTAAATGTTAAACTTATTCCTCGGGTTTAGAATGATTTTATATGTGCGTAAATAAATATTTTTCTGTGTTAATTTCTGGCAGTGGCTTTTATTATTTTATTCTTTTATATTTAAGATATAAAATTTATAGATTTTTATCTCGGCGTCTCCGCTGAGCTAGTGACAATGGGCTAACGATCTAAATATGTAAATAAAGTGGAATCCTAACAGCGCGTATCTGCCTACTTTATAAATTTTTCTAGGCTCAAATGCCTAGATGGCGCCCTTTGGTAGTGCGGTGCGGTGCGATGCGATCTCCCACTTTGTTTGGATCGTTATAATATATAGACTACAATAAACATTGAAAATTGATCAAATTGCATAAAAATATTTTTATTCTTATTGACCTAGTGAAATTTTTTTTTTAAAAAAACCTTGTTTAATTAATGACCCAAAAGATTCTTATGGTCTAATAATGAGTGTATTCAACTTCCATGCCCATTTCTATCTTCAGATTCATATTCTGAGTAATGACAAAAATTTAGGAAATGGCTTATGAATTTCCAATATGTCCTATGGCTTTTACAAGTAGCTGATGCATAGCCAATGCTATTAAGCCTACATATTGGTCAGTTAATTAGTGTATATATTTTAAACTGCTCTGTGCGGTTTAGTGTGGCAATCTCTAGAGCTCAGGGTACATGGATCACGGCTCAATTCTGTAACATGAACTCTCACACCATAAACTATTGAATTAATGTTTATTGGAGACTGATTCCAAATATATTGATAATATATTTTTTTTGTAAGAAAGCAGCCAAATTGAGAAGGGATGATGCAATGTGATTAAGATAATATTTGCGTATTGAAGCTTTATATGCAGCAATCAAATGGTGGAAAATGAGATAGAAAGTCATTGATATTTAGTCACTTTAAATTATATAAATATTTCATGTTATATGTTAATGTCAATATTTATATTTACAACAAAGTTCCTAGTATTAAAAGTATCAAACAGAACAAAAATTTCCATGCTCAGTCCATATGCTCTAGTTGTTACAATTATTATTATCATATGACTATCCATATGTTAATTAAGCAAACTGATTTTTACATCTAAGATTGGGACTCAAAACACATTGTGGTCTTTCTTCCTTCCTCAAAATATTGGTTGTTTTGGATAAATATTTGTTTGTTAAATTTTCCTGACAACAGAATGAATCCATGTATTTTTTTACTCACATTATAATAATAAGAAAAGTTTTATGGTTTTCTTTTCTTAGAGGCTGGAAAATTGTTTGGTTCTGGTTGTCACAAATTCACTCTTCATTCTATTTTGCCACAACCAATTAATTATGATAAATAAGCTGTTCTGTATATTATTTATTCCTCCTAGATTAATTTGGAGGGAGGGGGATTGCTGTTAATTAAAGCTTGATAATTACAATGATTTTGCTATTTTGTTTGTATTTAATAATAATTTCTCTTAATTATTTTGCTCATTAAATATTTAACAGTTCAGCCAATATAATTTCCAATAACAAAAAATTTGAAAATGTGTATATCATCATCATCAACCATTATCAATCCACTGCAGGATGAAGGTCTCTCCAAGTTTAATCCATCTTCTCCGATCTTTAGCTTCTCTTCTCCACATCACCCCTGCATACTTTCTTATTTCATCCATCCATCTCACATGTGGTCTCTTTCTGGGTCTTTTACTATCTCTTGGAATCCAGTTCAAAATTTCAATTGTTCATCTATTATCATCTCTTCTAGAAATATGTCCAGCCCAACTCCACTTCAATCTTTAATTTTTTCAATGAGGTCAGTAACACCAGATTGTTCTCTTCCCCATACATTGCGTTTTCGATCTCTTCTTCTTGCTCCCAACATATATCTCTCCATACTTTTTTGAGTGGTCTGAAGTCTCTGTATTGCTCTTCTATTAAGTGTCCAAGTCTCAGATCCATAAGTAAGAATTGGTAAAACACATTTGTTAAAAACCTTCCTTTTCAAACACATAGGCATATTTCCTTTTAGTATCAAGATATTTCTACCAAAAGCACTCCAACCAGGCTTAATTCTATGATTAATTTCCTCCATTATGTTTCCATCTATATTAATAATCTGACCAAGGTATTTGTAACTGTTATTAACTTCTTCTAATTCATTATAATCAATCTTTATTTTCATATTTTGAGCAAATCGATTAAACATTACTTTAGTCTTTTTAACATTTATCTTTAGTCCTACTTTCCTACCTTCATCTGATAACTCCTGCAACATTTTCTTTAGCTTTGAAGCATTATTTGCAAAAACAACTACATCATCTGCGAAATCTAAATGACTTAAATAATCTCCATTTACTTTCACTCCTTTAGTTTCCCATTTTAATTCACAAAATACTTCTTGCAGCACTGCTGTAAAAAGTTTTGGAGATATGGAGTCACCTTGTCTTACACCTTTCTCAATGTTGATTTTCCCAGTATCATTATGTAATCTAATTGTTGCTGTTGCATTTTTATAAATATTCTTTAAAATATGACAATATCCTGGATCTATACCTTGATGATCCAATGCTTTAATCACAGAAATATTTATAGAATCAAATGCCTTTTCATAATCTACAAATCCAAAACATAATGACAACTCATATTCATTTGTCCTTTCTATAACTTCTCTCAATACCTGGATATGATCTACTCTACTAAAACTACTTTTAAATCCAGCTTGTTCTCTTGGTTATCTTGGTAAAAATTTTATATAAAACTGATAAAAGGCTGATAGGTCTGTAATTTCTAATATCTTCTTTATCACCTTTTTTAAATATTAATATTATTAATGCTTTCTTTCAATCATCGGTACATCTTTATCATTTAGACATTTGGTATATAACTTTGCTAAAAAATTTTCTATTTCTTCACCTGCTTCTTTTAATATATCACTTATAATTCCATCATTACCTGGAGCCTTTCCTTTCTTCATACATTTAATTGCATGTCTCACTTTTTTATTTAAAATTCTGGACAATTCGGAAGATGTAATAGATATAGGAGGTACTTGTTCTTTATTATTATATAATTCTTGATAAAAGTCTTTTACCAATTTCATGATGTCATCTCTCTTTTTAGTAATAATTCCATTTTTTTTTTCTTATTGCAGATATAAATTTCCTACCAATACCAAAATGTTGTTTAACAGTCCTGAGACTTATTTTCTTCTACAGCTTTTCTTGCTAGTTCACAGTTATACTTTTATCATTTTCAACTCTTTTCCGCACCATTTTACAAAATTCAAGATATTCAATTCTTTTTAATTCATCATTTTTGTATATCTTCGTATTCCTTCTTTTCTTCATAAATTCTCTAGTCTCAGTAGAAATGTTATTAGTCAATTGTTGCTTTTTTCAACCAGCTATCTTTGTTGCAGTTTTTAAAAGTGTATCAGTTATTTTCATATTAATTTCATTCAAATCTGAATCATGTTCAAAATCTACTAATACTTGAAACCGATTTGTAAGTTCTAATTTAAATTCATTAGAATGTTCTAGGAATATCACCTGTAAATATTGTTTTTTTTAATAATTTTTGTCTCTCTAGTTTTACTTACACCTTACTAATCGATGATCACTTCCTTTGTTAAATTTATTAAGAACATTACAATATTGAAATATGTATTTCCTGTTAGTCAAAATATAAACCAATTCTGCTGTACCTTCATTTGGATGCTTCCATGTCCATTTCCTTTTAACATTTTTCTCAAAAAAAGAATTCATAATATAAAGTTTTTCTTTGTCTGCAAGCACCACAAGTCTATGTCCTCTCATTTCTATTATCATAACCAAAATTACCGACAGCACTTTCATCTTTCATTTGTTTAACAATTCTAGCATTAAAGTCTCCCATAACAATTTTAAAATGTTGTTTACTCTGATGAAAAGCCTTCTATACATCCATAGCAAAATCTTCTACTACTTCATCACTATGAGAACTTGTTGAGGCATAAACCTGAATTATCTGCATTTGGTATCTGCTATTAAGTTGTATAACTAATCTTGCCATTCTGTCCGATACACCATCAATCTCCACAATATTGTTCTTCCACTTTTTATTTGTAATGAATCCTACTCCACTTGTATTTCCAATATTTGTGCCTTTATAATAGAGTATATGTCCACTTTTTAAATCAATTGTCTCTTCACCCTTTTCTTCTAACTTCACAAAGTCCAATAATGTCCCATTTAATATGACAGTTTTTCTTCTAATTCTTGAAATCTTTCTTCACTTGAAAGTGATCTGCAGTTGTAAGTACCTAAATAAAAAGTCGTCATCAAATGGCAGCCTGGGTCCACAATCAGGGGATTCTTAGCACCCTCCGCCTTCAGACACCAACCACTGCTTTGGTTGGTGACTTTACAGCCTCCTGGGAATAAGGGCCATGCTTTATTTTTGTCAGTTATAATTGTATATATGTATTGGAAAAATATTTATCATTTACACATACATTCATTCTGCCTTATCAGGCACTGAGAAGAAAGGCCATGGTGTTTCTTGATCTTAAACTCAGAGGTAAAAAGCCAATAAACTCACCACGCTGGCTAATGCGTGTTGGTGAGCAGCCCATCCATGTTCGTATACTATATGAATAATCACATAGTAATAACAGCTACAACAACATAAACGTATGGAGTGGACAGTAGGAATTTGCCTTGCTCAGTTCCTTTAAGGCCTCCAAGAGGAATCAAAGGGTCTTTTTTCAGTTAATAGCAAACTCCTTTGTATTTTAAATATATTTATATATACTGAATATATAAATCTATGATAATGTTATATTTGTTTTATATTACGTGTTCTAAAAATAAATTCTATTCTCTGATTTATTTATCAAATAAAGAATTTAATTTTTAATATACATAAATATGTGTGTAAGCATGTCATATATAAATGAAAGTGTGCTTGTGTGTATTTGTATATTACTGAAAAGGCTATGAATATTACTTTAGTCTTTTCAGTATTTAACTTTAGTTGTGTTTTAATTGATATCTCATATAATATTAATTGCAGCTCAGTAGTATATTTTATGAAATCACTCATATCATTTACAATATCTAAATGATGTAAATAGTCCCTATTTTTTTTACCCGTTTTGGATTTTCATTTATTATTTGTTATTTATTTACATGTAACAATTAATTTATTTTACTATTTATAAATAAATTCTAATGGGAATTAATGAGATGTCTTTTAAATAAAAAAATGAGGCTTCTATTTTTTCTTTCAGTTAGAAACTGCAAGAAAAATTCATATTTTTTTACGTGTTATAATAAATGAAACACTTCTCTTTTAACAAATAAAATTTGTTTATTCATAGATATAAATAATATTTATTTATAAATATTTCAGAGCAGAAACTAGCTAATTATGTGAGAATTTGGATTGTGCAAAGATTTATGAGTTATGTTTTAGTTTGTCCTACATGTATGAGTTATGTTTTAGTTTGTCCTACATGAGTGATATATACAATAAGTAAGATTTTAGATACAATGAAAGCTTTATTTAGTTTATTGTTTGGGAAGAATATATTCTAATATCCAACAGTGATCAAATTGATGATTTAATGATGATTAATGGATAGATAAAATATTAGATGATGGTTAAATGATCAAAAATTGATTGTGGGAGTCAGTTCCAAATGGTCTCTACTTATGAGAGCTTATTGAATGGAGAACATTTTTTAAATCACTGGTTTCTGAACAGTTCTTCTTTTGCTTTGTTCCATAGGGATGATATAATTTCATTTTTTTTTTTTGTTTGTTTTGATTAGATGTATATACTAAGCATTTTCATGTGTATGTGAGTTTTCTGTAAACTGGTTTTGATTTGTCCATGAGGGAGTTTTTTTTCTGAAAAACATTTAAGAAAACCAATTTTTGTTGTTATTATAATTCTAGTATGAATTTAATTAAAAGAGATTTTACTGCTGTATGTTTAGAATGTCTGTAATAGTGCTTCATTATATAGACATATAATAAATGTATCATCAACATAACAAAGCCAGCCTTTGGTAAAGATAGAATAGTATTTGTAGCTGTGGTTTGAAATTCTTTCATGTAAATGTTGCTGATGAGAGATGACATTTGTGAACTCAAAGCTATTCACTGATATTGTTGAAGAATTTTATATTGTATTGAGAGTATGTTGTTTTGTGCAGAATGTTATGAATTTCATTATACTATTAACATGAAGGGTTGTTCCGATTTGTAAGGTATTATCTTCATTTAATCTTTTTCATGCAATAGGTAATGTTTTTTTCACAGGATATATCAAAGCTTACCAGTATGTCAGTTTTTTTTTTGTGTGTGTGTTTTTGATTGATTCCACTAAGTCTTTGACTTAGTGACATTTATATGGAAGAATTTGAATACACAGTTACAAATATTCCATCTTCAACTAATTCACAACAGAATTAGAATAAGAACAAAAATTGGCATTTCTAGATATTCTTGTGGAAAAACTTCCTTACAGTAGAGTTGGTTTACAGAAAATCCACGCATACAATAAAATACTTGACATATACTTCCAATCATGATAGAAACACAAAAATTGGACTTAGTATTAATGCTATGGAATAGAGCAAAAGAAATTTGTTAAGAATGATTTGGAGAAAAACAAATACTCATGAAGAATGGTTATCCATCAGCTATTGATAAGAAAATCTTAAATAGATAATAAAAAGAAACAACAAAAGAAAATCAGTATAGGCATCACAATATATTCTTATATATCAGAAATAGCAAACTAGGGTAAGTCTGCAATTAGTATATACCAGAACAGCGTTCCAAAGCCATATCACACTGACGAATCCTAACCTCTGTGAAACCTAAGCTGGAAATGCTGAAAAAACAAAAATTGTATCTATGAAATACCATGTTGGTATGAAAAGACATATATATATATCAAGGAAACCAACTACTCTATTGATAAACAATTAAAAGTGTGCAAAGTATTGATTAAAAAGGGGGAGGATTAGATGTGC
This sequence comes from Epiperipatus broadwayi, assembly GCA_028023455.1. Lineage (NCBI taxonomy): Eukaryota > Metazoa > Onychophora > Udeonychophora > Euonychophora > Peripatidae > Epiperipatus > Epiperipatus broadwayi. The sequence goes on from JAQFVV010006247.1 coordinate 4,100,431, forward strand.
ATAAAGTAAGATAAGAACTACTCTATTGATAAACAATTAAAAGTGTGCAAAGTATTGATTAAAAAGGGGGAGGATTAGATGTGCATAAAGTAAGATAAGAAATTTTGGACATAGAGGAAAAAATAAAAAGATCAACATTTAAAGAAACTGACCACCTGATTAATGGCAAATAATTCCTTAAGTCAATCTACTGAGATAATTCTTAATATTTGGCAGTCATTCAATTAATTTTGCTTTAAAAAAAAAATGGAGAAATCAAAATACCCTCATAAATAAGTGTATACAATTTCTATTTAGTGTTGATTTTGCTAGAATAGCCCTAATTGGTTAGAGCATCACTATTCAAGAATCTAAAAATTTCAGATTCAATTTCTATGCTAATACTGTCATTCCAACAATATCTGAAAAAGCAAATAACCCACTTGAAACATGTTCTATACTACTAACCGATGTGCCATTACCAACAATTGAATCTATTAGAAAAGTTGAAATACAGTTTGAATTTTTCTAAAGACATTTAACAATTAATTCTAGACAATCATATTGTTTATATAAACAATGAGGATTGCCAATTCCTCAACAAGCTTTGTGATAAATGCTTAGCTAGAGAAAGCATTTAAACATCTCTGTCAGGACCCCCCAATCTCTGACTATGGTTTCATGCTCTGGCACTCCTTAGAAAGGTGCTAGGGTAGGTTCAGACACTAGATCTAAAAACACCAACCCAAAGCCAGCATTTAACTAAAAGTTATCTATTGAGTGGAAAATCTGAAATTTTCATTCAAACCCAGCTATCCAATTCAAATTTCAGATTTTCCACTCAATAGATAACTTTTAGTTAAATACTGTCTTTGAGTTGGTGTTTTTAGATCTAGTGTCTGAACCTATCCTAGCACCTCTCTGAGGAGTGGCAGAGCACGAAACCATGATCATAGGTTTGGGGAGGGGGGTGGGGTCCTGACCGAGATATTTTAAATGCTTTTTCTAGCTAAGCATTTATCACAAAGCTTGTTGAGGAATTGGCAATCCTCATTGTGTATAACTTACAAGCTTATGAGAATAGGGTCATATGATCTATGACTCTTATTTTGAGTATTATTTATATGTCTGCATTTTTATTATAATTTTTTTTTTTTACTTGTATAGAAATATTTTATTTAAAGAAAGCAAAAATTATATATTAAATAAATTAAAAACCTATAATAGGTGAAGATATTTTTATTTTAAAGTTTCCATTTATTTGAAATGTATAAATACCTTTTTTTTCTATTTTCATTGGCATTATAAAAATATTGATAATGGGAGGGGGGAAGGAAACAATTTCTCTTTTGATTAAAATTGATAAAGATTAACATCTCTAATTGATTTTTTTTTACATACTGTATTCACTTTTTGAGATCAGTCCTGACATTTTATCATTCATGACCAACAAAAGAAATGGAAATCATCAGCTTAATCAAGGATTGCTCATGTAATTATATAACAAACAATTTGTTATAATACTGATGTATAATACTGAGTATATATTAAATTATGTATACAGCATATACATTTATGTACTTTTTTTATATGTAATAACAGATTTATTTTTTGTTTGTAAAAGTATAAAATATTTTTCTGTTAGAGTGAATTCCTGTATTCTTAACAGGATAAATTAATTATCCTGTTTACAATTTTATGCATATCTACTTTGGAAATGATTTTGCAGTTAAATAAAAATGATTTAATTATAATGATCAGATATTTTTATTAGTTTGGAAATACAAATTAAATGAAAGTGATGTCTAAAAGGAAAAAAATGTTTCTACTTATATATAAATAAACAACTTTATTAAAGCGAAAAATAAATGTACATAAGTAATACAAATGACTAGGTTAAAACAAAAAAAAAAATTGGTTACATGAGAATTATAGATACAGTCTATAAATTTAAAACATGATATAGAATATGAATACATTTAACAATAAGATAAAATCAATGCAAACTCAAGACATAAAATGCATATTAATACATGAAGATTAAAAAAGTAGGGACTTCTTAAGGAAACTGAAAAAGCATCCAAGTCTGATCAAACATAAATTTAGAAGACATAGTACTGTCTCTGGCCTTAAGTTTTTTTAAAGTTTGTAAAAAGAAAGAATCCACATCTGGCTGTGGCAGAGCGAACAGTTTCTTACACCTGGTCAACCATACAGAATATGTCAAGAAGGTAGACATTCTGATGGTTGGAATGTCTCTAGAAACCACGCAATCCCTGATAGACATAATTTTATAAAAGTCAACTTTACAGTTCTGATAGATGGTCATTTTGATTTTGCCGAGACCATTACAAGAGAGAGTGATGTGATCAAATGTCTCATCCTGACAGCAGCAGTTCATACACAGTGGATCGATGGCACCAATATTTATTTTGACTAGATAGTCTAAGAATTTCGGTTCCAAAGCCCAGAATTTAAACAGAATAATAAGCTTCTGATTGGTAATCCCTAGCTTCGGCCTTATAGTGCTTACTTGTGGGTAATCAGCTGATTGGCTTCCCACAGAGTAAATTTGGACTTGAAGGCATTATCCAATATGTTATAATGTTTATTAATATCAAAGAGCAGGATGTCAAGCCAGCAGGTCATCGCAGGTGGAGGCCTGTCTGTAGGTGGAACTATATCAGCAATTTTCATGTGCCCATACTTCTGTATCAGGTTGAATACAAGCGTATGTGCTTTTTGAAAGCTAATGGCTGGAATAGAGTGGAACGACATCCTGTTTAGCTTCTGTTGCCGTTGCATTTTAGCAGTACTAATGGAAGCCAGTCGACCATTCCAGAAAATCCTTGCACACAATGTATTAATCTTCTTAATAAAGGACTTATAAACTGTTATGATTGGTAGATAATAGGAGATTCTTGTCATTACCTTCATATTAAGCAAGGCAATCTTTCCTTGAAGTGAAAGATATATCTTGGAGAGTGTTTTGATGATCTGGCTGGTAGATTGTATAATCGATTGCCGAATCTCCTTAGACATTGCACATTGCGATTTATGGATGGAGAATCCCAGGAATCTCTGTGGCTCAGCAAGAAAGTTAGATGCGATTTAAATTTCGGAGCAAATTCTCCACGTAAAAGATTTGGCTGGATTAATTTGAAATTGAAGTGTGTTAGTGAAGTTGTTAATTATTTGATATAATGCATTTAAGTACTTTTTGCAAGGCAAGATGATCAGCACATCATCCATGTAGGCTATTGAGCTAATGGATCTTTTAAGTCGAGGCTCAAAAGACACCCGGGATTCTATTAATATCTATCAACAGAGGGTTTATATATGTTATAAACAAAAGAGCACTGAGAGGAGAATCTTGTGGTATGGAAATGTTTGGATTAAAACTATCTGTGTAAGATCCATTCAGAGAAATATAGATCTGCCGATTATACAGTAGATTGTCCAGGATTTGTACAATCTCTGTTGATATATTGAGGTCTATTAGCTGCTTTAATAAAATGTTAATATTGACAGTATCATATACTTGGGATATGTCTAGTTGGACCGCAATCGGCTTGGAAAGTCTCAGTGCGAATGTAATCGATCAGCATCTTAACTTCACCAATTGCTGTCAGCACCAACGAACCCTTTTCTGGCATACTGTGTATGTGCTATATTGTCTAGAATTTTACCTTGGATTTTCTCTTTAATGACACCTATTATTTTAATTAGAATCAGTGACATAGAGATTGGTCTTCACTATTAATATCTGTCGAATACCTGTTCTTTTTAAGAAAAGGGACCAACGCAACAGGGTAAAGATCATGGATGACTCTCTGCTGTTTTGCAAGGTAGTTGATCATATTCATTATGATTGGAACAGTAAAGTTACTCAGATGAGCCAGCAGGAAATTTGGAATGGCATACATGCCTAGATGCACACTGACTGGCAGATGTGAAAGCCTGTCTTTGATATCAGTTGTACTGATGCCATGCTCCTGCCAGTCACCCGACCCATCCCAATCATGATCAACCGGTAAATTCTTCCGAAGCAGTTGTTCAAAGTAGGAAGCAATATGTAATACCATCTGTTGGCCAGAAACTTTTGTATCATTGAGCTCTAGTACTGAAGGTACTTCTGGTATTCTCTTAGCTCCCAGTGCTTATCTTATATATCCTCTGGTCCAGCAGTACTGAGCAGCAAGATATATTTTTGCCATCTTTGCTGCAACATATTCGGCCAGTGCAACTTGTTTGGACCTATACTGGCCTTAAGGGTGATAAGGCTGTGAATGGGAGAATGTTCAGTGGAGAACTTTAATTTCATTATTAATACTCTCCAGATCACTCATCAATGAGCTTGTGCCTTTTAATCTACGAGTGTGAAAGCTTATCAGGGATTGCAAAATATGAATAAAGGCAAACCATGCTTCCTCTAGGTCGGGACAAGATATTAATTTTATGAAAAAGGATGTATGCCTCCGAAGGGATAGCTTCAGTCATTATGGCCTTGCTAATTATCCTGGTAGACCTATTGAGCTTAATTGGACTACAGTTATTCGTCTGAAGGCATGCAATCAAGGCACGATGATCGGAGAATGCTACAGGTTGTAAGGTGGCTTCCAGGCTATAGTGAAGCTCTGATATATAAAATAACAGGTCAATCAGAGATTGGCAATTTCTCGTATAAAAGGAGAAGGCGTTTGATGGAAAGAAGCCTCTGCACCAATAAAGGATCTGTTGAGCAGATGAATATATTTGTGATTGAAGACTACATAGGTAGTGTTGAAATCTCCAATGATGATTGATGGGTGATTATTACTGGCTGTTACCATGTTTATTGTATTTATAAGTGCAAGTAGCATACTGGATTATTCTATGTATAAACATAGAATGCAATAATTGTATTGCTATCATATAATAGGCTGATAGAGAGAATGTAATCAGAATATATAATTTTGAGGTTGTTGGGGAGGGGGTAGCTTGTGGTTTATTAGAACACCTACTCCACCAGCAGCTGGTTGATTTAGCGAAAGATGAGTATAGCCAAGCTGATTAAAAATAGTTATAATGTTGCTGCTAGAGTTATGAAATTTGGTACTTGCTTTAAAATTTGGTACTTACATATTAGTCTGGCAGTGGACTTTTACTCTTCATTAAAATCATTATGATTATCTATGGTTGCTATATATTTGATAGTATTTAATTAAGTAAATTTAACTTTCAAAGATAAGTTGTTGAAGATTTATCTCTAGAGCATTTTTATATTACTATATATTTTTTATTAACTTCTAGCTACTTATGCTTTAATGAAAGCCATCTTTTGCCACTTAAATAAATTGTCATTAACATTGAAAGTGGAATTGTTATCATTAACATTGAAAGGGGAATTGTTATTTACAACTTTGTTTAAAATGATTCTTTAAATCTTTGAAAGTTAAATTTACTTACTTAATTAAAGATCAACCTTTCAAGCTATTTTGCATGTGCTTTTTACGAGTGTTAACAATAAATGAATACTTTCACTCCCAACACAAGATATAGTATTTATGAAAGAATAAAATGAATCCACTTATTCTTTCCAACCCAAATCTTAAGTTCTGGAAATGAAAGCATGAGAATAGATGACTCACTTTAAATTACTGTTTATGATGTCTGAATGAATGACATTGACGAAATTATCTAGAATTTACTAAACATCACTCTCAAATGAAACTTAAACATATGTAAATAAGCATTTATTTAATATATAGCGCAGGCTGATCTTTAATGTATTACAATTTATAAACATTGTGCTATATATAAAGTAAATGCTTATTTACATATGTTTAAGTTTCATTTGAGAGTGACGTTTAGTAAATTCTAGATAATTTCGTCAACGTCATTCATTCAGACATCGTAAACAGTAATTTAAAGTGAGTCATCTATCCTCACGCTTTCATTTCCAGTACTTAAGATTTGCCCATATATAAGCATTTGGGTTGGAAAGAATAAGTTGTTTCATTTTATTCTTTCATAAATACTATATCTTGTGTTGGGAGTGAAAGTATTCATTTATTATTAACACTCGTAAAAAGCACACGCACAATAGCTTGAAAGGCTGATCTTTAATGTATTACAATTTATAAACATTGCGCTATATCTAAAATAAATGCTTATTTTCTTAATTAAATAAAATGTACTATCAAATATTTTACAATCATAAGTAATAAAGACAAAAAATTTCACCATCGAAGTAATATGTAAGTACTAAAATTTTAATTTCTGTTTGCTAAAAAATAAAAAAAGTGGTCTATTGGGTTAAAAACAGAATAATATTAGAATTTTATAGTTTGACGTTTAACTTATCTCTGCTGGTCCATTAATGATATGAGTGAATTTGTCTGCTTTGATCAACAAATTCTGATTCATTTACTCATTTTTTAAGTCCTCAAGATCTTTATCAACTGCATCTTTTACTGTTTTGTGTAATCATAATTGAATAAATGTAGAATATCATTATAAAAATTTTTGCTGTTTCACAAAATGGAAACCTCAGAATCGGAAGTTTATAAAACAAATTATTTCACACTATGTATGCTTACAAAACAAAAAAAAAGTGTATTTACAAAAAGCTTGTGAATGATTTAAAAATATTAGATGATAGTTTTCTGGTAATATGAAGCCACTACAAAAGCTTAAACTATCTAAAAAATTCACTATTATCATACTTATATCTAAGTATTGTCATTAATATATTTTTCTTTCACTATGTCTTCAACAGTCTATATTAAAAAAAGAGCACTGTATTTATAGCTTAATTTTAAAATAAAAAGAATAAAAAAAAGGCATATGCAATGTAAATATCACGCATTATTTATTAATAGGTATTTGCACATTTGTTAGCAAAATACATTTTTTGTAGTTACAGTATATCACTATATTTTAAAGAAAATGCTACATTTATAGGTTGAATATAAAATAAAAAGTTATCAGATGTGTACAAAATATAAATATCACTCATCATTTGGAAATAAAATACCTGTACATGAGATTACCAATGGTAGTTAGAAAAATATGTATTTGGTGGTCAACCGAAATTAGAGTGTAAATTTAAAATTGTAAAAAGTCAAGCAAAAAGCACTATTAAATAATAGCTAATAAAAATTTAATAAAAGTTTATCTAGACAAAATAGACTTTTGATTGCTGAAGGGATTTCATTTCAAAACAAATTTTTAACACCAATCCTGATACTCAAAACAAATTTCTATTATAACATGATTGCTGGAAGTCTTTTATAGATTAAAATGAAAATTCTAAAACATATTGGTCAATTTAATTGAAAAAGGGACACTAATTTTGCTAAGGAAATTAATTATCTTTGAAGTATACCGTACTTTTAAAAGTGCCCCTTTAAATTTGAAGGTAAATTTGCTAATAGGAAAATTATGGAAGGAAATAAAAAACGAACTAACATTTAGTTCTTTTTCTTTTTAAATTGAATAAGAAGGGGGGGGGGGAATAAAAATTTTAAATTTTATTTTTGTTTAATCGGAATTATTTTTTTCACTTACTTAGCATAAAATTTTAAGTGGAGTGCATTTTTAATCAATCTCTTGGTTAACATTATATGCAATGCAATGAAATATAACTTATGTATATTGTGTGAATTATTATCAATATATAAAAGTAAACATGGCAGTTTAATTATGCTACAGTATTGATTAAATATTAACACTTCTCCTGAGAATATGACCCCTGTTGATCATGAATTCATTTTTCATGCTATTTATCTGAAACTAAACACGAGAAAATAAAGATTCTGTTTTATAACTAAAAAAATATTTTTTCTACAGTTTTAGACAATTGTTATGTCATTTTTTTTCTTTTTTAAATATTTAATTTCCATTTAAAATTTTGGAAGGGAAGTTGTCTGGTCAGATCCCATTCTTGTTTGACTTCTGAGCACTAAAGGGATTAAATTGAAGAAAATCTTATTCAGAGAGCAATAAATCATAGATTACCATTTTAAAAAAGCATGTATTAATCACATATTTGATATCATATGTTTCAATAAAATTGAAAGAAATATGTTTTATAGATTTCTTTTTTGAGTTCTTTATATGATATTAAGCACTTTTTTAAAAAATAATTAAGAATATATATAAAAAGATTTTATTTGTTTAAAGTGTTTCATCTATCTATTTGTTTCCAATCATTAATGATCCATTGCAAGATGAAAGTCTCTCCACTTTTAATTCATTTTCACCAATCCATAATTTTTTTCTCCATGTTATTCTATCAAATTTTTTCATCCTATCCATTTTACTTGCAACCTCTTTCTGGTTCCTTTACCATCTCTTGGGATCAAGTTTAATATTTTGATTGTCCATTTATTATCTTCCCTTTTAACAAGATAGTTAATACAGCTTCTTTTTTTTTTTCTGTCTTCATTTTCTCAATGATGTCACTGACACCTAACTGATTTTTTATTTATATATTTTGCTTTCACTTCCTTTTGTTCACTTCTAACACATCTCTCCATACCTTGTTGCACGGTGTGAAGTCAATTGCTGTTATATTAAATATCCAAATCACATTTATACATAAGCACTGGTAAATATTTATTAAACTTTTTCAAATGAATGGGTATATTTTCTTTTAATATTATTTCTACCAAATTCATTTGTTTCAAGTTTAATTTTATAAAGGATTTGATGAAGATATTTTTAGTTGTAATTTTTTTTAAATTCATTATTATCAATTTTTGTTTTCTTTTTTAAAAAGTAACTGAAAATTATTTAAATTTTTTAGCATTTATCTTTAGTCTTAGTTTCTTGCTTTCATCTAATAATTCATGTACTATTTGTAAAAAATGACCACACTCAGCAAAATGTAGACAACTTAAATAATCTCCATTCTTTTTTATTCCATTTGTTTCTTATTTTAGTGCACAAAATATTTTTTATAAAATTCCTGTAAAAAGTTTTATAGATATGGAATCACCCTGTCTTATATCCACATTAGTGTTAATTTTTTTTAATGCTTATTATATTGATATGAAGAAAATTAATGTATTACCTATGTTTGTAGTGATGTGTTTTAATGTATTGCCTACGTGTGTATTCATGTGCTTATATGTATATTTAAAATTTTATTGCTCTGTGTGGTTTGGTGTAATGGTGGGGTGTTAGACTCTGGAGCAGTTCTAATATTTTGGGAGCAAACTACTGAGCAATAAAGTCAATTGATTATTTGTTTGCTACTGCTGTTATATTTTGATAAACATTTTTCATAATTTGATGAGAATATGTTGGGACCATATCTAGATGTTTTAAAATGTTAATATATTTAGAAATGCTTATAATGTCAAATGCCTTTTTATAATGTACAAACCTCAAGCATACAACTCATACTCATTGGTCTGTTCCATATGTCATAGCATCGGCCAGGAGGCGAACCCACAACAACCGTCTGCAACCAACTGCTTGTTTGCAAGGTGGCTGCGCTGACCTCTCGGCTAACAACACTTGACGAATCATTGGTTCTTTTTTATAATTCTCTGAATATTTGGATGTGCTATAACCTTTTTTTAAATCCAAATTTTTTCTTTGGATTGGAGTTTAAAGTTTTCTGTACAAATCTAAAATTAAATTTTTTCATAAATTTGTATACTTCGTCTTGCACAGGCAGTAAGTGTTTTTTCTTAATTCACTTTTCTGTGAATTTTCACTAAAATATAAGTTGCATAAGATATCTGAGTGGAGCTTTTTTCATTGATCTATTATTTGTTGGTTAATCTGCAAAGATGTTAATAATAAACAATGTCTCCCTTTCTAGCATATTTATTATTTTGTAATTTAAAAGTAATAAATTCTATTTTATGATTTAATTTAATATCAAGCAAACAATTTATTGATATTATATGAAAAATTATGTATATAAATATTAAGCATAAAGTTTTATGTTTAGGTATATATATATGTAGTATGAATAAAATCCAATTCTATAATTAGTATTTATATTGTTTGTAATTTATTTATAATCATACATTTCACAAAAATTAATCATCTGATCATGTAATAAAGTTTTTTATGTTGATAATTCAATAGTAAAATACTTAACTGTTATGTAGGCAATCTGATTTCATCTCCTGGCCAATATAATTTAGTGCAAAGGTAAACCCAAGAACTAAAGTTTCCTGAATCAAGCTGAGAAAATTAAAAAAATATATAGATTAGTTGAAGGGAATTTATTGTGATTAAGCTGAAAGTTTAGCACTTGAATATCAGATAGACCTTTTTACTAAAAGACCATATATAGATATTTGCAATGTGTGTGTGTGTGTGTATGAGAAATGAATGTTTAAATAATAAAAATAGCTCCATTTAATATTACAATAAATTTATTTTTACACAATAATAAATAAAATCATAATTATTTAATAGGACTTAAATAATTTTAAAATAAAATACTATTGATACTGGTGCAAAAATCTTAGAAGTATTATTTCCTAAAATTTAATATATCAATCTTGATAAATGAACTAAAGCTTTTAGAATTGAAAAATATTGTAGGAATAAGTATTGTAAATATTTCAATCATGATCATGCCAGATAAGATGGTGAATTTATTATTTAAAATAAGAAAAATGTTAATTATTATAGATTTCTGTCATTGCAGAGTAACTTACGAAAAATTTGTGCCCAATTATTATTCTTGAACAATCAAAACTTGGTTGTCATCGTTACTTGATTTATAAATTATACTTTCCCATGATAATTTATGTTTCATTTCCCTTCCTTGCATACTTTTCATAAGGAGAGTCTGTACTTTTATTTATTATGTTGTCTTGCTTTCATTCTAAGTTGTATTGTCTTATTAATATCTATATCATACGGGATGATGTGACAATTGATTGTAGATAATCAACTGATAGATTGGCAAACACTGAAGTTCATAGTTTATAGACCACAGTCCATTTCTATTACTTCTGGTAAACGTCTGTGCAATAAATCTATATGATAGTTGATCCGGTGGAAAGCAATTGTAAACTTCTTGCATTCTATATTGAAAATATTGGATTATTGTAGAGAAATGCTGTTTTTTTAATCACCAAGTTGATGTTGACTTAATGACCCATTAAAAGTGATAATAAAAGATAAAGTAGAATAGGTGTTGCTTTAGGATCATAAACAAAAGAATTTTTTAAATAGAATGTTAAATTAAACTTGTCTTGACTTAAGCTGATTATTCAGATGTACACATGGATTTGGTAATGAGACAGAAATTATATTGAAAGATCCTTAAAAAAAATTAATTGTAAATCAACTTTGAAGAACAAGAAGAAGAAGGAGGAGAAGAAGAAGAAGGAGGAGAAGGAGAAGAAGAAGAAGGAGGAGGAGAAGGAGGAGGAGAAGAAGAAGAAGGAGGAGGAGGAGAAGAAGAAGAAGGAGGAGAAGAAGAAGAGGAGGAGGAGGAGAAGAAGAAGGAAGAGAAGAAGAAGAAGGAGAAGAAGAAGGAGGAGAAGAAGAAGGAGGAGAAGGAGAAGAAGGAGGAGAAGGAGAAGGAGGAGGAGAAGAAGGAGGAGGAGGAGAAGAAGGAGGAGGAGGACGAGGAGAAGAGAAGAAGAAGAAGGAGGAGAAGAAGGAGGAGGAGAAGAAGAAGGAGGAGGAGAAGGAGGAGAAGAAGGAGGAGGAGGAGAAGAAGAAGGAGGAGGAGGAGAAGAAGGAGAAGAAGAAGGAGGAGGAGGAGAAGAAGGAGGAGGAGGAGGAGAAGGAGGAGGAGGAGAAGAAGGAGGAGGAGGAGAAGAAGAAGGAGGAGGAGGAGAAGGAGAAGAAGGAGGAGGAGGAGAAGAAGAAGGAGGAGGAGGAGAAGAAGAAGGAGGAGGAGAAGGAGAAGGAGGAGGAGGAGAAGAAGAAGGAGAAGGAGGAGGAGGAGAAGAAGGAGGAGAAGAAGGAGGAGGAGGAGAAGAAGAAGGAGGAGAAGAAGAAGAAGGAGAAGGAGGAGAAGGAGAAGAGGAGGAGGAGGAGAAGAAGAAGGAGGAGGAGAAGGAGAAGAAGAAGGAGGAGGAGAAGAAGAAGAAGGAGGAGAAGGAGAAGAAGGAGGAGGAGAAGAAGGAGGAGGAGGAGAAGAAGAAGGAGGAGGAGAAGAAGAAGAAGGAGGAGGAGAAGAAGAAGGAGAAGAAGGAGGAGGAGAAGAAAGGAGAAGAAGGAGGAGGAGAAGAAGAAGGAGGAGGAGAAGAAGAAGGAGGAGGAGGAGAAGAAGGAGGAGGAGAAGGAAAAGAAGGAGGAGGAGGAGAAGAAGAAGGAGGAGGAGGAGAAGAAGAAGAAGGAGAAGGAGAAGAAGGAGGAGGAGAAGAAGAAGGAGGAGGAGAAGGAGGAGAAGAAGGAGGAGGAGAAGGAGAAGAAGAAGGAGGAGAAGAAGAAGGAAGAGGAGGAGGAGAAGAAGAAGAAGAAGGAGGAGGAGGAGGAATGAGAGACAGGAATCCTGAAATAAGTTAGGAAAAGAAAGGCTATACAATTAATTCGTGGAAAATATAAAATGTGGTTTGGAAATCATTAGAGGAAAGTTTGTAAATAATAAAGTAGATTTCAATTGGTTTATAATAGCTTTAAGAAGACTATAAAAATGTAAATTCTGGAATCATAAAACTTTAGATCATAATCTAGTGGATATTTAAGATTATTTTTTTTTTAAAATGACGAAAAAAACAGAGCAAAATAAGTATGTCATTGATATATTGAAGATGAATATTACTTTTTCAAATTTGTTGACTTAAAAAATACATTTAAATACATCAGTTTTCATAATAAGTCAAGTATAAGAATTTTCAAAAAAAATTTAAAGAAAGCTGTTATATAAACAACAAATTATGGAACAATTAAAAACAAAAACAGAAGATTAATACAAAAAAAAGAAAAAAAATAAATAAATAAAAAAAAAAAAAAAAAAAAAAAAAAAAATATAAAAAAAAAAAAAAAACAAAAAATGTGAGAAAAGAAAATTAAAAAAAAAAAAAAATTAAAATTTTACCAAACAAAGAAAAAAGAGAGATTGAAAAAAAAAAAAAAATAAAAAAAAAAAATAATAAAAAAAAAAAATAAAGCTAGAAAAGAAAGCTAAGCGTATTAAAGCTGAAACTCTCCCTTACCGGATGAATATTAATAAGAGGAATGTATAATAATGGAGAGGAAATTATACAATTAAGATTGGAACTGGCAAAGAAAAGGATCTGTCAAACATCCATTTAAATTATTATAGATTATGGAGATAACAGTTTAGATAATTCCTGATGTTTGTAATGTAGTTTATAACTTGAGAAAATAATCTGATCTTTCAATGGCTGATTTCATTAAATAAAATACTTAATTAATTGAGATATAAAATTTTTGGAACCTTTAAGCTTAATTTCACATGCTATTAAAGTATTGTTGAGGCTTTTGAATAAATGTATTTCCAATATTCTAAACTTTGTTTTTTTTTTTAGTCTTTTTTTTTTTCTGAAAGAATAATTTATATTAAAGAAAAGTTTAGCTCAAAAGCTGCAATTGAAAGGAGGAGATTTATTTAAATGAAGTTAAAATATTTTGCAATGATCTTTAAAGTATTTGGTAAAAGTGAATGAGTATAGATTGGAAGGGTGTTTATTAAGAGTTATGTGAAAATATCTTAATGGTCTTTATACCAAACTATATATGCAGCCATAAATGGAAATGTTTTAGTGAGACTTAACTGGCATCAGGGAATATTTCATTTCATCATATTTACTGGTATATATATGTGCTTGTAAATAATGAAGATGAGATTAATACGTAAATAAAGAAAATTGTTAAAATTAAGGAACTTTTTTTTATATATAAAAATTCAATTCAAGCAGTATTTTTGTTTAATTTACTTATTTCAACTGTTAAATAATCAAATGATTTTATTACTTGGGAGTTCATAAGAAATTTGAACACCAAAAGTGTATTGAATAGACTGGGAGCCACAATTCATAGATCTGAATTTCCAGAGTCCACAAACTTTACCAATGGACCAAATAATGCAGGGCTTTTCAACTACTGAAAATAAATGATACTAAAACAAAAAAATCAATGAAAACATTAACAATTAAAACATAATAAAATGTTTGATAGAATAATGACATGCTAAGGAACAAACATTTTTAATTTACAGTCTTTTTGGCTATGCATAACATATATATAAGATATTTAACAATTCTTATTCATATGCTTGAATTTGTTACATCATTGTATCAAAAATTTTCAGTACAGTTTTATTAAAAAAAAACAAAAACATCAGATATACCCTGTTCATATTTAAATTTGAATTTTGGTTGATCAATATGCAATATCTCATGGTTGTCAAATTCTATTCAACAGGACATGTCAACTTCTTGAACCATTGAAACCCTTTTACCATATGAAAATACCATTGAAACCCTTTTACCATATGAAAATATTAAAACAAAATTGAGAACAAAAATCTGTTTAAACAGTTAAGATTTTTAATAGAATGTTACAAGTAAAAGAGAATCCTCTCCTAAAACTTTTAATGAAAAGTTTTAATCTAAACAAATAAAAATCTTTTCAAAACTTCTAGCAAATCATTTCTAAAGTAAAAGAAATGATTATTGTATCTCTGAATTACAAAAAGTAAAAGTGAGAAAGAGAATATTTGATTGTTGTTAATTTTGATAAAATTAGAAATTAAATATATATATCAGATAAATATTGAATTGGTTCTGTGTCAATAAACTGATAGTTTGGAAAATGAATTTGGAACCAAAGAAAGGAAATGATTGGATACTGGAAAATAACATATGAATCAAGAATTTGATGAATATTATTTTCTTGATTTTCTTTAATTTGCTGTTAATAATATTAAATTCAAGAATAAATGATATTTTAGTTCTCATCAATTTATTTTTGGGTTGTGATGTAATGTGATTCACTGTGAACTTTTTATCCGGAGTCGGGAATCTCTCAGCAACTATGCCCAGAGAAACTTGTTAGCCACTTTAACTCCTCCCCCCCCCCCCAAAGTTGTCCGATATTCTTCTCTCTGCTGCTCCATCCCATTTCCACAACATAATCTTTGTCAACTCTATGGTCTTTATATATAAATCCCCCTTTTCCCAAACCCAGCATAAAAACCAATAACCCACTTTCTGTGTAATTACTTTGTTTATATTTATTCTTCCACAACTTCATTATTTGTACCCTTTCTGCTTTCATGCATTTACATTCAATCCACAACTTGATTATTTGTACCCTTTCTGCTTTCATGCATTTACATTCAATTAACAGATGTCTAATATTTTCTATGCCTTCCTTACACAACTTGCAGACTAAATCACCCACATTTTTCCATTTATGTGTATCTTTTTTATTGCTAAAGATTCCGTTCGAGCCTTGAACAGTAAATTACTTTCCATACTATTATCATAAATGAACTCGCACCCAATATTCTGTTTACTTCTATAAATATTTAAATTCTTTTTACTCTCCATACTAGTTCTCCATCTCCCTATTCTTTATTAATGCATCTATTCTTCTATCCCATTCCTTGCCATTATAACACTCTACATTTCTTCTAACACAATCATTCCATCTTTTGCATAAGTATACTGACATAAATTCTTTATCAAAATCTTCAAATCACATTACCTTTCTCACCCTTCTTGTTGCCTGTCCATCCTTTATTCATAACCCAATTAAATACTATATTGGCTATTCTTTATTATCCAAAAACTATAATCTACCAAATGTTTTTATTTTGCTTTTTGCATTTCTCATATAAAAACTTGACCATCACATTTCTCCTTGAATTACCTCCTTTGCCATCCACATATCTGCATCTAATAATGCATGTCTTCCTACTTCTCTTTGTACTTTTTCTAAGTAATCTAATACCCCATTATTAACACATAACACATCATTACCATATGTTAACCCTGTTACTGCCACTCCCTTCCATACAATTCTAGCTTCATCATATTTATTATATGAGAACATTTTTAATTTCTTTATCAATCCCTTTCTTTTCTTTGGATCATTTATCAATTTTTTCTCCCATTCATCCAAGCAATTTCTTTGATTATTTAAGACAATTCCTAAATAGTTATATCTATTCACCATACTTACCTTTATATTCCCCAATAAAAATTCTTTGTCTTCTTTTCCCCCAATATTAATCATCGTTACTTTTGATTTTTCTTCAGTAAATTTAATCACTATCTCTTTACCCACCTTTGCGCATGTCCTCAGCATAACTTCCATATCTTCCCCTTTTTCTGCACACAAAAAGACATCATCCACAAATAAAAGACTCAACAAAGTATATACTCCCTTGCCACCTATTAATGGTATCTCTACTACCTTTTTTAGTCTTTTTATTGCTCTCTCTCCATTTCTCTCAAATATAACAAAAACAAAATAGGTGACCTAGAGCATCCTTGCCTCAGTCCCACCCTATTTTTAACTTTAACTGATTCTATATTCCCAAATTGATATGTATAGTAATTATTTTTATATAATTTCTTAATAATATCCACTAAAGCTCCAGCCATTCCCAAATTTACTAAACTTACCCATAATCTATTTCTATTTACTCTATCATGTGTCTTCTCTATATCTATAAAAACCATATATAACTGTCTACCTGTATTCCAACTCATATCATAAGGGGTCATTGATAAATACATATAGCCCCAACTGATGGGTAAATCGTAAACTATATTAGTATCATTGTTTTCTGCCTGTCCTTCTGATTGTAAATTTGATTATTGATTGGTGTAATGTATTGGATTTGTTTTTGTTACAGTTTTTATTAAGCTAAAAAGTATTCTTGAATGTTTTAATGAAGTATTGATTGATAATAATGCAATGCTTTATTATAAAGCAGATTTTATTAAGCTAAAAAGTACTATTGGTAAAGAGCATTGTGATTAAAAAAGTGAATATCTTTTGGTGATCATTATTTGTGATAACTGATGCTTATTCTCAATTAGTCCTTAACATTTGTTCTAGCTTTTTATGCAGAATTTCTAATCCTAATGCTATATTAATAAAGTGATTCCATGGTTTGGTTGAAATGTCTTTTGATAATAGACTCTTTGGAGTCACAGAATTACTTTCAACATAAACAGTTTGTAAACAGGCAAAAACTCTCCATATAGTAGTGCCACCTTGTGCTAACCCGAGTAATCAATATGTGCTAGCATGAGATGGTGATCATGTGATGTTTAGTGATAAACAGTTTGTGTTAGAGATTAATACAAATCCACAAAGTATTTACAATAATCAGAAGTATGTGTTTTCTGAATATTTTAGTTTATCATCCTTATTATTTTTTATTATTCCTTTCTCTATCAAAAAGTAATTAAATTTACATAATTGCTACTTTTTTGAAAGGTTAACAGGCTTTTTTTTTTTTTTTGCGGAATCTAATTTTGTTATTCTGTTATCCATAATTGTCATGTTAAGCACTGAGCCTACCGTTGGTAGTTTATAAGGCAGATTCTCAAGAGCTTTTGAAAAGTTAACTAGCTTTTCATAAGAAAACTTTGAAAATGAAATGGCAATATTTTTCTTTTTTTTGGAAGGTATGTTTATTATCTGTCATCATCACATTGTGATCTACTTAATATTTAGATTAGTAAAACATTAATAATAATATATCCTTTGTCACTTGTCTCCAAAATGATTATTTTATTTTTCAGGCTCCAGGTACGTTCATTAATGTGATAAATGTAATCCATCAATTTTTGTGCTTGATCTCTCTTTTTTTAAAAGTACCTATTGTTGAAAGCTTTGATGAAAAAAATATGACAATTTCAACTTGGATTATTTGTTCTTCAAATGAAAATTCAAGTTTAATATGATCTAGATTCAACTTTATTTTTTTTGCTGCCCATGATATTCTCGAAAGTTTTCACCAGCACCCCATATCCACTAGTACACCCAATTTTTGTATCCATAGAGAATTCCCAGGAACTAGAACAATTACAATTAAAATTTTCTCTACATCACCTAAAGATCTTCCCTAGGCATTTCATTGTAGCTTTGCCCATTGTCATGACAGAATCATTGATTTCGGGGCTCTTTGCTGTTGGTGAATTATCCAGTGGAGATGAAAACTGTTGACAATTTCTGTGTTTTCACCATCAATTTTAAAATCAGTTGCGTTCCTTATAATCTTTCTCCTATCTCTTCTCATCACTTTTTCCCCCCCATCTACCATGTAAATTGTATGATTAATTAGGTTGGAATTCTCATTATAATAATTATTTATATCCAATCTTTCAAATTTGCAGCATAGTCTAATTAAATATAAGCTATCATCCAATTAAAATTACTTAGGCCAGTTTTTCTCACTGTACTTGTTATTTATGGTAGTTTCTGGACCTGCATATATAGTTAACATGTTACTAATATCAAGCTGCATAACTTAATCATCATTGGTAAAAATTTTATTTATTATATTGCTCATTTATAACTGTATGATAAAGTATAATGAATGAATTTTGATATAATAACAATAATAATAATAATTTATTTATTTATTAATTAAACAATATAAGTGTCAGCATCATAAGCAACAGAGCTGAGCCACAATCATGGATCTTGAACTCCAGAACCTGGCACTCTCCTATCTCATCAAACTATATAGGCAACTTTGCTATTTAATTACATTTTATACTATTACATCGTAATATATTTAGTTGTATGCATTTATGGTAAGTCTTCATTACATATTCACTAAATGAATATATTATATATGTATTTTTAATATAGTCAAATAGTCAAATTAGTAAACATCCAAATGGTAATTATGCTAATGCTAATATGATTAAAACATCTTCACTTGTTTAATCATCAAAGAAAAATTATTAATCAGCACTGATATCAAATTATTAAGAAATGAAGTGGAAAAAAAAAATCCTGCAAACTTTTGATTAATTTACAAAGTCCAGTAATTCCAGACTTTTCTTCTCTAATCCGTTAAGATAGATGCTTGTTGGTTGTTATGTCATAAATTTTGCTGAGAACCAAATGTGAACTAAATGATTTAGCAAATTTTACCAGTTTTAAAAAAGACTAAGACATTTTTTTATAAAAGTGGAGAAAGGGGGAGAAAATATATTAGTTTTCATTAATCAAATTTCTTAAATTAAGAAGAGAGTAAAAAAAAAAAAATGAATGCAAATTAAATTAATTTTTATAATGTCAATATTGATTAAAAATCTGTCTTTAATTAAATTTTAGATTACGTTTGTTTATATATATGTTAAATCATTCTGTTAACTGTCTGCAGGTGGTAGATTATACATTTTGTTTTTAAATAGATTGAAATAATGTTATATGATCTACAATAATCATAGTCATTCATTATTTATGGAAGCATGGAGAGTGTGTGTTGGCACCCCTAAATGGCTATTTTTATTTATTTGTTCATAGTAATGACAGTTTTATGGATTTGGACAATATATTATTTTCAGTGCTTGAGTATCTTTGCTCAATCATTCTACCAATCGTCTACAATAGTAGATAGTTGTTGTTTTTTTTACCCTGATTTGAAAAAATGTTATAACTACAATAGTCAATGATAGATACCACAGGGAAAGAAAATTGTTAGCTGGTACTATTTTTCTTTACATGTTCATCCTATTGCCAGTTATATTGATTAGGACAGCAAATTGTGTCTGTTGTTAGTTGTAAGTATGAATGTCTTAACTTACCTTTAGTAATCATTTATGTTAGGCCTGAATAGTTTAACTCAGTAGTAGAATGGGAGACTGAATTTTAGTTTTCAAGATCGATTCCCAGTCCAGTATACGTATAAAATAAAAAAATCATCTTACATTAACTAAGTGGAATTGTAAAATTGTCAATTTTCCAAATAGTGCATTACTTTCTAGAATGATTAACCATGGAATTATATTTATGTTATGATGGAAAAGCTTAAGGAACTTGATTCCTATTTTGTCTGTTAGGCGAACAAAACAATCTGAAAAAGAAATCAAAATTATTTTGTATTAAACCTGAGTAGGAAGGGGGGGGGGGGATTAAATAAAATAAAGGAAAGTCTTAATTGTTAAAATAAACAGTTGTTGTTTTTTTTTTATTAAAAACAAAAAAAAATAAAAATTCTAGTTTAGACATTTCACAAAATATCAAGTTTACAATGGATAATAATTCTGTAATTTACATCACTCTCAAGCAAGGTGTTAAAAGTTGATAGAAACCAGCCCATACCTTGCAGGAGAATACTGTAGTGAAAATTACACTACAGAATTATTATTTATTATTGGATAATCTCTAGTCTAATAAAGAACTAATAAAAATTATTAATATCAAGTCTGCAATCTTAAAGCAAATTGATGTTCTTGAAATTTCTAAATTAAAAGTATTTCACTAAAATTTAATAAGACATTAAATTATGTTTAGAATCCATTAACAAATATGGATACAAATAATACAATAATTAATGATGCCATTTTTTATAGAAATGATTCAATGAAAGTTCTGGGATTTTTGCTATAAGTGAGGATCTTATAGCTACTAAATTATATTAAATTAATGGTAGTTACGGATAATTCAACCAATGACGTATTACCCTGAAGACATATCAATCTGATGTTGCGATTTTTAAGATAACGTCTCCAAGTGATCTGCGGACACATGTAATCACTAAAATGTGTCCGCAGATCACGTGAACACGGTACGTTAAAAATCGCAAGATTAGACTGATATGCCTTCAGGGTAATACGTCATCGGTTGAATTATCCAGGTCACGTGATAAAAACTATTCAAAAGTTAAAAAAATCTGACGCAGGTCAGGCAAATAGTAAAAAAACAATAAAAATGTACATGCATGCGTCAAAATAATTTAGAAAAAACTATATTATAATTTATAAAACCACCCTATATTATGCTCAATTATAAAAAACAGCACATAGTGCTGGAGTTGGCGGGGGGGCCTTTGTGTTTTTGACAAGCCGAAGGCTTGGCGTACACCTATACCTTGTATTACTCTCATAGCTGTAATTCAGAAATTAAAAATTAAATTAAAATGTAATTTAATGTAAATTTAAGAATTGTAGAAATATTAACAAAAAATTTTTGTAAATTTTAAATAAACAGCTAAATAAAAAAGACGCGATTTAATGCAAATCTGGTATTAATGGCGTCGCTCTGTATTATTCTCATAGCTGTAATTTTTATAATTGCCGATGAATTTACGAAAAATAATTTGAGAATTGTAGAAATATTAACAAAAAGTTTTTGTAATTGCCGATGAATTTACAAAAAATAATTTGAGAATTGTAGAAATATTAACAAAAAGTTTCTGTAAATTTAAAATAAATAAAACCCTTTACTCGAATTAATGCGAATCTGGTATTAATGGCGTCCTTGGAAAAAATGTGTTATCACATGCATTCGGTAAGTTTAAAAACGTAATGTATATCCCAAATTTGTTTAAAAAAATTATTGAAAATTCTTTACACATAAAACGTAATTCAATGTAAGTTTCAGAATTGTAGAAATATTAACAAAAAATTTTTGTAAATTTTAAATAAACAGCTAAATAAAAAAGACGCGATTTAATGCAAATCTGGTATTAATGGTGTCGCTCTGTATTACTCTCATAGCTGTAATTTTTATAATTGCCGATGAATTTACGAAAAATAAGTTGTGAATTGTAGAAATATTAACAAAAAGTTTTTATAATTGCCGATGAATTTTTCAGAATTGTAGAAATATTAACAAAAAATTTTTGTAAATTTAAAATAAACAGATAAATAAAAAACACTTTACCGGAATAAATTATTTACACATTAAACGTAATTCAATGTAAGTTTCAGAATTGTAGAAATATTAACAAAAAATTTTTGTAAATTTAAAATAAACAGATAAATAAAAAACACTTTACCGGAATAAATTATTTACACATTAAACGTAATTCAATGTAAGTTTGAGAATTGTAGAAATATTAATAAAAAATATTTGTAAATTTAAAATAAACAGATAAATAAAACACTTTACCCGAATTAACAGCTCAAAAAAGTAACTGTGATGCCGTGGATAGCAAAATCACAATAGACAGAAAAATCAAAAAATTTCCCAAACCTCTCTACGAATTTTAAATCTCGCGGGTGAAAAAAAAATAAAAATTGACTCTCTGATGGATTTATCATGCCAGTCACTTGGTTACCATGACAACATTGTCATGCAAAAAACATCGATGTCTACTGGAAGGGAAATCGGTAAGTCAAAAACGTCATCGGTTGAATTATCCGTAAGTACCAAATTAAATTATAGAGACAAATTATTGTTTTTTTTTTTTTTTTTTTTTATCAAAAACAGGTTTATTCAACTATGTTTACAATAAAGAAAAAATTATAAAATAACATTAAATTTGGCAATACATTTATAAACCATTAAATTACTTAATGTCCAATATTAATAAAATTCCATGTGGAATTTGCTATTAGGTGAGGAGCTAACTTCAAATCTCTTTCTTAGATATCTTTTAATTTTTGTAAAAAAATTAATGTTGGATCAGGTATAACAGACTTGAAGATTAGGAAGCATCTGACAAACCATAGACAGAAAGTGATGAAAGTTGCACTTCTTATAATTGCAAAATCCCCATAAGCAAAACCTTTTATGAGTGTGTTGATAATTGTTTGTTTTGGTGTATAAATTTTATTAATCAATATTCTACAGCTCTGAAGAGAGGAACAATCGTTGAAAATGTGAAATATGGTATCATCCTCCCTATGGCAGAGTGAGCAAACAGGGTCCAAAGATGAAAAACCTTTATACATCACAAGAAAGTGGCTTGTTGGAAGGGCATTGAGATTTAGCTTTAGAAGAAAGTCCAAATATTTTGGCTCTAGATTACATCTTTTATATTTCTTTATAATGGCAAAGTTTGTACAGGTGAGAATGCTATGATCTGGGATAATTGTTGAAAAAAAAAGAAGATAGGCATCCCAATAACGAAGTTTCGTTGGTTTTATTTGAGTTAAAGGTGTGAGAATTTTTGCAATGTCAATTAAGACTTGTGTCAGCCAACCATCATTAATTGGAGGTGGAGTATCTGTAGGATGAATAGATAGAAAAGGTGAGTCATCAGGAAAAATCCCATTAAGTCTTGTAATGAGGTTATTTGATTTCTGTAGACAAAGAACATGAAGTGAATGCAGTGACAAGCCATTAAGTCTTGTTGGTCTCTGCACTCTTCTTAAGCTAATAGCAACAGTTTTACCCTTCCACATTAATCTAGAGCAAAGAGAGTTTATATTCTGGATAAATTTTGATGAGAATTTAAAGAACGGCATGTAGTAAGCAATTCTGGGGAACAGTAACATGTTGAGTAGGGCTGCTTTTGCAAATAATGATGTATAAACTTTTGAAAGTGAATCAATTATTTTTCTTGCAGAATTCATGATAGTGTCTTGTATTAATTTCCTCATTGCTGCATGAGAGAGACTCATTGGTAAGCCCAAAAATTTTTGTGGCATAGCTGTGAAAAGGGATGGAATGGATTTTCCAGATGAAAGTCTCCATACAGCAGATTTTCTAAGGTTAAACGCAAGACCTGACTCTATGGTGAAATTGTCCATAATTTGAATTAGTTTCGGTATGAATTTTCTAGATGGTAAGAACACTGCCACATCATCCATGTAGGATATGTGCTGAATGGATTTATTGTTAAGAAGAAATGTCATTTAAATTTGCACTTAGTTTTTGTTGGAAGAAAATATGGGATATGTCATGTTGGAATATTTTCATTCTTTCTAAAGAATCAATATTTTCATGTAGTTTATAAAATTTAAATATTGAACATTTTGTAAAAGTAAAGGAAGTTTTATCTTGATGAGGTTATTAATACAGATGTTGGATGAAATTAATCATTGAATTAAATTTGGATAAAGTTCTTTTAATAAAAATTAAACTTAATATTCAAAGGTAATATATCTATATATTGAAATGAAATTTTTTTTAAGTAGAAGTGTTGTACCAATTTTACATATGGATTTTAGACTTGTATACGTAATTGAAAAACTATATAGATATCACAATGAAATATGGAAAAATTACATTGGGGTTTATAAGGAGAGGTCAAAAGTGAATTATATGATAAGAGAATAATCAGGTATTATTGTCATCATTGAAAGAATTATTTGAAATGGAACTGGTCTGGACATATTGCTAGAAGATATAAATCATAGATGAGTAATTCAAGTCTTAAAATGAATCTCAAGATATTGTCAAAGACTTTAGGAAGAGGCTACATTTGAGATGTATGGTTGAGATAAGAAAATTTTCTAAAATGATATGAAGTAGAAAAGCTATGGGTCAGATAAACTGAATTAAATTCAGAGACTTTGATCCTACAATAGATTGATAATAGTTGAAAATGGTAAATATTTTAAATCGAAAAGGATTTTTAAGCAGTGTAAAAGAAATAATTCAATTCTTATAAACAAATTTGTGAATGGGAATTTTATAAAGATGAGGAGTATGTGGCAAAAAAAATTAAAAAAATAGAAATTATCATGCACCCAAATAAAGATTATTATAAATATATCTTTATCTGCAATTGGATGAAATTTAAAACAATGGTTAACAGTTCAAGTATTTATTCGGGGGGGGGGGGATATGGAGTTGCAGAATAAATTTGTAGAATGTTTTTATTGATAAATCCAAAATAATGCTGTGTGGCATTTTGGGACTCCAGTTGGATTTAGCTAAACTAAAAGGACCAAGTTGATCAAAATATATCTTAGGAATTATTATATGTCCTGTCCCCTCCATGTCTATAATAATATGTTTGAAATTTAATGAGGTTGAAGTGAATTCTAGAAATTGTCAAGATAAGAATATGCAGATGTAAATGAAATCTGATGACAGAAAATATGACTTCAAATGTGTAAAACAAGATTTCTACTTAAGATATAGTATTAAAATGATTAAAGCTAATAAACAAAACCGAAAATGCTCTTATTTACAAGCTAGCATTTTCTACAAATAGTATAATCAGCTTATATTATTAGCATATGGATGATAGAAAAGGATTTAAGAAATTATACTTTTATTAGATTATTATCAGTCTTGTATAGTTTTTGTTTAATTTTTGTATAGATTTAAATTTTATTGTGTCCATTCAGTAATGGATACTATTTAAATGTAGTTTGTATTGTATCATAGATCATTGACTAGCAACAAATATGGTAATTCAGTAATTAGTAAATTTAAAATTTCATTGATTTTAGAATGCATTGATTATGAAAAGGCTGAAGTATGCATAGATTATAGTTAATGCTTTAAAATCTCAAGATACTGGCAAAGTTTATTATAATGGGATTTGACAGTGAACTCCAATTGAAAGATTGGTGAACTTGCTGAAGGCTTTATCAGTTCATAAATCTATTGCTGATATGTCTGCCTAGAATCAGTAAGTATTGTTACAAGTTTTTGTATACAATTGTCAGCAGTGGAAGCGTATCATTTTCTATTTATCTTATATTCAAGATTCATTATTAAGCAGTGTCCTGCATGGTTCGGTTCAGCGATAAAGTGGCAGATTGGAGCTCAAGATTCAGAGATCATGGTTCCACTATTACTTTTGGTGTTTGAAATTCTTATGAACAAACCAGAAATTAACCATTTGATTATTTTGTCCTGTTTGGTTTGATGCAGTCATAGAATGTCAGATTCGGAAGCTTAAGGCCCAGCTTTCTTATATAAAGTATTTGATTTTTTTTTTGTATTCAGCAATGATTTAGACATGATATCTTTCTTTAAATGTGTGCATTTATGGGTTTTTCCCTTATGGGATTTAAGAAATAGAATATTGTGATAACCTACTACGGCATTTTCATTATAATCTCTCAATTTTAGAGCTAAATCTAATTTCACTCCCAAAATTTAAGCATTCATTTCTATGCAATTATTATATTGCAATTAAGATATTGATTTATTAATTCTCAGATCGATCTATCATAATCCTCTTTCATGTTGCTATTACGTTTATTAAATGAGAATCAATTGATTTTTTTTTAACTAATAATAATAAATGTTTCATTTTTTAAAAACATGCATTCATTTTATTTTTATAAAAGTAGATTATTTTTAGCCTCTTCACTTGAGTTATAATAAATACATTTACTGTTAAATTATTTCCAAGAAATTTAAAATTTTAATTTTTCAAAATACTATAATAACTTGAAAAAATTCCATTGAAATAATGTATATAATTAACTTTACAGCAATACCTTGACTACATACATATAAGTAAAAAATAGTTTTTAAAAAATCCATTATAGGGTAAAGGCTTGTCTGATAGCTCCATAGAGAAAATTGCTAAAGAAGATATAGAACAGGCTCGCCGAGTAGTGATATTAGCGATTGTTCATTTTTGTTTTACTCTGTATCTATAAATATAGTCATTTACCAATCAGTTATTAGATGTCTGACTGGATTGGTTATGGACTATCTATCATTCTAAACTTGTTGGAATGTGAAAACATTTCCAAATTTCATCATATTCGGATTTGAATCTCAAGCTGCAAACGTGGTAGGCAAGTACACTAATCACTTAACCACAAAGCTCATATATATATATGGTTATGTTTATTCCTTTTTAAAAATATTTTTAATTTTTGTAACAGCTTTTTTTTTTTTCAACTTAAAACTGCATAATATATATGTCAAGCGTTAGCGGTCAAGTGGTCAGCACAATTGCCTTACAAGCAGTTGACCCGGGCTAGCGGGTTCGCTTCCCGGCCGATGCTACGACACATGAAAAAACAAATATATATATATTCACATATAAATAATAATTGATCCATGATACAAATGTAAATAAAAAGTCAATTTTATATGATTATAATACTTTAAAAACACGTGAAACATTTTTATTGATGTTAATTTTAAGTTTTAACGCAAATATAATTAATTATTCTCAAAAAGTAAGTTCAGATTATTTCATCAATCAAAAGCCACTTATATAATTTTTAGGTTTTTTTTTTTTATTGATTAGAGTTAGACATTTGAAATTTAATACAAAAATATCCCGAAAGTTATTTTCATTTATTTAATTACTGATTACAAATATTTCATATGCTAATCCTTTCTTTCATCTATTTATTTGTCATTGTATGACTCGATCTTTTAAAGTCTCCAGGATCTTTTGAATTCCGTTATTATTGCAGCTTCTTTATATTGTGAAGGCAGTTTATCTCCTCAAAAATTAGTCTCAAGTCATCATAAAATACTTTATATCTAGAAAATCGTTATTGTTCTTTCCTTTGCAATAGTAGATTCAGTAGCAACACATTTAGCAAGGTTGAAAAACATATTTTTAGGATTTTCTCATTATATTTATGGAATTTTATAGAGTATTTTTATGCAATGTTGATAGATCTCTGTCTCACTGCCATACAATAAATCAGACAAAATAATAGCTTTTATACAGAAGAGCAACATATGTATATATATATTGGGAGTAACAAAAAGGTATTGAAGGCAAAGTACTTGGGTAAGAGAACAAATGGATATCCTCAACATCATTGAAAGAATTAGGAGACTATTGGACAATAGTACTAGAAGAGATGATAATAGATATACAATTGAAATCTTAAACTGGAACCCAGGAGATTATAAATGCCCTAAGAAAGAGACCAGATGTCAGATAGATAAATGAAATAAGAAAATTTCTTGATATATTGTGGAGAAGAGAGGCTACAGATTGGAGAAATTGGATTTTATTTGGAAAGACCTTGATGATACAACAATTTAGTTGATGTAGTTATGTCACTACGATGAAATTCCCTTCTAACTTATGAAATGCACAGTAGCACATTGGAGTTTATGGTGTTCTTTAACATCCAAATCTATTTAAGTTAAAATTTACTTTCATCATTGGCTGGTAAAACACTTGAGTTTTTTTTTTTTTAACATTAGGATAACATTCAGTAACTCATCTTTTGAATTGGCAAGACTAACACAATCATTATCTTACTCCAAAATCCAGAAACCAAGAAGCTTAAATTCTTATTTTTTTGCTCTTAATTATTTTTATCATCAAAATCTGTATATTATATCTTAATACTTGCTTCATGTGCCTGTTTATGCTTCAAAAATCATAGTCATAAATATGAAAATCTAAGTCAAAACTAATTAACTCAATCTTTATTTCAAATATTTCAAATTCTTACCAATAGTGATTGTAGACGGTATAATACAATATCATTTAATACACTTTCCTTTATTCACTTTTTACAAAGCAGTACATTTTATTTATTCCTTAATAATATTTCCTTAGTTTTGACAGATGAGCAATTTATCAGAGCTGTGTCTCAACAAAGTGTTTATGTGTTGTGCATAAATCCATAACTATAGATCATTTATGTTTCAGAACTAATATTATTTCTAGAAACTTTAGCTCAAAATTTACTGTTTTTATTAGCTTATACATGCATTGTTTTTATTTAGTGATTCTCCTGTCCAAAAAAACTTGTAGACAGCTATTTCTTTGATGAAATCCTTTTTATCTTGCTGGATGAAATTGCAAAATATACAAAGTAAGACAATTCATCTTCTAAGAAGTAGCAGAATATCTAAAATGCTGATTAAATAAAAAGAGAAAAGTAATATATTTTATTTTTTTAATAGACCTTTTATCATATTGTTTGAATTTAAATAATTTAAGTTAACAATATAAAAAATGATATTAACTTTTTTAATTTTAAAATTGTTAATTATAGAGCATTCTTTTTAAAAATACTTAGAAAGATGACCTTTCAAATAATTTAATCATTTTAATAAGCAATAAATAAATCTTGGCTATTAAATGTGTAAAGTTTTTGAGAATTTAAACTTATTCATAGAGAAAATAAATCCAAATATATTACTATAATTCACAAATCGGACTCTTTAATATGTTCTTAAAAAATCAGCAATTTTTTCATAAATTTTAAGCATTTTGGAGCATCATAATGGTGCTGCTATAATTTTTGGCTTTTCTTCACTATTTTGCAGTTATCTTTAATAGAGTTTTTTTTTTGTGTGTGTAGAAATCATTACTAAAATTATTAGTTTTGAAAAAAAATCTAATGTCAATATTTTACTGACCTTACAAATATAACTTTAAATTTGCAAACGAAAGCAAGCTGCAGCACCTTATTGGATCTCAATCAAACTGACAATTTCTGATTGACAAATTATTTGGCCTTAAGGCAATTCTAAATTTGTGTTTTGTATTAGTATTTTGAAAAGAAAATTGTAATTTTCAGTAATTTCTTAACATATTTAAGCTTATTTAGGTAATATATTTGTAAAATTTATTTTAAATCAAAAAAACAATTGATTACAGATAGGTTTTGTTTGAAAATATTTGTTTTTAAGAAAAGTTATAAGAACTTAGTTATGGCAAATTGGAAGCTGCTTATAGTGGCTAATAAGAATGATTTTCATAAATGCCAGTAAATACATTTTTTATAAAATTTTAAAGATAATAAATTTAATTTTGAATTTTAAGACATAATTTTATTCTTTTACAATATCTCAACTAAAATTCATGTCTATTTTAAAAATGGAATTCAAACAAAAAAATATTTAGTTTTATAATTTTTAGGAATAGACAGCAGCACTATAATAATCCAATAATGAAAAGCACAATTTTTACAAAGTTTAAATATTAAGTTTTAGAATGTCTTATCATTTGAAAGCTTACATTTACAGTAATATAAAGATTATCAATATATAATATATAAAAAAATTTAATTACAGAAATAAAGTGTTGTAAATATGCATGTTGGCACAAGAGTTTTTTAAATAATAGAGGAATTGAAACCTGAACAGATTAAAGAATTATTTTTAATAAACTTGCATCAACATCCACTTTTTAGTATTAATATCAGTTTATTGGTCAGATAAAAGATAGCTGCTTTTATCTGATCCATCAGCTTTATATATGACAAATAAGCATCAATACTTTGTATGAAATTTTTATATTAGAGGCAATTTTTACAATTATTAATTAAAACAGCTTTAATTTTCAAATAAGAAATCAGTTGAAATTCTAATAATTTTAATAAACTTATAAATAAATTACAGCTATTAAATATGTAGTATTTTGATAATATAAATCTATTTGTGGACTAACTATATAATTCATGAATCAGATTCCTAAAAAATCATTTTTAATAAACTTACTATGTCAATTTTTTTATATTAATATTATTTACTGATCAGACAAAAGGTTGCCACTTTTATTCAAGGCTTACTTAATTCATCATTTAAGAACCTGCAGGTTAGATAAAAGTGATAAATCTCTTGTCTGATCAATAAATTATCCTTAATGCAAGAAAGTGAGTTTGCAAGTTTGTTAAAACGGATTCTTTAGGAATTTGACTTGTGAATTATATATAGTAATGTTGACGTATGAATAAGTTTCAAATGATATATATATTTTTTTGTTCTAAAAAATAAACTTTGTCAAAATGTTTTCCATTTGAGAAATATGAGCAGTCAAGAAGACACACATTAATTACCATATTTGCTGGCATATAGGACACACTCCTCCCCCCTCCACTCAAAATACGTCTAAAATATGGGGTACGTCTTATGCGACAGTAATCAAAATTATGAGTTGAAATTTCATTCGGTCTAAAACTTCTGGGTTATATTAATATATATATGTAAGTATTCTATTACATTTTGTCCTTTTGTAAAACGGTGGTTTTATAAACATAGTTTCTATATTTTTTTTTTTTCTGTAAAGATAATAAGTTGTGTGATATATTTTATGCTTCAGTACTGAAAGAGGGAGTACTCCAATAAAGTAGAATTTAAATCCACTGTCATCTCAAGATTACAATTCATCCAATGTGTATATGCGTGATTACCCTTTAATATTGCACTGTAACATACAAACTTTAAATTTGGTAGATCTGTCCAGAACATTATTGGTGTTCTGTGATATTTTATGTTGAGATTTCTCGCAAAACATAGCTCGCACTGTGAAATATGAGACAGTTGTTAAGTCATTTAAGAAATATGGAATTAATAACTTATTTTATGGCATAGAGGATGATTTGTTATACAAAGACTCAGTTTGTGTGAAGAGACTTCCCAAGTGATTCTTCATTTAGCTCTGGAAATGAATTTCTGGATTTTGAAGATGAAGATTAAAAGGTACCTAACTATGGTTCCCTACTTATATTTTTAGTAGACATAAATAACTATAAAATTAATACAGTAAATCATTATGGAAATTCATGAAAAAATGTAGAACATTATTTATTTTTTTAAAAATATGTATAAAAAAGGGAGTGTATCTTATACTCCGTTCCATCCTATACACTGGTAAATATGACATATCACAGCAATAAAGATTTATGACTTTTTTCAGCATGGTATTTATCAGATTATATATAAAAAAAATTGTAAAATGGGTTACTTTCATAGTATTTACATGATAAATATTGTGAATTTGATTTATAAATTCTTTTTTTTTTAATTGTTCAGTTGGGGTTTTTTTTTTTTAGTGATCTACCAAGTAACGTATCATAGAATAAATAATCTGGTTATTTGATGAACTTTCCTTAATTTATTTCTAAAATTTGCAATAGAAGTATCTAAGAATATAAACAACAAATGTTGGAGCAAAAGAATAATTTCTTTATTGTCATTTTATTTATAGTTTTGAAAGGAGTTAAAGCAACTGTTCAGTAGAGATTATAACTAAGTAATAATACTTGATCATCATCAGTTGTAGTCTGCCATTCTTTAACAATTTATTTTAATATCTCAATTTTACAGCTACATTGTAAACTTATAATGAATTTTTTTCATCATTAAGATATTCATATTAGACAGTGCTGACTTTTATTTTCATTCCAGAATCAACTACATAAGCATTAATTAAATTTGTGAAAACTGTTAAATAGTAATCAAATTAGATTCCCATGATTGGTTAATTCAAATTATGTTGGAAAATGAATGCTTTTCTCAAGAAAAAGGCTATATTTTGCTGTGGTTGTTTCTCAAATGAAGAGATTACTGTCTAATGCAAATCACTATAAGGATAATGAGTCAAGATATTTATTTTTATTATCTGTTACTTCATCTCCTAGTTTGTTTTAAAATTACTTCAGTGTAATCTACAAATGTCTAACTTTTTGTACTCAAACATCTGGACATTGATGAATACATTAATGATTATTATCAATCATTCATTAGGCTAGAGATTGTCATATCCTTATATACCAGTTATAAACTTTTAACTTTGTTAAAGATTAATATATCTATTCAAATTAAACACATTCATATGATTTCAATAATCCACTTCTATCCCCCCCTCCCCTCCACATGTAATATGCTATTGATACTTAAAACTTCCATTCCATCACACATATTTCTACCATATGACTAAAGACTTATTTTAATGATTATTCTTTAAATAAAACTTGAATAATGTGACATGTCATCTTTCAAGGAATCAAACTAATAAACGATTAATCTGGGAATATGATAATACAAATGCATCACATTATAAATAAATATAATTTAGTGATTATTATTCACTTAATTATATGTAAAATACATTTCAGGTTTTATAATTCAAAACATTCCACACCTATTATTTGTAAAATGTGATGTATGCATATAACTATAATTTTTATATTATCTATATAAAACCAGGATTAAACTATAGTGATTAGATATTTACAGTTTTTCTTTTCTTGTTTTATTTAATAAAATGAATACAGTTCTGTATTGTTATAGAAATGAAACAATTGTAATAAAATACAATACATGAGTTAACAGATGAAATGATGCACACACATATACAGAAGCACTGGAAATTAATTAAAACTTGTAGTCTCATAACCATCTTTGATGAAGCTGTACTTTCGATAACAGCATTTTCAAGTTTTCATTTAGTCTAAAGAAAGAGCAGAGAGCAAAGATTACATCATTTCAATATGATTAAATCAAATAATAAAAGTAATAAAACTATAATAGAAATAAATTATAATAAATCATGGTAACAGTTGAAAATGGAGCACGAATGTGTGCCAAAGCACTTGCAATGAATTAAAACTAAAAAATGAATGCTTATAACTGACATTGAAGAAGCTTTATTTCAACAAAATGATTTCAAATCCTTAACTTAATGCAAACAAAAGAAAGGAGAGTAAAACCTTGTTGTTGTTTTTTAAATAAAAAATTGGCAAGTTATGAATCTGAAAACATAACCAGCACTCTGATATAAATCTTATGATGGAATTCCTCTAAAATATTGCAGAGCATTTGATTTGATTATTATCAGTAACTTGAAAATTAGTTACTGTTGTATTGTGTAATTCCAGTATTCATAAAATATATTATTTTCTTCCTTCTCCAGTGCTTCACAACATAATGGGGGAATATTTGGTACATTGTTGGTATATCTGATATTTTACATCATATGTGTCGATATGTGGGGAATCTTTAGATGCCCATCTTTTAATCCCGAAGCATATTCAATTTACCAAGGATTTTAGACATGGACATATAATAGAATATCAATATCAAGTTTTCAGATCATACTGCAAAATATGAAGAGATTTATGTTAGGAGCAACAAGGAATCAGAAATGAAATAAATGGGTAAGAGGATAAATAGGTATGTGCAGAAATGCATGCAATGAATTAAAATAAAAAAATGAATATTAATAACTGTTATCAACAAAGCATTACTTTCAATAGCAAAGTTTCAAAGTCTTCCCCTATTGCAAAGTAAA
The DNA here is from genome assembly GCA_028023455.1 of Epiperipatus broadwayi. Lineage (NCBI taxonomy): Eukaryota > Metazoa > Onychophora > Udeonychophora > Euonychophora > Peripatidae > Epiperipatus > Epiperipatus broadwayi. Next base: position 4,134,197 of record JAQFVV010006247.1, read on the forward strand.
GAAAGGCAATAAAAACTGCTGTATATTGAAATTATAAAACTATCCATGCAGGTAAATATTGCACTAAGATTATGATTTATCAATAATAAATGTGATAAAATAACATCTAGAAGAACATGGAAATAGGAGAAAAAAATTGATATTTCTGCCATGTTGATTCTGGATTTGAAAACATCAGATGGAAAATATGAGAAAAGGTTAGAGATGGGAAAGATTAAGAGATGGAACTGTATTATATCTGTAATTCTAAATAATTTTCTATAATTCACTTAAAACCATAGAAGTAACTGTAAAAGAATTAATATGTCCACAAATAATTAATTTTTTACAAGCCAATTTAATTCATCATGTTTATTTATATATATAATTTTTTCGTACATATTTACTAATAAGTGAATGTTCTAAAATTGCTTGCCATTAGTTTTTATTATTCATCCTCTTTCTCATTTCTCCTTACAATTCAATTATCTCATCCTTTAGTTCCGGTCACAGATGATTTGGTTACATTATTATGTTTCTAAAGAATTATATATTATTATAATCTACTGTCTGGTTTACTATAATGCACATATAAAAGCAAATATATATAAAAGTGAAAATCCAATAACTTAGCTACAGTTAATTAATTTATGATATGACATAATACTGTTAATATTTTACAAGATTTTTTAAATTATAACTATTATTTTATGTCTTTGCTCAATTCAAGGTTAAAGAACAATAATTAGTCATAGTAGGCTAAAAGCTAAATAACCTGTTTTGTTTTTAAATAAAATAATTGTAATATAATAATTAAATCTTGATTAGATACAATAAAAAAAATATTTTTATTTTCAAATTAAATACTTTAAATAAATAATTTGAACAGAAAGGAATTTTCATACTCCCGTGATTTTTTTTTTTTAAATATTAGTGACTTTACTTATTGTAATCAGTATATGGATGTTTGGATTGTTTTTCTGGAAAGATTTATGTTTTCCTTTTTAAATTAACAATGACAAAACTTATTCAACATCACAATCTGTAATGAACAAAATCAATGAATATATAGATAGGGTGAGTTAAATCATACCTCCATCATTTGTTTGTGGTTTCTTCTGATAGAATGCACTAGTTTTTACAGTAGTGATCACGCTGATCATCTTATCCCATAATTCAAGCTGATGGCTGGAAATCTTAAAATACTTTAAGGTTTTCTTTCAACTGTAGCAAATATTCTCATATATTTTTATCAGATGCTATGTCAACAATTAGATATTTTGATGAACTCATATATAGACAAATCACAGGATGATTTTAATTTACGACAAATTTGATTGTTTTTAGGTAGTTATAACTATTGTTTTCTAAGTTTTAACTGGTTTTTTTTTTTGGTCTAGTATTTTTAGTAAAATCTATTTGTTTTTCTAATTAACTGAATATTGTGGAAGCATTTTATAGGACTTTATATATATTATTAATGAATGTTTAATGACTATAAGTTTATTTTATTCGATATCGCCGCCAATCTCTTATATAAAGTCATAGTAATTATTATCATTCATTTGCTCTTTATCAAATCTTGACTACTAAAACAAATTAATTTTGAATGAAAATAATATTATTTATTCTAGAATAAATTTCTTATTATTTTTCAGTCATATTAATGTAACTTGTCCATAGAGGTTTTTTTTTCGTATTAGAAAACTAAATTTTTTTAGCAGAAAATGAATTTTTTAAAAATATTTTACTGATCTTTATATTGATTTTAAGCTAGATTGTCTAAATAGAATTCCCCCTGGTTAATAATAATCTCTTTTAAATAATGTTTATAGATTATTAAATATTAATATATTTAATTTATATTATTAATTGATGGCTTAAACAAGTTCTTTTATAATAAATTCTATGTAAATAAAAAATATGACCTGTTCTATTTAAAATAATGGTAAGAATAGCATACTGGAGAGCTAGTGACTTCTGGATCAGTTCCTATCTGAAAAATTGAATAAAAGGGCTGCACTTATTCTCTTATTTTAATGCTTGAGTATAAATTCCCCCCTCCATCCAATGTATGATTATTTTTGCACAACGTGGGTCAGCACAATGGTAAAAGCTACAGACTAAAGGGATAAATGTTCTTTAATTGATTACCAACTAAAGACAGTAAAAAATTAAAAGTCTAATTTTTAATCAATCAAATGGAATTTTTATGGTAGTCTGTTACTTTGGCATTCAATTGTAACATGACCTTCTCACCAACTGTCCATATGATTGTTATTATTACCATAATTGTTAGGATATTTTTTTATTAATTTAATTTGATGGATTGTAATTTTTCATAAAGTTTAACATTTTTGGAAAAATTTATTTTATTGGAACTTGATGCATTATACAACTCAGATTGCTTCTGATACTATTTTAAAATTTATATGCATAGACTTCTCATTCTCTTCAGTCATGATTGGTTGGTTCCAGAAAAGTCATAAAGAATTGATTTGTGATGTGGGATAAACTTTCATAAGAAGAATGTTAATGAATAATCTTTCACATGATATGTGTTAAATCAGCAAATTGATATGTGTATTGTATTTTACTTGTGTTTTTTTTGTCCTGTTATAATACTGGAAACAAATAGTCTTATTTTTTAGTTACATTCTCCAATTTTTACATTTTTCATTCTAGGTATAAATTTAATAAATGAAATTAGTTTAAAAATTAAAATATTAACTTTGCAAATAATAAAAAAAGACTAATAAACAGAAATAAGTTATCAAAATCAAAATAGTTCATTTTAGTGTGTAGTCTAAAAAAATGTTTTTGAATTTATAAAATATTTTTTATAAGTATTTTATTAAAGCATAACTTCAAATAATGATAAATCTTTTTAAAAAATTAAAATTGAACTAAAAAAAATATTGTAATGGTGTCTTGATAAGAGTTGTTTTTGTTCTTATTAGTCTCTGATGTCAGTAAAGTTTTACTTGACTAATTTGTTCTAAAAGTTACAAAAAGTCAATAAAATCAAAGTATTTAGAAATGAAAATTTAATAAAGTTAAAAAAAAATAAAGAAGAGATGTATAAATTTTATATAAATAGTATTTTGTTTTTATATTATAAACAAGACAATGCGGTGATATACTAATGTTTTTTGTACTCTATCCAATAAAACAAGGCATTGCCTTATTAATTTTTATTGGTTGAAAATGCTTTGTTTTCTTTGAGATTTTTAAATTCCTAGTTGCTTCTGACATTTTGCTATTATAATTAGAACTAATAATTCACAAAAATTCATATCTTAATTAAAATGTTTACTGCTAGAAATTGAAAATGGATTCCATCCATTAGTAGAAGACATTGTAACTTCATGGACAATGCATAATCTGCAGAGTAATGTGACAAAAAGTTGGACTATGATTTAATAAAACTGTTGTATTACTTCTTTATACTACCATGTAAGATAATAGCATTGTATGAGTATAAATATTATATTTTATATTTATTAAAAAGCAAAGAAAGGGTGTGCATTAAATAAGTACAGAATTTAAAGTTTTATTTTAAAAAGTTTTAAATTAAAAAAAAAAGCATTTTCTATATGAAAGGTAACATCTAATGTAAAGTAAATGTTTATAGATGTCATTTGCTACAATTAAGAATCATCTTGTTGTCTTTTTATATGCATAATTTTTAAGATAAAACATCTGATAGCAATTTTAAGTTTAAATTTGAAAACATAGTTAGAAAGTATACTTTTTTAATTACTATATCTAAAGATATCTGATTAATTGGTTTATGTTGAAGGTTTGGCAATATTTTCTAATAAGAATTTTTATTTTATATGGCTTTAATTTTTCATTACTGTATACAAAGGCAAAACAGAGTTGTCTAATCTTGATGTTTTAAAACTGGATTTTTTTTTTTTTTTTGAAGAATTTAAATACTAAACTTCTTTTGTTTTAACTTGTCAAAATTAAAACTCTGCTTTGAACTTAGTCTCAGCAATCAGAAATTTATTTCACTGAAACAAACTTTCATTTAATTTATCTGCTCTAATGTTTTGCTCTTGAATTTTTGCATTTTTAAATGTGGTCTTTACTGTCAATTGATTTCCAACTATTTCTTAACTAAGTATAATTATTGTCATTTTCAAACATTGTTAGTTCACAACACGTTGGTGGTCTCTCCAATCCATAGTATCTTATTTATGTTGATAGAGCAAATGTTCTTATTCTATTCATACTTCCATCTCATATGTTTACTTTTTATAGTTCTTTTAGAAATTTTTTGGATCCAATTTTTTTAGCACCTCCATTTTTGTTTCTTAATTTTTTTCAATGATATCAGTGATAATACTTTGTTTTCTCATCTTTATATTTCACTTGTGATTGCTCCTTACTACTACCATTTATCTTTACATATTTAGCTATATATTTTGAAGTTTCTGTTAAGTATCTCATTCTCGGATCTATAAGTAAACACTAGAAAAAGTTTAATATTAAGTTATTTCTACTAAAAGCACTCGTTCAAATTTAATTCTAATGATTATTTTATCCATTATATTTACAATTTTATTTATAATCAAATCAAGACATTCACAATTTTTAATTTTTTTCTATTTCTTTATTATCAATATTTATTTTCTCCTTTTTGTAAAGCCATTGAACATAGCATTTATTTTTAATTTTATTTTCTCGCTTTTATTTCATAACTGATAATATTTTCTGAAGCTGTGATAGATATGTAATCTCCATATTTTTTTTATTCCCTTAATTTTCCATTTGAATCTACTAAACACTTTTTGTAAAATTGTTGCAAAAAGTTGGAAAATGTTTTGGAGATAATCAAATGGTTTTTCCTAATCTTCACAGAAAGCATTATGAACATCTAAAGCAAAATGACACAATTCGTATTCATTGGTCCTTTCTATAACTTTTCAATATTTGAAAGTACTTTTAATTCCATGCTTATTCTTGTGGTTTGGTTTAAGGACCAAGAGTTGTAGATGAATTGTAATATATTAATGAAAGCTCAAAAGTAATAGAAGATTGATAGATCTGTAATTTCTAATTTTTTTTCTCACTTTTATGTATCTATATCATAGTTGTATTCTTCCAATTATCTGACTCATCTTCATCATTTAGAATTTGGTGTATTGTTTTGCTAACATTTTATTTTTTCAATTGGTTTTTTTAAAAATATTGATAATAATTCTGGATCATTTCCTAGAAGTTTTTTTCCATTTTTCATAGATTTAATTACACTTCTCATATTCTTTCTTTAAATATTTGGAATTTTAATATATGTTATTGTAATTGTAGTCTTGTTCTTATTGTGTGTTTTTTTTTTAAAAATATAATTCTTTAACAAACTTGATATTGTCATCCTGCATTTTAATAATAGCGCTATCTTTTTGCTGATTGCTGAAATAATTTTTTTTTTCAATGTTATTTATATTTTTGAGATTTTTCTTTTTTCTATAGCTTTCCTCACCATTTCTCAATTATATTTTTTTGTGTCATGATTAACTTTTTGTAATATTTTTCAAAATTCTAAATATTCAGATCTAAGAAAGTCATTAAATTTTTTTTTACCCTTTTTTTCTTCATATATTGCATTGCTTTGTAGAAAATTTTTTGCTGTTAATTTTTTGGATTTTTCTATTTGCACAACTGTTCTTAATAGAGTATCATTTGTTCAATTTTTCAAGTTTAAGTCATCATTAAAATCTATTTGTAACTTCTAGCTTAAATTAACTAGTACAGTTCTGAAGATTCTTTCTAGTGTTGCATTAACACATAATTTAATTTTTATTAATCGTTGATTACATTGCATGTTGATAATATATTTTCTGTTAGTCAAAATATTAATTTAATTTAATTGTTCTTTATCTTCATTTGAATGCTAGTCAAAATATTTTTTTTTCATATTTTTTTCATATTTTTTGCTAGTCAAAATATTAATTTAATTGTTCTCTATCTTCATTTGATTGCTTCTATGTTCATTTCCAACTTGGATTTTTCTCAAAAAGAAAAAAATATATATATAGTTTTTTTTCCCCCATTTTTAGCCAATTCCATAAGTCTATATCTTCAATCATTTCTGTCTCCCCATGCAGATTTATTTACCAATGGCATTTTTATGTGATTTATAATAAAAATCTATTTTTATGGTGAAAACTTATTAGTGTATAAATATGATGTTTTCTATATTTGATATCTTTTATTAAGGCTTATCTCTCTATCTGATATTACTGTCTTCAATTTTATTCTTTTATCTTTTCTTTATAATGAACTCCACTTAATTTGTGCTCCTTATAATAAATTACATATTCACTTTTCACATAATTTCTTCATCTTTTCTCCTAACTTCACAATATCCTATTTAATATTGATCTATTCAGATATTAGACTATATTTTCAGATAGCAAGCAATATACATATTTTATTAGTTTTCAGTGACAATTTCACATTTAATCTATAAATAATTATATTATCATATGAAAACAATACATTCTGTAATAGATTAAAATGACTACTTGCTGCATTTTTGGTTATTATATTTTTAAACCACTTCAATATTTGTACGTGTGAGAGCTTACACACTATGAAAGATTTATTTTTTGGGAGTTTCTGATCATAAAAATGCAGATACCAATTTTATGTTTATTCAACTGTGATGAATATTGCATATTTTAAACATATGTAAATTAAGAATTCATCTTATGAATAATATAAATCAGCATTCTGTATCTTGTATGGGTCAGAGGGTATTCATTTATTATTTAACACTCGCAAAAAGCGTTTGCACAATTTGCTTATGAATAATAGTAATTTTTACTTCTAGCAATAAGAATAATATTTTTTCTGTATACTCTTGGAATTTTTGCAATTAATATAATAAAATAATTAAATGGTTGATGAGTTTGGAGGACTTACTATAATGAAGAACTAGAAATATGATGGATTGAGTTTTGATACAGGAACTTGTAATGCAATTCATGAAATATTCAAGTACTCCAAATATTGGGTTAAGCATCGATCCAGAAGCATTTAGTACTCAAATTCACTCACAGGGACAGTATTCTATTGATTTTGTTCTTTTAAGTCTCTTCTAATGAAAATTACATTAAATTTTTGTTTAAAATTAATTTTATTGTTTTATATCCAATTAAAATTGTAAGTGAAATTAAATTCAATAACAAATGATCGTGAAAAAAATCAGCTGCTCTATTAAAAAAGAATATGCGGCCTGAAATCTTAATTTTCTGTATCTTGTTATTAGTTAATAATTCAGCATTCTTAATTTTTATATGTAGGATCAGAAGGAATAGAATGATCCCATTCTAAAAATCTAATTGTCTTACTCACTCAATTAATCATTTATTGATTAATCTTTCTCAAATAATAAATCAAAATATAGTACACAAATTAAACAAATAATTCTTCCAGTTGAAGAAATGATTCTAGAGATATCTTGTTCTTGCATTACATTGTCAAATATAATGCTGCTACCTTTGCTCATGACCTTTTTTTTTTTTATCTTTAGTCTGATTTGTTGTTTATCAATTTCATAAGATTTAGTACTAAAACTAAAATCTACCCTTACTAAAAAAATCTTAATCATTTTTTATTAAAGTAAAATTGTACAATGATCATTAGTTGTTTCATTTTATCTTTGTTTTTCAAATGGAATCATAGTTGGTGCAAACATTCTGCTAATACAGAGAGGCTATAATATATTTTGTCCCAGTGTTTCTAGTGGACGATATAAATTAGTGAATAATAACTCACATTTTGTTTTCAACATTATATAATATACTTTTCTGTATGTATATAGCATTTTCAAACCTATATAATATATAAAAGAATGTATATGCACATATCTATGGTAAAACTTAATTAAAAAATATCAAATTAAAATTATAAACCAAAATAATTTGAAAAAAAAAACCCCCACAAAGAGCATGTATGTTTATATATTTAAACAGTGCATATGCCTGGGTGTGTATGTTCACTCGATCACTTATCTAAAACGTTATATTAAAATTTACTGTATTTTTTCTTTATTATTATAAAAAGATTTTTTTTGTCAAGTGTTGGTGGCCGAGTGATTAGCACAGCTGCCTTACAAGCAGTTGTCCCGGGGTTCGCTTCCCGGCCGATCCTTTGACACATAAAAAAAAGATTTTTATTTTTTTATCTCAAAATGAATGATTCATTATTTTAAACAAATGGCAATTTATATGCAGAATGCAATTTTTTCATATTAGTTATTAAATTAAAAATTATTACTTTATTACTTATAATAAATCCTTCTCCAATTCTCTTAGGTTTTTTAGAATTACTATGATCACTAGCTTTTTGTTTTGAAGTTACATGAAATCAAATTTAAAGTTTTTGAGATAAAAAAATACATGTTCTCTTAGATTACAAAAAAAACCCACACAATTAAAATGAGTTCACATAAGCTTTGAGTATGGGAGACTTAGAGAGAGTACCACAAGAGGAGAAGATAGTAACTGCTGTTCTGAAAAATAATAATTTAATGTTTTTATTTTTACTATATTTTTGGATAGTATGTAAGTGAAGTAGCGAATGTTGAGGCTAGATGCTATTAAGGCTGGATGAGATTGCAGTAAGCATTATTATGTATTATATATAAATATATGTATATTGAGTGAGTTTGTAATAAGAATTGTTATGGCACATTAAAGACAAATTATTTGTTCAAGTATTTTGAAAATATAATATTGGTATAAGAATCAAGTCTAACTACTTATGTAACAGATAGAAGAGACTTTAAAATCTACCTTCCTTTTATTGAAAATTATGTTAGAAATTATTTTTCTGATTGAAGTCATAAATACACCCTTGGCAATTATAAGTGCAAGTTTGTCTAAATTGTTTGGATAGTGATTCAAAAAAAGATTGACTTTACAGACTATTGTATAGTATCATTAATCAATTTTGATTCACTTAGTTATTGACCTGATAATATCTTTAAATTCTTATTTTACATTATCAGGTAGCTAATACATATTTATCATTTGAAAAGTTCACTATTAGTTTTATATGTTAAATAAAAAATCATGTAATTTTGAGACAAATTGTTCTAAGTTGTAAGTTGATATATATATATACACACACACACAATGCAAAGGTTAGATTCGACTAGACCTTGCTAAATATTAACTAATATTTCTGATAAATTAAATCATCAAGTTTTTTTAAATACAGGCAGGATATATGTTATCTATTTATACTTAAATTAGTCTAAATTCTAATAATATTAATAAACTATGTCATATGTTATTATATAATTATTATGAAGACTAATCCTTAGATTACAATATTAGATTTTTGTGATAAATATAAATAGATTTCAAAAATATATTTAAAAAAATTTTCAATTTAATATTATAAAGGTATGGTCAAAAATTACAACAAAAAAGAATCAAAATTGAAATTTCTTTTGAAAATAAATACTGTACTAATAAATATTACAAAGCATCTAAATTAAAATTGTTAAAATATATAAATAAAAGTAACAAATTAATATATCCAAGGCCAACCTGTCAATTGGTAATTGGATAATTTTAATTGTTAATTAAAGGAAACACCAATTCTGAATAATGATAATACCTTTAGTACAAGATTAGTAATTCAACTGGATATTTGCTAGTTGAGAACAGGATCTCTTAGATCACTTAATAGTTCATATCTCTGTAGAGATTTAATATATATAAGTGTTTCTTTAACTCTGCAACTTTGTAAACTCATTATTGTTCACACATTATTCTGAGATGGTCTAATTAGATTCTTGACTGGATCTGTTCTTTACTAACGTTTAGAACATCAGAACTGACCATACAACAAAACTTAAATTCAGCATTCAGTATACCATTTTTGCACTGTTTATTTTTTTTGTTCTTTATTCTTCTTTGGCAGATTTTTTTAATCATGTTTGCTAATTTGAATAAACTAAGACTTTTATTAATAATCAAATTTGCCTGTTGCTTCTTACAATTACTGATTTTTTTTTTGCATATTAATTTTATATTTTATTTCTTTTTTGAAGCATCCTAGCAATATCAGTATTCAAGTTGTACACATTTATTCTATGTACAGATATAGCACAAATCAAAATCATTTAAATAATAATTAAAAGTTTTAGCAATGGGGAATTTACATCTTATTAGTAAGATTTTTTCTCAGTGGTTATTGATATTAATTTAAATATTTCCATAAAAAATATTCTTTTTATTCAATAATAGAAGTCAAATCATTAACTGTAAAGGACAGAATTAATCGATCTATCCAAGAAAGATAAAAAATAACTTATATAAATTATAAATACATGTAGCTTATTTATATCTTTAAAAATGTTTTTAAAAAATTTATAAATATGTGCTGTATGTATATCAATATTGAAAAGTTCTTCACCATTCGATGTGAATCGTATCATACCACTGTAACATGCAACACAGGTTTTTTTGCTCTAATTCAATATCAACTGAAAGAATAACATCATAAATTTAAATAAATGCATTTACATAAGAAAATAAATTCATATATAATTTTAAATTGTTAATGTTGTTAACTTGTTAAAACAGACATCAAATTATTTGTTGTTATTATTATTAAATATTTTTTTTGGGGTTAAATATTATAGCCAACGTGTTAAATAATAAATTTTGTGAATGACAATGATACATTAACTATAGAAAATATTAAAAATTAAATTCTGTGTTATTTTTATTAAACGTTCTTGAAGTTTTATTCTAATTTACCCCTTCCCTCATGATTTTTTTAGTCATAAAAATGTTCAGTGCATCATATGATATTACTGTTGTCATAATTTTTGTAGCAAGAGATAAAGCGCTTACAGTTTGCATAAAATGGAAATCTCTAAAATAAATAGGAGTTAAACTATTAACACTTTTATATGATGTAAGGATTAGAGTACAAAACCTTAGGTTTTTTTCTTCTAATTCTAGCCTATTTACTTGTATAATATAAAGAAAGAAAAGATGGCTTCTGGATGCATCAGTGCTTTAATTCCAACTTTTGAATCTAATCCTTATTGATGAAAACAAAAACTATAAACTGTTCCAGTGATGTGGATATTATAGCATTACATTATCCGGCATTTTTGTTTAATCGGGTTTATACTAAATAGCTCTAGAATAGAGCAAAATAAACGTATTAATTATTTATTTCCTTTTTAAGTTAGTGGTGCACAAAAAGATTGCTAATATTCTGGTTATCTATTAACCAATGTACCGGATCAAATATTTCTAAGACACTTTCGTGTTGCATCGTTTTAGCATGATTGCTTACTATAACAATTGAAATATTTTTGTTATTAATCTTCTAAATTGTATTCTATTTCAACATGGAGTACTTTGTGTAAAAATAAATAATAAAGAGAAAACAAAATTGAATGATAATTAAATATCATTAGCTGTTTACTGAAGACTAGCTGGATTCTCAGCTGAAAAAAAGATCAAGCCAATGGAGATGTCACTCAGTGCAAACCAGAGTAAACAATGGATGCCAGAAGGCTTATGCATAAAATCTCTATCTAGTGCCTACTCATCCAATTTCTCCAGACTAGTTTCTGGCTTGTGGCCTTTGTCGGTGAGGAGCCTTAGATCTGAGAGCACTGCACCTAGATCTTAGAATCTAATGCAACCCTCTCCAGCAGCCACCTTTTATCTCTACTTAACTACAAAACTATGAGAATAAAATTAAAAACAATATTTGCAGTCTAAGCTCCTTAGCTTCTTTTAATAACAGTTATGAGCAAGCATAAGAAATGGTGATCATATGATGTTTAGTGATCATGTGATGTCCAATGGAGATGGAAGTGCTGTTTCATTTAATCACTTAATCCTATGATAATTTTTGTACTATCTGAATGAAATTTTTTTTCTTATAAAAATTATTAGATAATGCTAATTCTTATTTATTTGGCAATTTATGGCACCCAGTTTTTGATAATTTTATTGTATGATAGCCCCACTATATTCACATTCTCTCAATAATAATCATCATTTTGAAAAGAATATTAAATATAAAAAAAATAAGAAATTGTAATTTATAAATTTGAATTCCAAATTTCACAAACACTCACCTGTTTAAATGGCATTCTGAACACCATTTGCTGAATCAGCACACATTTATTCGCAATTGATCTTTCAATTTAGTAATGACTGTCTTTATTATAATCACATGATTCTTTTTCATTTTTTTTGGTTAATTATGTTTGTTGATGATTTGATGCTATAATTTAAATTGAATTGTTACTGTAGGTGCTTTACTTATGAAAGTGCTAAAAATTTTATATGTATAAGATTGCAAATTATTTGCAGATTCCAGCTTCTTATGTGAAGGATTGCAAACAAATGCCATTGATATGACTAGATTTATTTAAAATTACACTCATTGATTTTACTTCTCTGGAATAACTTCGAATTTTTTTGTCTACTATTATTAATCTAATTATAAATGTATTATTCATTTTCTTAGACTTGATTTGTATAAAGTTGAAAATTAATATTATTGTGAGTGAAATAAAAATAAGCTACAAGTAAAATGAGAGATTTTTAGATTTTCTTTCTTTTTTTTTTTTAATAAATAATGGGTATTGTATTATTAGATTGCTATGGGGATATACTTTTGCGACTATTGTTCTGTTATTTGATTTATTCTGATTGCATTTATGAAAAATCACTTTCTGAAGGATGCTGACATTTGAAGCTTCAGTTTTAACTTTCTAAATGTGTTACAATATATATATACTTGAAAATATTTTTTCCCATAAAATTTGAGTACTATTTTTTTTTATTTATAATCAGAATCAATTCTTTTTACTTTATTTCAGTGCTGTTTATTGTATACCTATATAATTATTGAATATTAAATTATAATACTAATGTATCCATATTCCCATACGTTTTTATTCAAGTTCTTTTTCAGCAAACAAATTGGACCTGTTTCTATATGTAATGCTCTTACATTTTTAAAAACTACTTATTTTTTTTATACTGCTAAACAAATAGCCTGAAATTCAAAACATTTTAATATTTTGAAACTGTTATCACTTGTCACCAACTAATCTCAGTTTGATATTAGTCATAGGCACTTTTCAATTTTTGGCTTGGATAATGTACACCAATAATAGCATAACACGATATTCTCTTCTTTACCAGCCATAGGATGATTTGATAATATTAATTCTAGTTTGCATTTTAATGTTGTATATATTTCATTTCATTTTGAATATTTCTAGTTTGAAATTCTATAATACATTGTTAAGATGTTTGTAAGTAATTTGAGATTTGATCAAATGTTGGCGATTGGCCATAGTATCATATGGTCTAATTATTCCATTCACCTTTAGATAGAATCTAACATACAAACATATAGTTAATATAATATTAAAATAATGAGCAATTGATTCAGTTGAAAGAATAGCTTTTCAGTGAGCTAAAAATGTAAAAAAAAAAAGAAAAAGAGGAAATCTAGTCATTTGACATATCCTTTAAAGGAAGTGTTGTTTTGTATAAATTTTTATTTTTTTAGGGTCACTTGTTTTTGCAATTAACACACAATCTTGAACAAAGTGTAATTTTGCATATTACTGCTACTGTTACTTAACACTGATTTTCAAGTATTTTGACCCTAATTATTATTTAACACCTTTTGAGACAATGGTTTAGTTATTTTATGTCTTTTGTTTTTGCTCTCATATGAGTTAATCTTATTATTGATATCTGTTATGTTTGTCTTATTCTATATTGTTTTGACTCAATTTATTCATTAACACAAAGTAAAAATATTTAATGCATAATACGACTTTACATAAAGTCTATAATTTATTTTCCATCATAACAGATATAGAAATGTTTTTTATTCTGCTTAACATAAATTATCTGTTAATATGATATATTTAAATCTTTTGCAACAAGTAAGCAAAACTATTAATATATAATTAGTACATATTTCTATGTGAAAAGTATTGAAGATATTTTAAAATTCTGCTGGTAAAATTCATATTAAGTTTTGTATTCAAAGGTATGTTGCAGTTAGTAGGCAAAAGACATTTTTTATCCCTTGTTGTGTGTGTATGACCTTAACAATTTTAGTATTTCTACATTTAGAGTAACATCAATAAATTAGCTACATTAATTACATTGTATATGTTTTTAAGTGTGCACTTTTTTTCTTTATGTCATTAATTAAAAATCAATTTTTTTGTAGTATATTGTTTTAACGAAAAGAGTAAAAATGGCAAACTAAATTTTTCTAATCTAGAAAAATAAGCATGCACATAATAAATATGGAGTGTAAATAGGCATATATGTGATGCATGTGTTTTTTGTATAAATTTTTTTTTTTAAGTTTTTTTTTTAAAAAAAAAAAAGAAAATTATTTTATAATATGTATTATTTGCTTTTAAATTAAATATTATTTTATTAAAATATTATTCTTTTTTTTTTTAACTAATTAACATAGTTATTAGAAACGTCTTTCTATATATGTGTTGGCTTTTGGTTGACGATGAAATCCAATTAATGTGAAATTTTTTTTGAAGAACCCTAACATTTCATATTAACAGACACTAACATATCAGCTGATTTGATTTGTCATTATCTGATCTGTATGAGTAAATGTTTTGGCAGTTGACCCACTAGGGGAAAATATAGACTGTTTCTGTTAATGCATGTTAGAAAAGTGTGTAATGTTTGCAAGGTTGTTTTGTACTTAGATGAACCAGAATGAGAAGTATGAAGGTCATTATTATAATGAATGTGATTTTGAGCAATCAGAAAAACTAAATATGATAAGTATTCTGGAGAAATGTTATTTATAATAATTACATATAGCAAAAGTTAAAAGTTTTAGATTATTTATTATGATTACATATCATAAGCAGAAATTAATAGTTTTAGATAAATAAAACAAATTAACAATTTTTTTTACAAAGTTAACATATTTGGCTTTATTTGCTATTGACTTTTTTTTTTTTTCCAAATTATTGTGAAATAAAATTTGACAATAGCAGTTTTGCATTCAAATTCTCGAAATTCCATTTAGAAAATATATTTAAAGATATGTTACCTTCTTTATTAGACTTTTAAGTAACTGGTAATGAATAATTTACCAATAGTTTAGTAATCAAGGATTTTCTCTTCGTTAAAAATTAATAATCAGATTGCATTGTATGATTTGATACAGTGATAGAGTTGTTGATTTTGGAGATCAAGGTTCATGTCATTTCTGGTTCTCAAATTTATGATCTCCAGAGCAATAAGTCATTCATTTATTTATTTATAACAAGATTCAGTTTTGTATATGGCTCAATACATAGTCAAGCAAAGAAAATTATATTTTCTGACATTCGAAAAGCTCTTTTTTTTTTGGGGGGGGGGGGTAAATTTAGGTTACTTTTTTGCCTTGTCTAAGTTAAAAATTTATTTTGGAGTATAATTGTTCTGTAATTAAATGTTTATTTCATTTTGATAAACTAAATAATATTTTTATTTTTAAATATAGCCTTTAATGTTAGTTGATTGCTAACTTTTTTAAAAGTAAGTCTTAAATGAAGCATTAAATATTGTATTATATTTTCAAGGGACACATTATCTCTACATTTTGTTTGCCTTTGATAATTTGTAATGTTAATTTAATTTTTTTTTTTTTTAAAGTTTAAAAATTATTAATGATATACTGCAATTAGAGAAAATGTGCAGTTATATCTGTATACAAATATGTAGTATGATAATACTGTACTCTGAAATATAACTTTTGTGTGTTCACATTAACATAAAATATCTAACATATTTTAAAAACACTTGCGCTTTGTGAAATGGTATTATTTAGTGAACTGTTATTTTTTGAAGCTTTAGTTTTATTTTTCTCATGTGTCATAGCATCAGCCGGAAAGCGAACCCGCTAACCCAGGACAACTGCTTGTAAAGCAGCTATCGCTGACCTCTCAACCACCATGGTGTGGAGATTTCTATCACATAATTATGATAAATGAAGGTATGATCAAAAGGTTTATTCTCTTAAATGTATAAATTCTTGATTATTTTCTTGTATATGTCTTCATTCATTTTTGTTGTTTTAGAACTTTATTATATTTAAAATCTAAATTTTTATATTTTAATATACAGTAAGTAGATATTTCCATCCTAATTCCACATTTCTATAATTTTCTCTCTCCATCTTTTCCTAGGGTTTTCTTTTTTAATAATTAGTCCTTTAAATTGGTGTATTAATATTTATACAAATAATATATATTTACACAAAATTTCATTTTTATCCTACTAACTTCTAGTTGCACTTTCATGTGGTAAAGCTTTTCATAACCATTTTAAATAATACAGAATAAGTTAATGATAACAAAAAAAAAAATCATTGAAAACCTTAATTTTTCAAATATAATTTCACATTTTTTTTTTTAGTAATGAAAGTATTATTATTATATCCATTAGCATTTAGCAGATATCACTACCTTAAATTTTAATTATAATTGTGCAACTCTTTCTTTCATTTTCCATTAATTACAATTTCATTGTACAAATGAACATACTTAAACTCTATTTTGAGCTAAAACAGATAGTAATAAATATAGTTATGGGGGAGGGACACGTGACTCAATGTTACAACTTGATATGGTCCTTAAACCATAAATACAAAATTCTTCCAAAAAACATTTTGTCTATATATATTTAAAACTACAGTTTTGTTCAGACGTTACGTTTTTGTATATACCTTTTAACATTTTTTAAAATAAAATCATTTTTTATATCTTTTTTTTTAAACTGTAAAATAAGAATATAAATTCGGTTGTAATAAAAAGAGGAGGTGCAAAAATGAATCATTTTTCCTTTTGGGATTAAATCTTGAAAGGAAGGCAAATAATTATTTTTCTGTGATCTTTAAATAAAACTTGAATAAGAATATTTTTACGATGAAATATTTTTAATTTTAAAACAAGTCTTTTAACATTAGGATTTTAACTTGAGAATTGTTCTAAGAATAAACTTGGCACGTTAAAATTAATAATTAAATACTGTATCATATTATCGCCATTAATTATCTACATAATTGAAAAGTTTTATTACTGAGCGATAAATCAACTATGGTTACATAATGTGGGTTTTATATTTTTGGGGATGTTTCCATTGCTTGCCTAATTTGTTTTGATTAACGAACTGTATGTTAGAGAATTTAGATTATTTTGTAGGGAGAAGGGGGGGGGGTATAAACTAGAGGAAAATTAAAATAATATAAATATTGACTTTGCCTAGTTGAGAAATGATGTAGGTTAATGATAATTCGTTTTGAATCCCTGAATCTGTGAATTGGTTTAAAATTATTGAATAATTTTTTAATAAAGGGAAGTATATTTTAGTGTAAATATTTCATCTTTTTTTTCTAGGAAAATAGATTATAGAAGGATTGAGATAAAAAAAAAAAAGAGGTGCCAGCTTATCTGTTTTTATTAGCTTTTGCATGGATGTGTGTGTATTCTTGTTTATATGTTCATTAAAAGCAAGCTTATATTATTACGAATTGATCACATTCATCCTATATGTAATCAATCATCCTTTTCTATTTGTGATAGTATACCATATTTCTGTCATTGAAGATATGGGATTTAAGTTGGTTACTCTTTCCAGATTATGCTCTTTTCAACAATATTAGTCATTATACTCGTACCTGAATAAGTCATTTTTTTGTAAATCACTCTATTTAAAAGTTCTTTCGTATTTTTCACTTTGTCAATATATAGCCTATTTTTCTATCTTCCACAATAGTCTCTAGTCTTCAAAAATCCTTTTCTAGTCTTGAACTGCTAACTGCTACTCATCAGATGGATTCATTTCATTATTGATCCTTTGTTCTATATTTAGAATACTAGTTATCTATAGCCTGAGGGAGACTGGTTTTCTCCTCTTAATTACATATACCTTAAACCAGGGGTCCCCAACCTTTTTGCACTGAAGAGCACATTCTATAATACCGGCGATGTGGCGGGCATCACTTATTTTTTCAACTAGGTGGCGAGCACCATTTATTTTTTCAATGTAAATTTATAGTTGGATATTGTTAATAATACACATAATGTACAAAAAAGTATTTATTTCAAAAATACAAATTTTAATATATAATTAACGTTTATATTTTTATGCTGTAAAAGTATAGTATGCCCTACAATTTGATTACAATATAATACAATAATTTATAAGAAATTTTAAAAATTAAATTTATTTGTATCAGATAAATAATGTTTTATCGTGTTCAGATAGTGGTGGGCACACGTAAAACGGTCCGCAGGCGCCATGGTGTCCGCAGGCATAGGGTTGGGGACCCCTGCCTTAAACTAAGTAATTTCATGTTTATATTTTGTTACATTTTCATTTACCACTGTCAAACTCCCTCCACTCACAACTCTGACATCATCCATTTCAGATAAATACACTAATGGTTATTACTAATCATTTTCGAAACTAGAGATTATGTCTAGCACAGATATAAACTTTAAACCTCAGTTAAAGATTAATATATCTGATTTTTTTTTATATTTATTAAATTCTATTTAATTATTTAATACAAAGTTATTAAAAGAGGTTTTCTATCTCCATCCTTCTATAGTTGATTATTCCTTTAATAATTATTTATTGCCATATTTGAGTTGGCTGATGTATTAATTTTCTTCTGAATGTTCACCAATCCTTACACACCAGAATCTTCAGGAATAGGTGGAATCATTTTATTCTTGATTTTTTTGTTTAACATTTAGAATGCTATTTATTCATAGCCTGAGGAAGACTGGTTTTCTTCTCTTAATAACATATAGGATATATGAGCACCCTTTCACATGACCCACCATCCTCCACACTATCTCATAATACTGATACACTTGAACACATATGTTGAAAAGATAAATAATCACCAATATACGTATTTCATGCCAAACCAGCAATCATCAATTGGTCCAGATTACCATCTCTACACATATATGCTATAAGTGCTCAGATATATATTAAGACAGCCAATCCTCATTCCTTTAATGAACAGGCTTCAGTCTACTCCACATTCCAACTCTTCAACCATCCATCTAATTGAAAATCTGATGATGGAATGCTCAAAGGCCACCCTGAGGCTGAGATTCTTGTTACACCCATGTTGACCTAAGGTCATTCTGACCCCTCATGCACAGGACATAATCCATTTAATACATATACAAGGGATGGGCAGACATCTCCACTATGTAATAACTGAAACACACAAGCTTATTATATACCTGTTCCTATATGTGTAATATATAGGGTATATGAGCACAGACTTTCACATGACTCACCACCCTCCACACTATCTCATAACACTGATACACTTGAACACATATATGTTGAAAAGATAAATAATCACTAATATACGATGGTTGAAGAGTTGGAGTGTGGATTAGCTTAAAACCTGTTCATTAAAGTATAAGGATTGGCTATCTTAATATATATCTGAGCACTTACAGCATATATGTATAGAGATGGTAATCTGGACCAACTGATGATTGCTGGTTTAGCATGAAATGCGTTTATTGGTGATTATTTATCTTTTCAACATATATGTGTTCAAGTTTATCAGTGTTATGAGATAGTGCGGATGGTGGTGGGTCATGTGAAAGTCTGTGCTCATATACCCTATATATTACATATATAGACACAGGTATATAATAAACCTGTGTTTCAGTTAATCTCTAAATAACATATATATTCATGTATATATTTATCCCCATCTATATGTTATTTGATTTCATATAAGCACAATATATTTTTACCCATTATATTTTTCTATCCTAATCTCCATAATTACAAATATTCCAGAATTTTTTTTTTTTTACTTTCATTATCATACTTTTCAAACATATGCATGGAGAGGAATATGCTAATAAACAATCTAAATTTTTATACTATTTTAATTTCACTTTTTGTTCCAATTTTGTTGTTGTTATCTTTAAGTATTTAGTCTATCAAAAAATATTAACTTGTTGCTCATTGTGTAAAATCTTGGTCAATGTATATCCTTCTGAATAGTCATTCTTTTCTTCAATCAATTTCCAATTTTCTTCAAGTCCTTTTCATAAGATCCTTATTCTTTTTCAAACACCTCATCTTATTGAAGTGTTTTTGCTCATCTGACTTCTCTGTTACACATAAAATGCATGAGTTGATCGAGTTATGGAAAAAGAAGAAAGCTTCATTTCTATTTCTAAAAACATAACTATATTTTCTGATCAACTCTACCTAGTAATTGTTATGATTTATGCTATCGACGGAATCAGCTTTTATCTCTTTTATAAGGGCACCAGGATACATATAAGAATCTGCTGAAATCTATCACATCGCATCTCGAAAATTAAAAAGAAAAATGCTTTTAAAAGAATCGGTATCACATTTTACCGTAACGAGTTATTTTCTAAATATTATTATTCCTGGAGCTTAGTCAACACATATTGGCAAAGGTAAATTATATTTTCAAATCTTACTAAACTAATATTAATAAATTTAATAATAATCATCAGTAACGTACAAGGAAAAGTTGGTATTAGAAAAAAATATTTTATTTTAACAAATTAAAATGTTTAAAGAGAAATTACTAAATAATTGGAAAGCACACATACTAATTCAGATATAATTTAATTAATCAAACAGCTTATATTCCACTTAGATTTCTTAGTTAAATAAAAGCTTCTTGAATAATAAATTTAATGTCTCTATCAGGATTTTATTATAAGCTTATTTTTAAGAATGGTTTGCCAACAATTTAGTCACAATCGTGAATAATTAATCTTAACTTACCGGTAAGTTTAGTGAAAAGATTGTAGATTACTATGCATATTTTTTTTTGTGGGAGAACGAGCTCGGCCATTGGTTATAAGTTAATCTTGGTCTATCCTACTGGTTGGTCACGAAAGCTTTTCTGGTGTCCGTTTTCAGGAATGATGTCAGCAAAGCCCTGGTCCACTTCAACATGCAGAATTATTTCAGTGTAGAATGGTCCTGGATATATTTTTGTTATCCAGGACCAACCATAGAAAAAACAGACAAGCAAGACACTGATCCAATTGGTCTCTTTTTACACTCGGGGTCCAGTTTTCAGATTTCTGTGCATATCTTTTGGTTGTCAAAAATACACATTAATAATCTTGTGCAGTCTTTTATATTTTTTCAGTTACAAAGTCCTTATTTTTTAGCATAATTCTGCCATCTTTAATTAGCTAAAATATTTTTCTTTTAGCTTATCTGGATTAGTAATTTGTGTGTCTTTTGTTTTCTCCAATATTTATTTTTATTTTTAGTTAGATAAAAAAAATATGGATGAAAAATTTAACTTTCATTGTACGTTTTAAAAAAAATAAATTATACATCTAAAAAAAAATTTAATTGCGTCTTTTTCTTAATTTCACCAAATGCCAATATGTATATTTGTACCATATATAAATAAACGGTACAATATATATGTAAACTTATTTTGCAAAACAAATCAGCCATGTCACCACAGTAAGGCAGTCATTAATTAACCATATCCATGCACAATTATACCATCTTTTTTCAATGTTTTAAAACAAGAATTTTTTTTTTTGAAAAATTTTAATGATAGTCCAGATTTTGAATAGTTTTGAAATGTGATTTCATCAATAGTCCAAGTTTATTTCATCTGGATAAACTTTCATAAATTTTCTTTTCTTTTTCTATAATTGTACTATGTCACTATCAACATTGGTCTATCAAAAAAAAAAAACTGTGTAACAGATCACAGCAAAATACAATAACTGGGAATTAAATAAATTCAATTACCCAATATAATGAAAATTACTTATTTATTGAGTAAACAGATAAACTATATAAACCACTAGTCAATCCACATTAACATTTAGCATTCATTTGCAATTCTATCCTGCACATTTAAACATATAAATGCATTTCTCTAGAAACAATTCTACTTTTCTTAGCCCACAATATTAATTAATAGTCTAAATGACAAAATAAATTAATATTGCCCTCTGGTAGTAATTCCTCTTGCAAGTCTTCTCAGGTGTATAAAAATAATAATATCAGGATGATCTGTATGGAATCCTAACCAGCTCATTAACCTTCAGGTAACTGGTGTCTGGGATAGGAACTCCTCGATGACTGGCTAACACGGTGATCTTGTTTCACTAATCACTTGCTGACAGAGAACATTTCCCATGAACAGCAATGAAGATGCAGAATTCTAGCAAAAATTTCTCCCTATTTATATGTCCCTGCATATTTTCTTATCTTCGCACTAATTAAATCTTGACATACAGATTTAATTAGTGTATTTTCATTTAATATTAAACAATTTTTTTCATGTTTTAATTTACATTTTTCTTGCTATAGGACTTCATCATTTCAAAATTCCATAAGTATTTCCTATTAAACAGATGATTATCCTTTTGTTTTTATTGTTTTAAGCAATCTTTTCTATAATTAATTATTTATTATATTTTCTTTTGAAGTACTTTACTTTTTCTTTGAAAACAATGTGCTTTTATGATTGCCAACTTTTACATTTCAGGTGATTACAATTTATATTCTTTTACAATTCTTTTTCTAGTTTCAACTATTAAATAACTTCTCTTTTTATATAAATATAACAAACATTTTATAAGAATTGAAAATGTTATTTTTTCTGCTAAAATGTAAAATTAAAATTTTTAAATAAATAAAATAGACATGTCATCTGCTATTTGGAAAACTTAAACATATCTTTTATTGTTTTAGTTCTACCTTATCCAATATATATATATTTTTGATGAAGCAGTTGTTAGACTTAATGAACACTTCATCTTGACCCAGATATATAGAAGTTATAATATGCTTATCCTTGTGAGATTGTCACAGACACATATAATATATTTTATTTATATAAAAATAAAATATCACTATTAACCAAAGCATATAACTTCAACTTTAATAACGCCTCACATCAAAGATAAAGGGTATGCCGTATGTGAAAAACAATCAATAATTAATTTTAAGTAAATTAAAATCTTAACATGCCTACTCAATTTTTGTCTTACTTTAAGTAACTGAAATCCCTACATGCCCACACACTTATTGTCTTAATTTATATAAATTAAAATCCTAACATGCCCACACACTTATTGTTTTCATCATTAAACTAAGAAAATTAATTTCTGCAGAAACATATATGTGAAATAACAAAGCAATTCAATTTATTAGAAAATGAGAATTATTTAGTAATTTTAAAAGTATCAAATGAGTCTTTATTCTAATCATCATCATCATATGGATGTGTTCTGTCATGACAATTCTTATTTTAGTATATCTTTTATAATATGCCATATGTTTTGTCCATATCTGGTAATCAATGGGGAAAGTATCATATGACTTCATCTCTAAAATGCCACATTAACTAATTTTTAAATATTAAGCATCACATGATCACTATCTTATACTAGCACATAACACTATCTTATACTAGCACATAATTGTTTATAAACAAAGCACAAGGATAAGCACTGACGATGGCCACAAGCCAGAAACTAGTCTGGGGATATTGGATGAATAGGCATTAGATAGAGATTTTATGCACAAGCCTTCTGGCATTCATTGATTACTTTGGTTGGCACAGGGTGGCAATACTGTATGGAGAGTTTTGCTTAATTTTTAAGTACAGTACTTCTAAGTTGCCGAAAATGCTCCTTTAATATGTTTGTACTTGATTAAATTTTGATTAAGCAATTTTTATATGTTATTGATTTATCTTGCAATAACATGACCACCGCTTTTTACAAGGATGATTTTTTTTTTTAAAACATTGTTGCAGTTCTTCACTCCTCGCTGGAAACACATTTCCCCCATGTTTCCTCAGCTGTGTTTGATTAACACAAAGAACTTGTGCTGTTGTGTTCAGAGTCTTTCAAAATGTAAACAAATTGATTATAAGCCTTAGTATTATGAAAGTTGATGATATAGTATTTCATTGTTTTTAAGATGTAGTGGATTAGCATGATGAAATATGTTTTCAGAGGTTTTCAAAATGTAAACAAGTTAATTAAATGACTCACTGCATACGAATTTACAGTTTCTTCACTGTAGTTTTATTAAATTTAATTATTAATCCTATGGGCAGATCAAATGAGGTTTTACCACCAAACTGGAAACAATATAATGCTATTCATTTTAACCTGATATATTTATTTATTAATTTTCTCAGTTAATAATTGATCCAAGGATGTTTAGATCTTTAGGCAGCAGTTTTTTCATTATGTTTACTGATTAGTGTGATTTGTTAAAATCTAAAGCATCTTTCTGGCAAAATTCAATAGAATTTAAACTTTCCATATGCATTCTGAATTAAAATAATTGTTAATGTGAAGATATATTGAGTCTACCTATATATTGATTTAAAATATAGGACTTGGATGAAATTTTTTTTTGTACTGAAGAATTGACAGCAGACAAGTTGCTAAGAAAGTAAAAATCATAAACAATAACTTGTAATTAGTAATTAGGTAGTTTTTTAGTTGCCAGTTTTCATTTTTAAAATAAAAATACATATATAAAATGCAAAATTAAACTAGTTATTTTAAATTATAAGTCTAAGATGATCATGGATAATGTTTTAATAAGTTCTATGATTAGTTTTGCATTATGTATATTATTAATTCTTTAATTAATTAAGTCAATAATATTAGCCTGTAATTAAATCCATTTATTATTTTTTTCTGTACTTCATTAATTACAGACAATGGCAGGGAAAATAATAAATGGAATTTGAATTGTAAAAATTAAAGAATTTAAATGGGAGATGGTTCAACATATACCAGAAAGTACACTAATTGATAGACTAGAATGAAGTATTCAGAAATTAAAAGTAACAAATGTTCTCAGAAGATATATATATGTGTGAGACTGAAGTAAGGAATTTAATTGGATAGTTATGCAAAAAGAAGTTTTATTTATGTTACATAATTGTGGTGAGGGATTGAAGATATCTCTGGGCTATCATTGACTAAAAAATAATGAATTCACTGTTAGTCCTTAAGATTGAAAATAAAAGGATCTATATGAAACCGCACACACACAAATTTCTATTTATTAATTTGTTATAAATATAAATTCTCTATATGTAATGGAATAGTTTAATAAATTTATTATGCTTTATTGAATAACAACATTATTTAGTAATAACATTTATTTATAAGTCAATATTGGAGAAGCACTGAAGATATAAAATAAAACACCTTAAAAAGCTCACTGTATCATCATTGACAATTGCCTCTTGAAAAGGATTTGAGCAGCTTTTTTTCTTATTTCACCTTCTAGCTAAGAACAACATGATATTCATTTACTATTCATGGTTAAGAAATATTCTAAGCTAATTGAAAAATTTTAGAATTTATTTGATCTGCCAATATATACTAATAACCTCTTAAGTTTTTGAAATGAATGTATTTTAACTTTGTCATTTAATTTCATTGTATATTATGACTTTAATACATCCAGGGCCAACCAGTCAATTGGCAAATGGATAATTTTTGGTGTTAAATAAAGGAAACAACAACAAAGTTTAATAATACATTCAAGAGTTCATTTTATTCTGAATAATGATAACACTATTAGTAAAAATTTAGTAGTTTAACTGGCTATTTGCTAGCTGAGAATAGGATCATTGAAATCATTTTACAGTTCATATCTCTTTAGAGATTTAATATATATAAATGTCTCTTAAATCTGTAATTTTGTAAGCTCTTGACTAGAGCTCTTCTTTAGTAATTTCCAGAACAACAGAACTAACCATAGAATGTAACTTAAACTCAATACTTAATACACCATTTGCTACACTTTTGCACTGTTTATTTTTTCCCTTCTTTTTCTTCTTTTTCATGCTTTTTCAGCTTTGCTAATTTGCATGAACTAAGACTTCTATCAATATGCAAATTAGCCTGTTGCTTCTTGCAATTACTGAATTCTTTTTTTCTGCATATCATTTAGTTTTTCTTTTCTGGAATATTATAGCAATGTCAATATTTTTACATTTGTACATAGAAATTTATTTATGCTTTAATAAAATATACATGTACAGACATAGCATTCCTTCCTCTATTTTAGAAATATGCCGAATTTTATTCATATCACTTTTATTTACAACATAGTCTTGTAGCTTCTTCAGTCTCTTCCATACTCTGGTAAGCCTTATTGGGTTTCTATCTTTTTCCTCTAGCTGTATAATCTTTTCTTCTTATTCATTATTTAATTTTATAAGTTCTTGAACTAGAGAGTTAACTGGTGTTTTTAATTTTGTTTCATCAGAAACCTCAATATTATTGCTTTTCTCTGAGTTCGGAATAACCACTACATCTTCTAAAGTTTATATTCTTTATTCTTTAATATAGTTTATAGGACATCTGAAAATTCTGCCATTTTCTAACTTTATTTCATGTAATTGTCTTTAATATATCTTTAATCCATACATTTTGATTAATGGTAAATTTAACATTTTTCAAATAGCCATTTTTACTTCTATTTTTATTTGAAACTAATAAAGACAAATGTATTGTCATATGTTATTTTAATTACAATTTCATTGGAATCCTTTTTCTCAATAGTATCTACACTTTTTCTTCCAATTATGTAATTCAACCAAACTTGTACTGTTCACGTTAATATGAAAAGGTAAAATAAACCATTAAGAAAGTCTTAAATGCACTGAGGTAGCTTTCAGCAGGTTACTGCCAGTATCTTAGTGCTAGATAGAACTGCACCTTTAAAAATATACATATATAGTGGTGAAGATACATATGTAAATCAGGCACTGTGTGTAAATTAGATATTCCATTTTTTTGATAATGGGACACAGAAATTTTTTCTATTGATAGAATGAGGATTCCTTGCAATGCTTGGTACAAAATGCTGGGAAAACATGGCATCTGTAATTGCTTGTGTATGCCCACATATTTATGCCTTTTTAACACATTTTTCAGACTTTTGTAGACTTGTCTGCTGATCCATTGGACTGTGGGTGATAAGCTAGTGTCAATATATGCTATATCCCCTTCGAAGCAAGAAGGTTTTTGAATTTCTTTGAACTAAACCTAGTTCTGTTATCTGTTACTATAGTCTCTGGATAAATGTTTGTTGCAAAGAGTTCATTCAAAAAACACTTTCTGTACTTGTGTCTTTTACTAAATGATATTCAACCCATTTTGAATGTATATATCTATGGCTACAAAGAAATTTTTTCCAAGAAATGTTCCAGCATGGTCTAAATGAACTCACTGCCAAGCTTCTATGGTTTCAAGCCAGTAAATTGGTGCTTTGACAACAATTTTTCACAGTCTTTTCGATGTTCCCATTCACATCTGGCTTCCAAACAGAGGAACACACTAATTCCTTCATCATGACAATACAGTCTTAATATTCATATTTGGTAATTGTTCACATCTATATAGATCGGTCTTTGTTAAATTCTATTTATAAAGCCAATGAGAACAGTGATCATGGGTTGACCTGAATCTATTGATGAAATTCATGTTGTCTAGAAAAATCAAATCAATCTGCTTCATTGTTGAATCTGGAAAAATAAATTTATTTGAAACCTCATGAGAATTCCATTTTTATGCCATAATTCTTTGATTGTGGATTCTTGATTGAACATCTTGATTGAGGTGAGTCAGGTGGTAAAATTACATCTTGAGTTATTAGGAAGTCTGATCTATATAAGAGCTTCTTATATATTTTCTCTCAGGCAATCTTTTGTGATACAGTCTGATATTGGAAAAATGTGTGAAAAAACAGGAAGCCACTGCATCATAGTACATTTGATTGTGCCAGTAATATTTCTCATGGTAATATTTAAATGAATATTTCAGAAGTTTAGTGTGGGGACGTTTTATTTAATTAGGGACACAGTATTCATCGTCAGATATCTTAGTTCTAAGGAAACTGTCCGTAAAGACTTGCTTCATAACTCCCAAGTAGTTCGAGCTAGTTTTCCAAGAAGATTATTGCTAGAAATTAATTTTGATATAACCTTAGATAAATAAAAAGAAATAAGTTAAGCTCTGATATAAAATCGACATATCATTAGTTTTTCAATGATACATCTATGAATTCCAGATATAGAAAATATCAAAGTAGATATTGCATTGGATCTAATGACTATTCAAATTGTTTTTTTATTAACTGACCTGCTGTTAAAAAAAAAACTTGTAGGCAACTATCTGATAATTAAATTTCTTTTTGACAACTTTTTCATTATAGCATAGTCATTTTTTCATGTCTTGAGTTGGTCAAATAAAGTTTTCACATTCAGTGTAAATAAATAAAAATATTTACCTTTATTACTATTATTACTATCGCCTCTTGTTTTAGCACAGTTTCATTATGATTTTGCAATTGTTATTCCTGTTTTAATGTGAAATATCCAGATACACTGATTTAGTCAGACCAAACTTTATAACAATCTTCAAGCATGATTGATTTTCTCTTTACATTTATTTATCTTATTTACTCATGACATATGATTAAGAAGTATGCATATATATATAATTATAAAATTTATTTACTAGATAAGAATTGCAAACATGATATAAATAAAAAATATTTAGATTGTAGTATATAAACTCACTCTTGACAGATGTAAATAACTTTTAATTATATTAAGTTATATTATTGATCTAATAATTGACACAACAACATTTTCTAAATTAAATACTGGTAAAAATAGTAGTTTGTCTTATAAATAGCAGTCAAGCGTTGGTGGTCGAGAGATCAGCACAGCTGCCTTACAAACAGTTGTCCCGGGTTAGCGGGTTCGCTTCCCGACCGATGCTATGACACATGAAAAAAAAAAAAGCAGTCATTGTTATTAATCTGTTAACACACAAACTAATAAAAGATTTTATGCAAACATTTTCCCATTATTTATATATATTATATGTTTTGTGGCTAAATGCTGCTTGCCAACCATTTAATGTAACTCTAGCATATTAATTTTAGAAGCATATTCCAAATTCTAATGAATTCATAATTGAGATGCATTCTTTATATTTACAAGCATCAAAATTCCATTAAATCAGACACTCACAAACACATACATTACAAACATAATAATTTTTAAATATTTAATAAGATTAATCTTGTTAAGTATTAAATGATGTAAATAGTGTCACTCTGAACATAGTAATTAATCTGTGGCAATTAGCTATGACAAAACTACGCTGATAATGATTATTAAATATTACTGGCAGATTTGCTCAGATATTTCGATTGTTTTTTAGAAAAAGAATATAAATGTTTAATATTACAGCTATTTTTGTATATAGATTTTTAAATATTTAATAATTATCGTTATTATCATCAAAATGATTTTTTATAAGATATATATACACACATAACTGAATATGTCTAACTTATTTGTGGATAATTTATAATTATCAAGTTTTATCAGATTTTATAATTAATTGTTCAGACGAATTTCACACCATTAAGATAATTATTCAAATACTTTTTCTTATTATATAGGACAAATCTTTTATGTTTATTGTTATTATAATTTTTATAAGATTCCGCTTCTCTTTTGTTTGATTGAAGTTTGCATATTAATTATTTGTATATTACTTTTTCAGACAATACAATAGTATAATTTAATTGGCATAAAGTTCATATTTTCTAACGATTTTAATAAGCTCGTAAATAATGCTTCTCAAATATATATAGCTGATAATAAGACTTTATATGAGATTCTGTAATCACCGAACTAGTTTTCCAATAATCACTTAACACACACAATATATATATAAACGAAATTGAAATGTTCTGTTGGAAGCATAGAATATTGAATATATAAAACAATTTTGAAATAAATTTAATTTATTGCTTGCTTAGTTAAACAATCTATGTGGGTTTTTTATTGCTAAGGTTTTGTATTTAGGAAGAAGTTAAGGCCACATTTTCAAATTCTTTTTAGCAGGAGTGGATAATTGTTGTGCACTAGTATAGAAATAGTAGAAGGCAAAACTGCAAATATTTAGGCTATTGAAATTGGTTAAGACACAAATTATTTTTCTTTCTCATCTAATCTGCATGTGCAATTGTAAATCACTGAATTACTGATTTTCAGAAGGAAAAACTGAATGATTTAAATAGCAAAATTGAATGAAGAAGAAATATTTTGATTTTCAAAAGGAATAAAGTTGAATGATTTAAATATTTGCAAAACTGAATCAAGAAGAAACAATTTGAAGACCAAAAATGTGACCATTAAAAAATAACAACTAATTATTATCCAGGTGGAAAAGCCTGTTCCTTTATATGCAGGATTTTTTTGGGAGTGCTGAAACATTTTGAAAAGAATTATCAATGCCATTTCCAATAAGATTTCAGCTCTCATAGGTATCAATTTTTTAAATGCAAGATTAATAGATTCAGTAAAGACATTATAAACTGGAATTACAATCTTCTTTTTTACATTATATATTTATATAGAGCAAAGTGAAAGGTTATTTTCTGTTTTTAAGTTATATATTTATATAGAGCAAAGTGAAAGGTTATTTTCTGTTTTTAAGTTTGTTCTTAACATATATGTTTATATGCTGATCTTTTTAAAATAAAAAGTACAAATTATTTACTGATCATTTTGAATAACCGTTTCAATATTTTTATAATCAGCAGTGGATATTACGTTAAAAATAAATTATGACTGAAGGCAATTACATGTGGCAATACTTATTCATTGTTGGTTGTGTCCTGCATCTTTTAATGTAGTTGGTGGAATTAAGTGTTCAAACTTATAAAGTATTCGCAAGCAATAATGTCATTCAGTGTATTATTTGTCATTGGTTATACATATTTTATATCATTGTGTCAGCATTTAAATCTATGTAATCTTAAATTTTAATGAGCCCATTTTTACATTATTAAAATACTGATATTGTATTTTTTACTGCAAAGAAAAGAAAAAAAATATTATTCACCTCCCTTTGCACACAACTATATCAGCTATTAGAATATTTAAATTGATAGAAAATTACATTTAAATGGATTTTAAATTGCAGTCACATTAGAATTTATTGATTCATAAATTTCAAGTCAAATCTCTATCATTTACTTTTTTATTTGAAGTGTAATAATATTGAGATATAGAGGTTTAGAAGGAAGAAAAAAGTAGATTAAGAATATTGTAATATTTGAAGTTATTGATTTTTTTTTTCCAAAAAAAAAACTTAAAATAATTAATTGAATATAATTTTTATATATCGATTTAAATCTCTAAAAGTTTCTTTTTTTAAAAAAAAAAATCTTTTTATTATTTATAAAATTTAATATTTAAATTAAAATTGACTATGTGTACCTGCTGAATATAGCTATATGCCTGCAATTAGCAAATTATCTTACTGATGTCTGTCCAACAAAAATTATTGGTTCAATTTTTGACAGAGCCACAACAACAATAACAAAAAAGTATGATTATTACAGTATCCTGATATTTGCTTAATGCATATAACTTTGGGCAAAAATTAATAGAAACAATGGTATTGGTCCTTATTGAATTTTTGTTCAATCCATAGATTGACTGTCACCTTCTTTCAGCAGAGAAATCTCAATAGAGGAACAAGAATACATCTACAGTCAAAACAATAATACCTAAAAGACTACTTTCTAGTTAGGAGGCAGAATACAAAAAAAAAAGTTCATATTACTCAAGCAATTACAAATGCAGGATGTTTCACAGATGGATAGATGAATACACTATGATATGATGAAAATGATACTTTTAAAAATAGGTCTTACTCTCATCATATTAGTAATGATTGTTCTTAAGAAGAATCTGTTACTTATACTAAATTTGAACACTTATTAAACACGAAAAATACTAATTTGGATTTTCAGGTTTATTGTATTACTAAGATGTGGAATTCTTTTAAGGAGAGAGAGTATTACAGATATGGATAAATCTATTTTGGTTACTAAAAAGAAGAATCTTAATTTTATCATGATTTTATTACTAATAGTAAATTGATTTTTAAAAAAACATGCCTTATTTTCTTCTTGGCAAAAAAAATAAATTGAATATGAAATTTTATAATTAATATAAAGATTAAATGCAGTTCCTCAACTAACAAAAAGACTTAAAAATGGTCGTGAATTAAAATCACATAAGAGATATAGACATTTACTTGTCAAAGTAACTAGATGTTTTTAATGCATTGAAAGAATTATATGGGCCTGAAAAATATAATTTTATTAAATCAATTGATAATATCTTCTTATATGATAATATTTTTAATATGTGGAGAGAATATTTTCATTATCTTTTGAGAAATGACAGAAAAATTAAGACAATAACTTTTAGTTATGATGCATTTTATTTACTCATTTTGATTTGAACAAAGATATCTATCTAACTTAGGGAAGTTAAAACAGGTCTTTGCAATTTTAAAAGTGCAAGCTCAAAAATATTAGACTTTTTTTAAAAAAAATAAATAAATATTAGACTTAAAAAAATATTGAGGTTATTTTCCTTTACTTATTGTATTGTAATTAGGCCGAAAGCATGCTCAAACCACAACTAGTAACCAAACTGAATAAACCTTTACTTCACCAATGATCATAACATTGAAAACTAATTTTTTAAGGAATATATAAACCCATGAATTTCCATCTGATATTAAGGTTATTTCTGTTGTTACAATTTTTAAAAATTATACGAATAGTCAAGATCAAAGAGCATTATCAAAATGTTTTTTGTTGCCTGGAAAATGTAAGAAGGGTATTCAGAACAAAAGAGTAATTTATATACTGTATGTATTGATTTGATTAAAACATTTCACTCAATTAAACGAAGTCATTCTTACTATTTGAAGATAACTGATTTTCTGCCATAGCTTATTTATATTATACAGCTTCTGAATAATAAGATAAAAGAAAGTGTTAATTACTACAGGTGAAAAGTCAGAGGCATTGCTCCAATTTTGTTTTCAGTTTTTATGATAGTGGTCTTTGTAACTGTTTACAAGCAGTTTTATGTAACATTCAATACAGATTTGATGCTCAAATTTTTAATTAAAATGAAAAATATTAACTTTTTGTGTTGTTTACAATACTCTGATGATCCTTTGGTTTAGTAGTTATTGTTCAAAAAGTCATGTCTTTTATCAGTCAATGATAAAAGAAAAATGTTCATAACTTTTAGATAAGGAAGCACATTGAATTGTCTTGGTAGCTTTTTTATGATTAAAAGTTAGATGATAAGATAATTCACTGTAATAGTGTAGTAGGTAAAGCTGTTATTTTACCCAATTTATTCTATGGAAATGAGATCTTGTACCCCCCTATCAATGTTATGAAATCATTAGAAAAATTTTGCTTAAGATTTGCTCCATACAATTTTAAAAATATGACAAAAAGATTATAAGATTAATCAGTATTGCAGGATGTGATACTATTAGAAAATCAGATATTTGATGCATTGGACATGTGAAGTGAACAAACTATAGCTGACTTTCTAAAAAAAAAAAAAAAAGGATTTTATAGTATTTGTGGAAGATACAGATCCTATTTTATTATAAATACCGTATTATCTCAAAGCCATTCAAAAAAAATATGCAAGTTAGTTTACTTTCATTGGCAAGATATAGCTAAGTATTAGAATACAATGAAGATCTCCATTTAGACATGGTGTTGAATTTCAGAAACAAAATTTGCTGCAAAAGAAATTAAAAGATAGTATGTAAATTATGAAACAAGATAATGGGCAGCATATTTTTATAGGGACTAATACGTTTGTGGTTCATATATCGACTTATATAGTCATCACAAAACTCACCTCTAGCATATTATTGTTATTGTTGATAATGACTTTCATTTTTTTTTCTCTTGGGATTGGAATGGGTATTCTTATTTGTAAATGGCTGCTGTTGCTATTGATTTATTTAAATTATTATTATTATTTAAAAAAAAAAAACGTTTATTTTAATTTATACTGTTTATTTATTTAATGCAAAATTTCCAAGATTAAATTAATATATGTTACTTAAATAAGTTTTGAAAAATGCTAAAATGGAAAATCTGGCTATCGCAATTCATAGAAACTCCTCATAATTTTGCCCAAGTGGACACATTTAGCAAACTTTTAGAAATCAGCATAATGATATTGTACTGCTAGGATCTCCAAACTATGGACCGGTAGGCTGTATACACCCCACAATATGATTTTATTTAGCCATGAAAGAATTGCAAAAATGTATCAATTAAAATAATTTTTCAATGGCAAACTGCAAAAAAACATGGGGTGTTGATAGATTTCAATTGCAGTAATTAAAATTGTGTTGAAAATTTATTGAGTCCAGCTATAAAATGTTACATGCATATTAGCCCAGAAATTATATTTCTAATCTTGCAATCTCAGGAAATAACACTTGTATAGGAGATCGACAAACTTAATTGTTGGGAAAATGATGACCTTTAAGTTTATGTAATGCAAAATGGTGATCTATAACTTTATTTAGTGGAAAAGAAGTACCATTTAGGAAAAAATCAAATAAACAATTTTTAATATTTGCGATCCCCCCCCCCCCCAGGCAATTTAATGAAACAAGTTTAATTATTTATTATCAATCATTTATTTTCAAAACAAATAACCATGTACTTAAATCGAAAAATTTAAACAATTTTCAGTATTTGCGTTTTAAGAAACTAAAAGGCAATTCATTCAAACAAGTTTCACTATTTATTATAATTTTCGAAACAATTGCCTTTTTTTTTTTTTATGATGACAAATATTGAAAATCGTATATTTGAATTTTTCTATTTGGTATTTACATTTTTATTTCATTTTCACTAATCAAATTATATGTCGCCATTTTATTGTATTGTAAATAAAGTTAGATGATCGTTTACTCATGCCAGCATTCTTCCATGATATGACAGGATAATTTAAATCATAAAATGATGAGTAAAACCTACATTTTGACTAATTACTTTCTTCTCATCGGAATATTTAATATTCACTTAAAAAAATAATTCATTTCCTTTTTAAAAGTTTGTAACCGTGTTTCATTTGGTAGTTATATACATATTTGTTTGTTCCAGTGACTTTCATCACTGCTGGACTAATTAATATTGTTCACAAGTGTAGTAATACTGAACCACAATTGTATACCTTGTGGTATTTCTTCATTCTTGTTTGACCTTGTTTAACAGTATCAATTCATACATTGTAGATGACTTTGGTACTGTGACATTAATCTTTAAATTGAATCTTTAGGTTTGTTGCTAGCCTTTAGGCATTTTTTCTCTTGCTAACCATTGCAATTGATTATCCACAAGAATTTTTGCATTATTCAGTGCAGGGATCCCCAACCTTTTTGCATGTAAGAGCACATTCTATAATACCGGCCAGATGGTGGGCACAATTTATTTTTTCAACCAGGTGGCGAGCACCATTTATTTTTTCACAATTTATTTTTTCAACCAGGTGGCGAGCACCATTTATTTTTTCAATGTAAATTTATAATTGGATATTGTTAATAATACACATAATGTACAAAAAAATATTTATTTCAAAAATAAAATTTTAACTTACAATTAATGTTTATATTTTTACGCTGTAAAAGTATAGTATGCCCTACAATTTGATAACAATATAATACAATAATTTATAAGAAATTTTAAAAATTAAATTTATTTATATCAGATAAATAATTTTTTATCGTGTTCAGATAGCGCGGGCACACAAAATGGTCTGCGGGCGCCATGGTGCCCGCGGGCATAGGGTTGGGGACCCCTGATTCAGTGTAATAACCTGTATATTTATACTTTGTTTGTCCAATATAATAATAAATCGTGCTTTCGCACTTCAAACGTAAAGCTATAACAACAAATTGAAAATTAAATTTAATGGCTAAGCACTTTCAAGAAGATGTACTTCTCATATTCATATTCAACGTAAAGCTATAACAACAAATTGAAAATTAAATTTAATGGCTAAGCATTTTCAAGAAGATGTACTTCTCATATTCATATTCATGGCTATGAATATGAAAAGTACATCTTATTGAAAGCGCTTAGCCATTAAATTTAATTTTTGTTATAGCTTTACGTTGGAAGTGTGAAAGCACGATTTATTATTATTCAGTGTAGTAGTGCAGTACTTAATTTATAATTACATATAGAGCACTTTTAATTTTAATAATTTCATAAGTTTTAACATGAGTTGAGAAAAGAAAAGAAAAATTGATGGTGAATGTTGTGTGTTAATGAAGAATGGAACATAAAATATTTCTTTATACAATGAAAATCAAAGGATAAAGTTGTACATCTGATTTCTAAAGACAGTATTGCTATTGTAAAAGATTACTATATACTGTATACTGTCACTATGAAACGAAACATGTTTTAATGTTTTTATAATTTAAAGAAGTGCTGCATTTAGATAAATTTGAATCAGTAAATCTCTTTCTGCATTCTCAGCAAGACTTACTAAGACTAATTCAGAAAATGAAGCTTTAACCTTGGAAAGCTATACAATCGCTTATGTGTTGACTAAAGGAAGGCAATCATTTACTGATGGCAGTATCATCAAAGAGTGCATGACAAAAGCAATGGTCGAGTTATGCCCAAAAAAACTTAAATCTTTTTAAAATGATAAATCTTAAACCAAATTCTGTTACATGACGGATTGAAAATATGGGAAATAGTATTGTTCAGCAAATTGTAGGCAAAAAATGTTTCAGTATTCTCTCATGTTGGATGAATTAACTGATATTTGTAATACCTCCACAATTCCTAATATTTTTCATGGCAAGATGAAATTCATATCACACAGGAATTAGTGTCATTTCGCAGTATGCATGACACTTTAACAGGAGAGGATATCTTTAAGGAAATGTACATAACATAAAATAATTTAGATTGCAGTCATTTGCAGCGTGTTTAATGGAGGCAAAATCATGTCTGGCACAAAGATGGGTTTGGTTGAACTAATCATAAAAATTTGTGAGGATGCAGGAATATCAGAACCAATGTTTGTTTACTGTGCTATCCACCAACAAGAACTTTGTAGAAAACATGTTGATTCAAGCTGTCTCTTGAAACTTATTACTTCTATGATAAATTTCATTTACTATCATACACTTAATCACCTCCAGTTTCGGTCTTTTCTAGAGGGATGTGATTCCGAGCATGTTGACTTAATGTATTATACTGCAGTTTGATGCTTATTTGTGGTGAGGTTTTTTCATGTTTCTTTTTGCTTAGGAATCAAGTTGATGTATTTCTTATTGAGAAAAATTATTATGAGCCACTTTTATTAAATACCGAATGGTTTGGAAATTGGCATTTCTTGCAGATCTGGTGAACCACATGAACAATTTGAATTTAAAGTTGCAAGGTGAAAATAACTTAGTTTGTGATTTATTTTCTCATATCAAGGTATTCAGAGCAAAGTTCATACTTTTGGAAAGCCAAATTAAAGATTGTGATTTTGCTTATATGCCATATTGTTCAGAATTGCACAAAAGAGTGAAGCAGAATTTCCCTCTACATTCACAAATGTAATCATTTCAGATTTTTTTTTTAAGTGTCATAGCATCAGCCGGGACGCGAACCCACAACCCGGGCAACTGCCTGCAAGTGCAAGGCAGTCGCGCTGACCTCTCGACCACCAATGCAAGACTAATCATTTCAGATTTCAAACAACAATTTCAGAAACAATTTGCTGATTTAGTTGCCTGTTCTTAGGGAATTAGATCATTTTAAAACCCATTTGACTGTGTTAGGCAGATGTCCCAAGTCAAATTCAAATAAATATTATTGAACTTCAGTAAAATGATCATATTAAAGATAAATACAAGGAAGGAAATTTGATCGATTTTTTTTTACAAATTTTTGAACCCTGTTCAATTTCCAAATTTGAAGAAATTTGCTTGTAAATTTATCTCCATTTTTGGAACAATGTATTTTTGTGAATCAAGTTTTTCCCAAATGAAATATATCAAATCAAAATATAGAACAAATTTAACTGATGAACATTTGGAGTTGCTACTTGTAATTGGCATTTCAAAATTTGAACTTTAATTTAATAAGATTTTAAAAAGACAAAAACAGTTCTACCATTCACATTAATAGTTTTAGTATAATTTGTAATGAAGATATTGTTTGTGATTATGAAGCTTTGTATTTTCAATAAAATTCATAAAATTATTATTTTCTTTTTACCTGAATACATTTTCTTTTTTATCTTTTTTTTATTATTACGGACCCACTAAAAATACTGAAATTAACAATTTGGCCCTCCTAGCGAAAAGTTTGGAGATCCCTGTTTGACTGTAATATCTCTATATTGTACTTTAAAAAAAAAAAAAGAACATTTTAAACTGCACCTTATAGTATCCTCCACTATATTCATTTACCCATAGAATTTCTGCCATTGTTATTATTATTTGATAATTGCCTAAAGCATGTGTTTGTTAATTTATTCTTTTCATAATAATAATGATATATTTTTTTAATTTTATTATTGTTTATACTTTCATACTTTTTAGTGCTTTTTCCATCTTTTTTAAAATCACCTTTTTTATTTTTAATTTTATTTATTCGGTGTGTCTTATTTTTAATTTGGAAATAGAGAATTTCTAAACATCACATGATCACTGTTTTCTATGCTTACAGAAGCTGTTAAAACAGTGACAAACTCTCCATACTGTAGTGCCACCAATGCAAGCCACAGTAATCACTGAATGCGAGGTCTGTGCATATCCCCAGACTAGTTTCTAGCTTGTGGGTTTTCATCAATGAGGAACCTTGGATCTGGGAATACTGCACCTAAATCTTAGGATCTAATGCAATCCTTTAACAGCCACCTTTTACCTTTTTAGTTAACTATAAAGCTATTAGACCAAATGAAAATAAGATAATGTTTTCAATCATGGGGTATTGGTAACTATGATTATTAAAGAACCAAAGACACTAAAATGTTTACATACTGAACTGAGTTCAAATCTATATGACTATACAATTAAATGAGCTTCGATTGAAAACATTGTATTCATTTGAACTCAAAGTTTTGTAGTTAACTAAAAAAGTAGAAGGTGGCTGCCAGAGGGTTGCATTGATCCTAAGATCTAAGTGCAGTGCTCTCAAACCCAAGGCTCCTCAATAATGAAAGCCACAGGCTAGTCTGGAGTTATTGGATGAATAAGTACTAGATAGGGATTTTATGCATAAACTCTCTTGCTTCCATTGTTACTGTGGCTTGCACTGGATGGCACTACTGTATGGAGAGTTTGTCACTGTTTTAACTGCTTCTTTAAGCATAGGAAACGGTGATCAAGTGATGTTTAGAAATTCTGGTACTATTTTCAAATTAAAAACAAACACCAAATAGATAAAAATTAAAAATAAGAAAGGTGATTTTAAAAAAAGATGGAAAAAAAGCAATAAAAAGTATGAAACTATACTGTATGAAGAGTTTGTCACTTGTTTAAATAAAAAACTTTATGATTTTTCATTTTGAAGGTCATGCTTGTTTATATAAAATCAGTTTTTAGACTTTATTTTTTATATTTCATCATATAGTTATTGATTTACAATTGGAGATTATTCTTATATATATATTTTAATTTGTAATTATATTCATTGTTTGTTTTAACTAAATTTATGCTGTTACTTTTCTCTCACTTTTAATTTAGTCATTTTTCTTGACTTAAATCTTGAGATCTTTTAATTTACACATGCATGTAGATTTTGTAGGAACTTTTATCCAAAAGATGTCATTCATTTACACCTGGTCTATGACAAAGGAACCAAGTTGCTTTTACTTAATATTTACTAGATCCTTGTTTTATATTTGTGTCCCATAGGTAAAATTTTTGCCTGCATGATTTAATGCAATAGTAGAATGGTGAACACTGGATTCAAAGTCTATGAATCATTGCTCCAAACAATGTCATCTTTGGTGCTCAAACTTCTTATAAACTTACACGCATTAAATTAATTGATTATTTTTGTGGTACTATTCAATGATTAAAAATAATTTGAGTTAACCTCATTCTTGTATTTCATTTCTGCTTTTAAAAAATCTATAAAAGAAAAATGGGTAAATATATATATAAAAAAGTTTGTCATTTTTTATTTTTTTAAGTTGTCCAGAATTAGAATAATTTTCAAACGGGCAATATCTCTAGAGTTTGAGATATTTATATAAAATGAAAATTTATTTTAGTATATTTATTTGATGAAAAGATCATTGATAATTAATACCTTCTTTCATACATTATATTCTTCTACATAGTTTAATGTATGGTAAAATTGCAGATTTTGTAATTCGAGATCCATGGATCATGTCTTAATCTTTATCATTTCTAGTGCTCAGACGTCATATGAACTTCCAGCAGAAAATCATTTGATTACTCTTATATATCATTATTTTTCTACTTAATTGTTTACATTTTCTTGATTTCTTTTTTGCCCTTTTATATATATAGTTCTCCTACTTCTATTTTCCTGTGATTTTTTTAATAGGAAAAATGTAAATGCAATTTTTGAAATTTTACAACAAATAATTTTTTGTTTGAAGATGAGACCAGATTATTATGATCCAATTTAGAATAATAGTCGTGAAATAATTATATAAAAATCTAAAAAGGTTGATTTTGTTTACTGAAACAATACACAGCTGGCAACAAAGATCTTAAAATATTTTATTTTCAAATAAATTATTAAAGTAACTTTAATAATTGCTTTTAAAATTATCTGGATTGTTTTGAATAATTTAAAGTTTACTGATTTATATATATTGTTTATAGAATCCATATTGCTCGTCTTTAAGCAATTAAATCTTAGTACAAGTGTACCGTACAACTTATTTTTATGAACATAAAACACACAATTAATTGATATTTTATTTAAATATTAACTTTCAAACTAATCATAAATAATTCATTTTAAAATAACGATGTTTACTAGCTTGTAAACGCAACAGATGTAATTAAGACCTTTCATTTTATGACAATTTTTTTTTAAATAATTCACTATGTTGTTCTTAGTTTAAAATGCAAAATTGATTTTACATTTGAAGAAAGTATATAAAGAACGAAAATCAATATAGTTAAAAAATATTTTTCAGTACCCATTTTTTACAAAGTTAAACTGCTGCTGTAAAACAGACATTAACTGTTATTTCGCTTTTAAGTATTCATGTTTATAGGAAAAACATATACAAATAGGGGGGAAAATTGTGTATTTCTATATACATAGTACAACAGACATTTATATGCATGTGTAATGGTGAATGACAGCATACTCGTTCATTATTAACTTGAGGTTTTTATTATTTTGTGATTCTAGTTTTTTGTTATTGTTATTTATGACTTCATTTTTTGCAATGGGAATAAGTGAGGTCCTATCATATGTATATTGAAATATATTTAGCTGAATTTGATTGTCAGGATGCTATTTATGATTCACTTTGCATTGTTTAGTGCTGTAGTAGAATTTCAGATTCTAGTGCATAAAGTTCTTAGCATTTCACGTACTCAAATTTCTTATGAACTCCTGAGTAATAACGTCATTCAGTTATTTATTTATTTCTATGTATGTCGATTCTTGTTGTTGCATCTGTTATTATTATATGATTATTCATTTAGTATAAGAGCATGGATGGCTGCTCACCAACACACATTAGCCAGCTTGGTGAGTTTATTGGCTTTTTACTTTTGGGTGTAAAGATCAAGAACCATAATGGTCTTTTTTTTTTTCAGTTACCTGATAACTTTTTAACTAAAATATTAATTACGTTTTCATGAAGACAGAATGAATGTGTGTGTGAATGGAATTTTTTTTCTTTTTCTAATAGATATTTACAATCATGACAGATAAAATAAATCATGACCAAGGTGGAGAGTTTTAAGAATTCCCTGATTGCAGACCCAAGCAGCCATTTTATGGCGATCTTTTATTTAGGTACCTACAACTGCAGATTACTAAAATGTTAAAAGGAAATGGACATGGAAGCATCCAAATGAATACAGCAGAATTAGATTATATTTTGACTAACAGAAAATACTTATTTCAAGGTTGTAATGTATTTAATAAATTCAGTACAAGAAGTGATCATTGATTAGTGAGATACATGTTAATGCAAAATTATTAGAGACAAAAATTATTAAGAATAACAATATTCAGAGTTGATATTCCTAATCTTCAGTAACACTCTAATGAATTTAAATTACAACTTGCAAATCATTTACAAATATTAATAGATTTTGAACGTGATTCAGATTTGAATAAATTCAATAGCAAGATAACTGATACATTTTGAAAAGCTGAAACAATGATAGGTAGTAGAAAAAAGCAGCAATTGTCCAATAAATTTTCTACTGAAATGACAATTTATGAAGAAAAGAAGGAATATGAAAATTTATAAAAATGGTGCTATAAAAAGGATTGAATATCTCGAATTTTGTAAAATGGTGTGTAAAAGAGTTAATAATAATATAAAAAAGTATAATTGTGAGCCAGCAAAGAAAGCTATAAACTGGAATAAAAGTTTCAACAGTGTAAAACAGTATCTTGGTATTAGTAGAAAATTTATTTCTGTAATAAGAAAAAAAGATAGAACTATTAGTAAAAAAATAGGTGACATGAAATGTATAGAAGAATTCTGTCAAGAATTATATTGCAATAAAGAACAAGAAAAAGTATCTCCTTGCTTCTGGATTGCCCAAGATTTTAAATAGAGTAAGACATAAATTAAATTTATAAGAAGATAAAAGCTACAGGTAATAATGGAATTATAACCAATATCTTAAAA
Organism: Epiperipatus broadwayi; assembly: GCA_028023455.1. Taxonomy (NCBI): domain Eukaryota; kingdom Metazoa; phylum Onychophora; class Udeonychophora; order Euonychophora; family Peripatidae; genus Epiperipatus; species Epiperipatus broadwayi. The sequence goes on from JAQFVV010006247.1 coordinate 4,177,061, forward strand.
GAAGCAGGTGAAGAAGTAGAATTTTTTTGGCAAAGTTGTATATCAAATGTTTAAATGATAAAGATTTTCTAGATGATTGGAAGAATGCAGTATTAATATTAGTAGTTGAAAAAGTTATTAAAGAAGATATTGAAAATTAAAGATCTATGAGTCTTTTAGCAATTCTATTACAACATTTTTGTCAAAATAATTACAACTCATCTATAGCAAACTTTGGGTTTTTAACTAATCATAAGAACAAGCTGGGTTTGAAAGTGGTTTTAGTACAGTGGATCATATCCAAGTATTAAAAGAAATGATAGAAAGGACTAGTGAATATGAGTTGCCATTATGCTTTGGATTTGTAGATTATGACAAGGCATTTGATTCTATAAGCATTTTTTCAGTGATTAAAGTATTGGATCATCAAAATATACACCCAAAATATTGTCATATTTGGAAGAATATTTATAAAGATGCAACAGTAGAAATTAGATTACATAATGATATTATGTAGATCAATGTTGAAAAGGGTATACAGCAGGGTGATTCCATATCTGTAAAACTTATTACAGCAGTTTTACAAGAAATATTTTGTGGATTAAAATAGGAAACTAAGGGAATAAAAGTAAATGGAGATTATTAAATCATTTATATTTTATAGATGATGTATTTGTTTTTGCAAATGATGTTTAGAACTTCGGGGAAATGTTGCAAGAGTTATCAGATGAAAGCAGGAAAGTAGAAATAATGGTAAATGGATTTTCTCAAAAGAAGAAAATATAAATTGATAATGATGAGTTAGATGTTAACAACTACAAACATCTTGATCAAATTATTACTACAGATGGAAACATAATGCAAGAAATTAATCATAGAATTAAACTTGATTGGAGTGCTTTTTGGTAGAAATAACTTAATATTAAAATGAAATATGTTTATACATTTGAAAAGAAAAGATTTTAAATAAATGTGTGTTACTAGTTCTTACTTAGGAATTTGAGATTTGAATACATAACAGAAGAGGAATGGCAGAGATTTCAGAGACCACTCAACAAAGTAAGGAGAGAAACCTGTTAGGAGTAACAAAAAGAGATCGAAAATACAATACATGGGTGAGAAAAGAAACAATTGTTATTGACTTCATTGAAAGAATTAAGAGACTGGAGTTGAGCTGGACATAGATTATCTTAAACTAGGATCCAAGAGATTGTAAAAGACCTAGAAAAAGATCATACATGAAATGGACAGATGAATTAAGGAAGTGTGCTGCATAATGTGACAAAGAGAGACTAGAAATTGGAGATCAATCAAATTTGGAGACATTTTCATCCTGCAATGGATTAATAATGGTTAAAAATAATGAAGGTGATATGGAAAGACAATTGCATCAAAACTGCTTGTAATTGGTGTAGGCTGAAAGAGTTGTCAGTGGAGGTTATTCATCTCTAACTTAACACTGCTAGAAATTATTGTCTTATTTATTCAAGAATGGCTTATAAGGATGGAATATCATTTAAATTATATGTGTTGAGGTGTGTACACCATGATCTCTGCTTATTAAACCAATTTTTGGTTGTGGAATATATGAATTGGCACATTATCAACTTAAAAAAATTAATGTTGCTTGAAAACAAAGTTTGCGACTTGGGATAAACTTAGTATGCCTTGAATTTTTAAATAATCTGAAACTATGATTTATCCATAATAGCAAAACACTTCAACTCATGAGAAGTCATAATTTGACCAATAACTTTTTTTGATCATCACTAGACATAAACCTTTTTAGTGACTGGGGAAAGTGCAAATAGTAACTCATTTCACCATGTAACATATTTCCAGTATCTAGTACTTCTGCTTGTGATACTATTGTATTCACATCATAGAATTTATATCTCTGTAGGTACAAAGTGTCAACTTACAGATTGTAAAGATTATGAGGGATTGTTTGTATAGATGCTGAAAAATTTATGTATTTTTGACTGTGATGATTTATTTTATTGTGGTTTTGTGTTGTGGCTACAATACTTTTGTAATGTCTGTTCTGCATTCTAGGTTTTGTTTTCCCCATTTTTAGCGAATTCATTAATCTTGAAACACTGTGCAGTTACATTTTTATATTGGACTATTTCCATCATCTAATATGTGTGTTAAATGACTTTAGAAAAATTCAATTTTATTTAAGTATTCCAAATACATCAACTGTTAGTAATATCACAGCAAACAAGTTAGTATGTGCACCAACTGTTGGTAATATAAACAGATTAGTATATGCACAATGTTTCGAGAGGTATTATCTTCCCCTCTTCTTGCACAATGTTTTGAGAGGTATTATTCTCCCCTCTTCTTCAGGTGTTGCTGGCCTGACCAGTGACAGTACTAGCATGGGATTTGAACCTGGGTCATTAGATTCTTGATTATTGAATTTTAAGGTAACGCTCTAACCAACTGAATCATTCTCACCTGTTTATATTACTAATAGTTATTGCATATACTAACCTGTTTGCTGTGATATTACTAACAGTTGGTGCATATACTAACTTGTTTGCTGTGATATTACTAATAGTTGGTGCATATACTAATGTGTTTGCTGTGATATTACTAACAGTTGAATGTATTTGGAATATTTAAATAAAATTGAATTTTTCTAAAGACATTCAACACACATATTAGATGATGGAAATAGTCCAATATAAAAATACAACTAGAACACTATCATCTCAAACCTTCAGAAAAACATTGAGCAGTTAATTTCATTATAAAATGTTTTATTTTCCTATCTTTAGTGAATTCAGTCATCTTGAAACATTGAACAGTTTTTTTGAAGATTTGTAATGGTTGGACTATTTTCATCATCTATCATCAAATGTTGAATGTTTAGAAAATTTTAAATATTATTTAAACTTTTCCAAATACAAATGAGTGTTAGTCATAGCACACCAAAAGCAACCTTTATTAATATAAGGGTCCCCAACCTTCTTGCACTTAAGACCATATTCTATAATACTGGCCAGGTGGTGGGCACTGTTTATTTTTTCAATGTAAATTTATAGTTGGATATTGTTAATAATAAACATAATGTAAAAAAAAAAATACTTCTTTCAAAAATAAAATTTTTAACATATAATTAACATTTATATTTTTATGTAAATTACTAAATTATATATAATATTACAATCAATGCGATCTTTGGTGCTGCACTTCTTTGGCAATTACTTCATAATTAGGGGAGTATGATGATATTCCTGCTCTAAGCAATCATCAAGATGTTTGTCACTCAGTCGAGGTCTGTATTTTGATTTTATGATATTCATGGTTGAAAACAATGATTCACACAAGTATGTGGAACCAAAAAACAATTTTATTTTGTAAGATGCTCTTTTCAAGAATGGAAATTTATTTCTGTCAACTATATTCCAGAAGTTTTCATCTGATGCATTGGATTTTAGGACAATATCATTCTGAAGATCCAAAATTTCTTCTGCCCTAACTCGAACAAGTTCTGCAATTTGTGCAGCTATTTCGGTTACATTGACTTGGCAAGTAAAAGGATTGACAAAAAAGGTGATCATCAATGATGTTAAACTGTTGAAATCATTTTTCAAACTGGTTTTGAAATAATTGAAGACTGACAACAAATGATAAATAAGTCAATTTCAGCATCGCCTATCATTTTTTCCATATTTGGAAATTGTACAAGTTTCTTCATTTGCAGATGTGATATCCACAAAACCAGTTTGGCTCTAAATGACTTTACAGATGCTATCATTGTAGATATATGTAAGTTTTCCCCCTGCAGCTGCAAGTTTGAATGGTTTAAGTTTTCCATTATATCTGTGATTAAACCCAAATCCACAAGCCAGGAAGAATTCGTTAATTCAACAAAATTTTGATTTTTAGAATTGAGATAATTTTTTATTTCTTCAATTAAATTGACAAATCTTGAAAGAGTTTCACCCTTACTAAGCCAATGTACTTCACTATGAAGTACAAGATCCGGTTCTTCAGAATTTTCCAATAGGTCTTTAAAAAGGTGTTATTGTAAAGGGGCTGCTCGTCGTATAAGGTTCACTATTATAGTAACTACTTTCATGATGTGTCCAAAGGGTAGTATCCTACCACACAAAACTTTTTGGTGGATAATGCAATGGAAAGACATAAAGTTAGGAAATGATTTGTCTTTCTTGCAGTGGGCGATAAATCCATTAACATTATCAACCATTGCTGGTGTTCCATCAGTGGTTATTGCCGACAGCTTGTGCAAAGGCATATCTATCGATTTTGCGTATGTTAAGAATATGTTGTAAATATCCTCACCTGTTGTTCGTCCTTTCATTGATAATATTTTTAGTAATTCTTTTACACTAAAATCACTAAATATCATTCTCACCATAACTGCTAATTATGCTGTGTCTGTTATGTCTGTAGACTCATCAAATTGTAGTGAGAACCATTCACATATCTCTAAATCACTCTTTAATTGAGTTTGCAAGTCTATTGAAATGTTGTGTATTTTTCTTGTGATGGTGTTATCAGACAACTGTAAGTCTTATATTGCTGACATAATCTCATGTTTGTTGGAAAATCCCTCAAATAAGCAATCAGCACCAGTCAGAAATGGCTTTTTTTAAAAATTCCCCATCCTGGAAAGGCTTTTTCTTCTTTGGAGCATGTGAGAAATTTTCAAAGAAGCAATAGTGGCATTTTTGATTTTACCACAGGCTTAATGAAAACTGACTGTTAGACGGACAGGTTCGATTTAGTTGAGATATTTTCTTTTTTCTTAACTCAGATTTAAGTTGAAAGCTGGTATTAAAAGTGGAATGGGTTGTCTGGAAATGACGTTCAATATTATGTTTTTTCACCACTGCAACACTACTGCTGCACAACAAACAAACACATTTATCTTTAATATTGACAAAACAATGTGATTCTTCCCATTCAGTATTAAAATTATAGGTTCTTTGTTTTTTACTCATTTTGGGGTTAGAGTTTTTGAAATTTGATCTTTGAAAAATAAAGAGTAATTCAATTTATTCTGAATCCGACTCCGACTTAGTATTTCTCAAAATGGTGAACTTGTATGCACAGTTATAATTTATAAACATGCGCAAAGTAGAAAGATTGGTGTCTGTATTAACTTTATTTATTCTGTGCTAGTGCAGTGCGCAGAGAAAGACCGCACTTGGCGGACCGAGAGATAAGACTCTTTTACGTTGTAAAAATTTAAAAAATTAAATTTATTTGTATCAGATAAATAAATTTTTTATTGTGTTCAGATAGGGCAGACCCGCGTAAAATGGTCTGCGGGTGCTATGGTGCCCATGGGCATAGGGTTGGGGACCCCTAGATTAGTAGATTACACAATATTTCGAGTGATATTATTTTTCACCCTTCTTCAGGTGTTGCTGCCCTGACCAGTGACAATGTTAACATAGGGCTCAAACTTATATCTTTTGATTCTTGAAAATCGAATTTTAAGGCAACATGCCAACCAGTTAAACTATTCTGTCAAAGACTAAATTAAATGATTTTTTTACTTTGACAGAATAATTCAGTTTGTTAGAGCATTGCCTTAAAATTCGATATTGAACAATTTAAAGGTGTAAGTTCGATTCTTAGGCTAGCATTGTCACTAATCAGAAGGGCGGAAAACAAAGAATAGGTCACTCAAAATGTTGCATAATCTACTAACCTATGTTGTCTTTGTATAAAGCTTAAAATTTTCTAAACATTCCATCAACATTTACAAAAAAAAAAAAAAACATTTAATGATAAATGCTGGAAGTCATCTAACATATTATAACATTGAGCACTACCAGACTGATATCAACTTTCTTTTGGCTTCTATTTTTGGAACAAACAAAAAAAATCTATCTATATATTTTAAGATGTCATGTGTCGTTTATTTTATCCCCTTTCTGTTTGTAACTGCAAATGATGAATATGCTAAAGTTATTTAGCCTTCACTAAAATAAGTTACTTTGCATTGATATATCTGTTTACTTTATACATTTAAAAAAATATATATATTTGACAAGTTACGTGCACATAAGCACCTTCATATATACAGTACATATATGTTTTCTTGATGTGAGCATTTAATTAATAAAGTTTCATACATATATATGGATGGCATAGGTTTTCTTATTGTATGTAATTAATAAAATTTCATGTGTTTTTTTTTTTTCACATCGGCCGGGACGCGAACCCACACCCGTCTGCAACCAACTACTTGCTTGCAAGGCGGGTACGATGACCTCTCGGCGTTGACAATTTATTTAAAATAATAGCAAGTTATTTTTATTATTTGATAGATGGGGAGGGGGGGTTGCCTTTTTAATATCTGTTAAAACAAAGTTCTATTTTTAAAATTCTTAAGGATTAATAAAATTGAGAAAGCAATTAGATTATTTGATAAGAACCATCTGTAATTTAAAGTTTATTACATGTAGAGATTAATTAATTAAAGTTATATTATGAAGTTTTCATTCAAACTATTTGCCTGATTTGATATCAGTCTGTATCTATAAAAGTTGTAAATTAAAAAAAAAAAATCCTGATTACTTCATTCTGATTTTGAAATGATCAGATAAATGGTAAACTATGCAATATCAAATTGATCATTTTCTTATTACTCTGGTAATTGGAGGTCAGTAGTTAGAATATAGTTAATTAAAAGAGAGTATCAGTTTATTGACAGTTTTGTAATCCAGGAGTTTTATTGTCATAGATATACAAACCTTTTAATAATGAATGTATGGTCTATTCCAGGATGTTGCAGTCAATTGTCTTTATTTACATTTCTCTAGTAAAAAAAAAAAAGTTTTAAAATTGATTTGTAAATTTTTAATTAGATTAATTTTTTTATTTGCCCCTAAGTTATATAATTGATGGAGAGCCAAGTCAATTAAGAAATGAATTAAAATAATGAGAGCGTAATAGGATATTATATTAAAAGAATTGAGTTTTACTGTTTTGGAATTTTAACATATATTATTTATTTGGAAATTTTATATGTTAAACAGGAAGTTAAAATTTTTAAATAAATAGGGAAATGGGAAGTTCTTCTAATTTTAAATTTAACAACTAGGATTCATTATTTAATATAATTTTCATGTATTTAAAGTTAAATTATATTTATTGGCAGTGATTGGATAGAAAGTTTTCCAGTTTAAGAATATATCTATAGAAATATTGCAATAAAGAATTATTTTTTCAGTTGTAATAAGGTCAGTGATGTGGAGCGTCATTGTCTGTCATTTTTAAATTTTGATTGGTATTGCTGTAGTTTTTGTAGCTTTGTTGGTGGTTGTGATTCCGTGAGATTTGATGTATTACATTTTCCAATTGTCTAACTTTTAAATTCTCTTTGCTCTCATGTTCTGATTATGTTCTTTGCTTTCTCTCTGATTTGAACTGGATTAATTCTCTTTGGATCATCATAATAGCCTGAGCCAGAAGATAATAGAATTAGATGATCTGATACTGGCTAGATGAATGTAGGAACTAAGTTTTTAAAAAAAATTTTTTGTATTTTTTAAAAGATTTTAGTTTTTTTAAGGGGTATTTTTTTTTTGGGTTAAGCCCCTTTTTTAAAAAATTAATTAATTATTTTTATTAATTAAAATTGTTTTTAGTAAAAGATAAAATATAAGGTAAATGTTAAAATTTAAAATTTGTATAAATAAGAAAAAATATTGGAGGTTATTTAATATATATTGTGAAAATAGGAGGGAGGTGGGGAAATAAGATAATATTTTAATTAAATAGTAATTATAATATTTTTTTTTTATAATAAAAAAATAATAATTAAAATTTAAATGTTTCTTTTTTTTTATTTATATATTTTCATTTCATTGCTTGTTTTTTTTTTTTTTTTTTGATCTTCCATTTGGAAAGATTTTCGTTTCTTTTGGGGAAGAAAGACACAAATTTTTTTTTTGAAAATAAAAAATAATAAAATAAATTTAAAAAATAATTAATTAATTAAAAAAAAAAAAAAAAAAAAAAAAATTCAATTTTTACAAAATACTAAAAATGGTGGATCCTACAAAAACATCTCTCACTTGGTCAACGCAAGCAGGTGAAAGACAGATATTTACCCAGAATTCACCCAAGTATTGAAAATCTTGAAGGTGACCACGAAAATATCTTGGCCACTCCTATCGATTAGTCATGCCAATGTTTCAATTGCCATGACATTGTTTTGGTTTTTCATCGATGATCAGTTGCCATGACATTGTTTTGGTTCTTTGTTGATGATATCTACTGGTGGGTTGTGTAGTATGTCATAGCGTAGTTAATACCAAAGTACCATTTCGTTTACTTTTTATGTAGTGTGTATTTTTATGTGAATAATGGATATGCATGTATTATGTGTAAAATGAATATTTCATAAGTTAGTATTAAAGTTTAATATTTATTATTAGACCAATGTTTCTCACACTAATGTTTTATCAGATTAAGTATATATTTTTGATGAGTGACTAAATTAAAGGTTAAGTTTAATCCTTGTGGTATGATATTTATAAATTGGATTTTTTTATTCCATTTGTATTTTGACACTTGTGTTTGGACTTGGAATAGCCCATGTTGATTAATTTTGTTATGAATAACCTTTGTGATAATCTGTAATTGGAAGCTTTTATTAAATAATCATTTTTTATACAGTTAAAAAATATGCTTAAAACCATCAAAACATCACGATCCCCATTTTATATGCTTAAACCGGCTGTTAGTAGCAATAGCAAACCATATAGTTGTGTTACCAAGTGAAAGTCTTAAAAGTCAATGGATGAAAGAAGGTCTATATATATATATAAAATACCTATCCAATGCCTTCTCAATTAATATTACCAGACCAGTTTCTAGTTTATGGCTTTTTATTGAGGAGCCTTGGATTTGAGAACACTGCACCTAGATCTTAGGATCTAATGCAACCATCCAGCAGCTACCCTTTACCTATTTAGCTAACTATAAAGCTAGCCAAGCTCATTCATTTGTGTAGTCGTATAGAATCTGAAAGTTCAGCATCTATACATTTTGATGTCTTTGGTTTTCCAAAACCACAGTCACCATTAGTCCATGGCAGGATATTTATAAAACCATCAAAACATCACATGGATCGCCATTTTATATGTGTACACAGGCTGTTAATAACAGTAGCAAACTATATGGTTGGACCATCAACTGCAAGCCTTAATAACCAATAGATACAAGAAGGAGTTTCCTATCTAGCGCCTACTCATCCAGTATTCCCTGACTATTTTTTAGCTTTTGGCTTTCATCAGTGAGGAGCTTTGGATTTGAGAGCACTGCACCTAGATCTTTGTCCAGCAGCCACCTTTATTTATTTAGTTAACTGTAAAGCTAAGAGCCCAAGATGAAAACAATGTTTTCAATCCAAGCTCATTCATTTGTTTTTATAGTCATAAAAATCTAAACTCCTTCAGCAGTTATACTTTTTGGTGTATTTGGCTTTTCAAAAACCAGTTACCATTATCCCATGGACAAGGTAGGTATAAAACCATCAAAATATCATGTGATTATCATTTCTTATGCTTATGCAGGCTGTCAATAACAGTAGCAAACTGATGAAAGCCATAAACTAGAAACTAGTCTGGGGATATTGAATGAATAGGCACTAAATGGGGATTTTATGCACAAGTCTTCTTGCATCCATTGATTATTGAGTCATGCACTTGGTGATACTACTATATGAAAAGTTTGCTACTATCATTAACAGCCTGTGTAAGCATATGAAATAGTGTTCCCATGATGTTATGATGGTTTTATACCAATCTTGCCTATGGGATGATTGTGACTGGTTTTTGCAAAACCAAAGACATCAAAATATATAGATGCTGAGCTGAGTTCAGATCTATATGATTATTCAAGCAAATGAGCTTAGTTTGAAAACATTATTGTGTTTTCATTTTGGACTCAGAGCTTTATAGTTAGCTAAAAAATAAAAGGTGATTGCTGAAGAATTGCATTAGATCCTAAGATCTAGCTGCAGGTTCTCAAATCTAATGTCTCTCACTGATGAAAACCACAAGCAAAAAATTAGTCTGGGGATATTGGATGAATAGGCACTAGATAGGGATTTTATGCACAAACCTTTTTGCATCAATTGATTGTTAAGGCTTGCACTTGATGGCACTACTGTATGTAGAGTTTGCTACTGTTAAAAAACTTGTTGTAAGCTATTATATATATATGAACATTGATGAATAAATATTTCTTTAAACAATAATAAACATGAACTGTTACATTTACTATTTACATACAGAGTTACTCACTGGATGATGTGTCAGATTTGATGCAATGAAGGTAGTAGTTGAGGATGAACTTTCTTAGTCACAGTTGTTCTACTGCATCGAAAGTTATAGAAACCTTATTAATTTTTTGTAGTTTCCAAAGATTAAAGCAAAGTGCAGTTTGATTATGCATGGCTGTAATCCTACCTGAATAGAGATGACATTTGATAATTAAATTTATTAAGCAATTTTAAGGCCAGTTACAAAAAATAAATAAATAAATACAAATTATACCAAATTGAAAATGATCTTTAAAGATTTTTTATTATGTTTGAATAATAATACTATACATATTATTGAAAGAGCCAATAGAGTATAAACTGATTTGCATAAATATACAGTATTTATTAGAAAAATTGATGTGGGCTTTCAACTCATTGTTCAGTAAATAATCACTGCTGGTAATTCAGGAAACGCTATAATAAATTGTTGACTGCAGTCAAAGTCTTCTTCCATTCACTTCTACAAAGTTTTTAAAAAATTAGACTTTTTGTAATATGCTTTTTACAATGCTTTATTTTATTTATAACAGTTTAGACTGATTAACAGTCATCTTCAGATTTAAAATCAATTGTATTATATAAATATACAATAACTCCATCTAATATACATTATTTATAAATACACATAACACCTATATACATTTTTAACAAATACCATCAATCAAAATTTCTATCAATCTACGCATACTAATTTGTTATATATATATATATCCACACATCATATTGTGTTATTAATGTTCTTAAAAATATTAATAATGTTATTTTAATTTACAGTATTTCATTTTTTTTTAAAAAAAAATTAAAACTTACATTTTAAATACTATTCACTGCCTTTAACTAAGATTTAAAAAAGTCAGAGTAATGATGATGAAGATTTCACTCACCAGGTAACTTGGTGATGGGCTATGGTTTTCTTTTACTTTCTTCTTATTACCAGTTAATTGGATTGCTTCCTGGATATCAACAGCTAGGTGGAAAAAGTTTTTATGCTTGCTTGCAAATTCTCAACTAAATGAAAAAGTTTTACACAAAGTCAACATCTTTATTTTAGACTTACGATAATAATTTTAAACTTTTGAATTACAAGAGTATATTCTGAAATGTAGAGTCTCCAAGTAGATTCACTGAGCAGTTTATCTCAGTTTAAGGTGATAAAGCAAAGATGGAAAAATTTCCTATATCAATTTTCTCAATTTGCTCATTTGAATTGAACTATTATACTTAGCCTAAAGTTGATTGATCATAGTAAAATAATAATCATCTTCAAATTTATTTTAAATATATAATTCAAATTCCTAAATAGAAAATAATCTGATCAGGTGTAATTTGAATGTAGTGACTAATGATTGATTTTTCACATAAGGGAATGAAATCTTGCAAATGTTAATGCCCATATATATATTTACTAACATAAAGGGATCTTCATTTAAGAGAATGAAGAAACAGTTTCACAATGTTATTAATTAAATTGAGGGGGGGGGTTGTTAGTGAAAAATCGCTGGTTCATATGTTTATACTTGTGAGAGTCCATCATTAGATATTAAAATTTATTACAAATCTCATTGATGAGTAAAGTTAAAAGAATGACAAAAGATGGAAGAAATATTTAGACAATCGGAAGTAATGACAGATTTGAACAGACTGAGATTTGATTCAGGAAATTTTAGCTCTAAAAACTATCACTCCATCACTAGGCAACTGCACAGGGCAGTAAATTAATAAAACATTATAGCAGGGAAGTTAAACTTTAAATAGACCCCTATAAGGAAAATATCTCTTTAAGGGGAGAAAGACATCACTCATTTGGAACAATGGTTTGGTAGTGTTTTTTTTTTTTTTTTGACACATTAATTTTTAATGAAGATTATTTGAATAAAAGTTCCATATTTGTTTGGAAAAATAGCATTTAAACTAAAATTTGACAGATTTTTTTTTTCTTATAACATCAGTATCATATTGTCTTAAGGGCTAAATCAGACACTGCATCCAAATATATTTTTTTAGTTATGATCAGATTTCCATTTAAAAAGTGTGATCATATGGAGAGGTTTGAAAATTAAGTCTATAAATAGGGACAATATTAAAAGCTAGATTACTAAGTTTATATAAAAAAAGAGGGAAATAATCAAATGATTAATTGTTCAAGAAGTTTATATATTTGAAGTGACAGGTCTGGATCACAATCCTTGGTCCTAAGTTACCGAATCTGCAACTTTACCACCACCAAATCTTGCAAGGCATTCATGAAATGATATGAAGTGAGGTTTGTCATTGGCCAATTTCTCACTGTTGGTAAGAAATCATGACTTTTTTTGGAAACTTATTGGAATGTATTAAAAAAACTTAACAGTAAAATAATATTTTGTTTCAGAAATTCTAAGCAAAACTTAACTGAATGCATATTAGAAAATCTAGAACTATAGATTGTTATTAAAAGTGAAGGTAATATTGAAATATTTGCCAAAATTGAAATCAGCATGAGTCAATATATATATATATATGTAATCAAAATGATTGTTAGCAGCAATGAAATGAAATTTGATATATATATATTGTAACATTTATTTATATACTGAACCGGGTTCGAATGTGCGAATTCGAAACACCAGTCTCTTAGGCAGAGAAGAACATACTCGGAGAGTATGTATGCCCAAACGATAGCTATAAAGTATATAACTAACGTTACATTTTCAGGACATAGCTTCTTCTCGGCTGTTGAGTTGAACACCACGTCCAAAGCACTTTTTTTTTGTTTGTGTATAAACACGGGCGCCAGCTATCTATTCAAGGATGAATAAATAACGCACTTTGAGCAATAGCCACTAACTCAACGCCTAAATCCACGACTAGCTCAGCTATTTGTAATCACTAATAGATTATACTTAATTAGTGATTAAAAGAATTTGTTAAAAATAATTGATAAAAAGAATTGACCGACAAATAAAGTTTAATTTTAAAGATAATTTATTAACTAACATTTATTTACTAAACTGAAACATTTTATAATTCTAATAAAACACACGCACATTTTAAATTAACATTTCTAAATAGTTTAAATATTCCTATAGATTTAATAACAGAACACTCTAATTTAACTAATAAATATTGATATAATGATCACGCACATATTAACTCATGTACACACGTAATAATAAAGTATTACATAGCATTTGAAATTTAATCACACATATCAATAGTTCATTTATGTATGATATAAAGTTCATATAATTAGACTCTTGTAAGATTCATACGAATTAATGCAATGCAATGGCTATTACAGTATAAACGAAATAAGCAAATGTTTTTACCTAGGCTTTTGAATATAGATGTAGAATTTTGGTTCTCTTTGGTGGCTGCTTTCGGTGAGAATATTTCCATTGTGAATGTTTCCATTATGAATGCTTCCAGCCAGCTGGGACTTTTCCTTGATGAGTTTCACGATTATTACTATTGGAGACAATTAGATACTGACGGAGATTTTCTAAGTTGTTACGTTGACATTATTTCACGGGCAGATCTTGCTGTTTTCATCGGACTATTTAGGCTGTGGAGAGGCGTGAATTCCCAAAATCTTCTCAGCACTGCATTTTGTTTCTGGATATAATTAACTCAACTGATTCAATTAATTTGTGAACTGCACTACTCAATTACTTTGTGAACTGCCTCACTGTCCGATAAAAAAAGTCTATTTATATCTGCAACGTGTTGTCGAAATATTTCCGGTGATAATCATTTGATAAACGTGTTGTTTTATTTTATTAATAACCATTGCCGTGTTTTTAATGATAATCTTCTTTTATTTCGCATACATTTTTATTTATTTACAAATCACACATATATACGCACATATATTTTTAATACAATTTACTATTTAGTTTTAACATTATTTTTTTCTTTAATTAAACTTGAATGAAAAGAGATTTGTATGTTTTAACTTTTTAAATTATATTTTTACGAATACTAATAAAAACTCTTTACTTCCTTTTATAACCCTTAGTTTCATTTCTCAAACCAAGACTCCCCCTCCCCCCTTTTGATTAATTAATTGTAGCTTTTTTTTATTTCAAAAACTAACGCTAGAAAACTATTTAATTCTTATCTTTTTTCTAAAACAAACTGCAATAAACTCTTCAACGTTTAATTTTATGTTTTCTTTTATGAACGATTATTTTAATAATATAATTTTAGATAAAATTATATGTGATGTGCCTATATCAATATAGGTACAATACGTTGCAAATATATTGGCATTTGGTAAAAGCTAAAAAATAAAAGTAAATTTAGATATTTTTTTTGACTAATTTTTTTTAAAAAAATAACGTACAATGAAAGTTAAATTATTCTTTCATATTTTTTTTAAGTAATTAGAAATAAAAGAATTGGAGAGAACAAAAGACACAAATTACCAATCTAGATAAGAGAAAGTAAAAATATTTCAACTAATTAAAGATGGCAGAATTATGCTGAAAAAAATAAAGACTTTGTAACATAAATTTTATAAAAAATATATAAGATTATCAACGTATATTTTGACAAACAAAAGATAAGCGCAGAAGTCTGAAAACTGGACCTCTAGTATAAAAAGGAGGGCTTCGATTGGAGGAACGTCTTGGTTTGCCTGATATTCTTTTGGTTGGTTTTGGATTAAAGAATCCAGACCACTCTACGATGAAAAAGTTCTTCATATGAAAGTAGACCGGAGTTTTAGCTGACATCATTACCGATGGACACCAGAGAAGCTTACGCGACTAGCCTATGGAACCAGCACCAAGATCAACTAATCAAAGGCCGTGAGCTCATTTTAACCCCGAAAACTATGCATAGTTATCTACAACCAGCGTGAATTCACTAAAACTTACTGGTAAGACTACTTATTCCTGATTGTGACAAAATTAAGCGTTTGCAAACAAGTCTTAAAATAATCCCGATATAGACATTAATTTTTTTATTAAAGAGACTTTTGTTTAAATAATTTTATACAAGATCTTGGAAATGAATTGTAATAAGTGAACATTATTAAATTACTTTATCCAACTGTTTTTTATAAATTGATTCATGTTCTCTCCAGTTTAGTTAATTCGTAATTTAACTTACAAATATTTTTAGTTTGTTGGAATAAAAGAGATTTTACTTTTATCAACCTTTTTCATTGTGCGTTATTAATAATAGGTATTAATTATTATTAAATTTATTAATATTATTTTAGTGATGTTTAAATATATAATTTACCTTTGCCAATATATTTGAATAAGCCCAGGAATAATAATCTTAAAAAAATAATTCTCATTATGGTATGATGCAATACCGATTAAGTTAAAAGTATTTTTCTTTTTTTTATTCGTGAGATGTTATTTGACTATTTCAGCGCGGTCTCTTTAGAATAATAGGACCTGGTGCCCATATTGAATAAATTAAAAGCTGATTTCGTCAATAGCATAATTCTCAACAATTAATAGGCCGAGTTTGATCAGGAAATATAGTTATGTTTTAGAAATAGAAATACAATTTTCTTCCTTTCGACATAACTTGATCAACTTGTGCGCAGTTTACATTAGCATGTAGAGGCCTAGCAAAACTGAAAATGTTATAATGGCACCCAATGTGGGCTTCGATTTAACTACCACAACCTGAGATAAGTTGTAATGATAAAGAACGTTACAATGATGACCCAAAGAAACTCACAGCCGGAAAATAAACAGTAATTTTTTAAAAAAAAAAAAAAATTATAAAAAAAAAAAACTAACTAATTAAACCCTGATTATTAAAATAAAAAAATATATTTTTTTAATATGACTTCCAGAAAAAAAAATATGTATATTGTTTTTGATATGTCTAAAGAAAAAAAAAACATGATAGTGGCTGATGTAGACGTAAGTCACAAGTATTTGACCGGGTAGGCAGTTATTGAAGAGGGGAAAAACAGCTCCAAGTCCTAGTATGTAGTATATTAACATAAGACCACCTTTATATGCCCATCAGACTATTTCTAGCAGAGATCCCAATAAAGGGGAAGGCAGATCAAGTTGGACCAAGTTGCCGTGAGCCTGTAACACTCAGAACGATGAGCAACGCTCGTTTGTGCTTATAACTTGGGCTTTTTATCGTTAATATTACACTAAAGTGGAAAGGACACAGATGAATGTGAAATATTTTCCATTTTTGCCGTGTTAGACCTAAAAGTGGGCGCTAAAGCCGAACGTCGCTTGTGAATGAATCTACGGAATATATCAGCATGCTACTACATTAAAAAACCATGATTATGAATTTAAAAACTTAAGAATAAAATTAGTGTAAACCCCTATTTTATTCTCATCATCCGGGCACTGGTGGTATTGTAACGTTTATTTATATACATTGCAAATATATTGGCATTTGGTAAAAGCTAAAAAATAAAAGTAAATTTAGATTTTTTTTTGACTAATTTTTTTTAAAAAAAAATAACGTACAATGAAAGTTAAATTATTCTTTCGTATGTTTTTTAAGTAATTAGAAATACAAGAATTGGAGAGAACAAAAGACACAAATTACCAATCTAGATAAGAGAAAATAAAAATATTTCAACTAATTAAAGATCGCAGAATTATGCTGAAAAAAATAAAGACTTTGTAACATAAATTTTATAAAGAATATATAAGATTATCAACATATATTTTGACAAACAAAAGATATGCGCAGAAGTCTGAAAACTGGTCCTCTAGTATAAAAAGGAGGGCTTCGGTTGGAGGAATGTCTTGGTTTGCCTGATATTCTTTTGGTTGGTTTTTGATTAAAGAATCCAGACCATTCTACGATGAAAAAGTTCTTCATACGAGAGTAGACCGGAGCTTTAGCTGACATTGTTACCGATGGACACCAGAGAAGCTTATGTGACTAGCCTATGGAACCAGCACCAAGATCAACTAATAATCAAAGGCTGTGAGCTCATTTTAACCCCGAAAAACTATGCATAGTTATCTACAACCAGCGTGAATTCACTAAAACTTACCGGTAAGACTACTTATTTCTCATTGTGACAAAATAAAATTAAGCATTTGCAAACAAGTCTTAAAATAATCCCGATATAGACATTAATTTTCTTATTAAAGAGACTTTTGTTTAAATAATTTTATACAAGATCTTGGAAATGAATTGTAATAAGTGAACATTATTAAATTATTTTATCCAACTGTTTTTTATAAATTGATTCATGTTCTCTCCAGTTTAGTTAATTCATAATTTAACTTACAAATATTTTTAGTTTGTTGGAATAAAAGAGATTTTACTTTTATCAACCTTTTTCATTGTGCGTTATTAATAATAGTTATTAATAATCATTAAATTTATTAATGTTATTTTAGTGATGTTTAAATATATAATTTAACTTTGCCAATATGTTTGAATAAGCCCAGGAATAATAATCTTAAAAAAATAATTCTTGTTACGGTATGATGCAATACCGATTAAGTTAAAAGTATTTTTTTTTTTATTCATGAGACGTTATTTGACTATTTCAGTGGTCTCTTTAGAATAAAAAGACCTGGCGCCCATATTGAATAAATTAAAAGCTGATTTCGTCAATAGCATAATTCTCAACAATTAATAGGCGGAGTTTGATCAGGAAATATAGTTATGTTTTAGAAATAGAAATACAATTTTCTTCCTTTCGACATAACTTGATCAACTCGCGCGCAGTTTATATTAGCGTGTAGAGGCCTAGCAAAACGGAAAACGTTATAATATATATCTGCATATATGTGTTTGTGTATATATATATTGTAATGAAATTCAGTATACGAATTGGCAACAATAATCATAATTTTAAAATTTTTTATTGACTTATCAATATTGCAACTATTATTTGTTATTAATATCATTATTACCATTGCTGCAAATAACAATATTAAAATTACATTAATATTATTGATAATTTTACGTTATAAAATATTTTCTTTTATGAAACTAAAATATACTCCTATACATATTTTATATACAGCATTTTGAAATACATGTATTGAAATTTTTTTAAAAATACAGTTTGTATTTAAATATTAAAACTCTCATACATAACATTAATTTTAAAAGAACAAAACATGGAATAAAAATGCACAATACTAGCACTGGGAATAAATTAGTCAAAACAGTATAATAATTTTATTGTTGTGCATATGTGGTTAAAGTTAAAAGATTTTAACAATATTCAAATGTGTCTGTGTCAGTGCATGAATGTTTATATTTCTTAGGTACAAATGAAAAAGAGTATAATCAAAAAATATTATTGGTGATAATAAATATAAAATGTGATGAGAAAAAAAATTAAAATATTTATTTACAATATTTTGTTTTTAATGTAATAGTGTGTATTTTAATTTCAATAATTTAAGAAAATTTCATCAAATATTGGCACTATGATTTCTTAATGTTTTAAGAAATCATCTGCTACATATTGTATCCTTGCAACAATGATAAATTTTTCCTATAAAAAGCTAAAAGAGCAAATTTTTTAAAGCAAAGATGATCTAATTAATCATATGACACAAGTCTATAAATATATCAAGATTTGCTGTCTGCAGAACTGTAAAGAATAAATTTAAAGTTAGCCATATTGTTATCTTGAAATACAATGTCAATGGAGTAGATAACTAAACAACCACTTGCCTCTGTATGGGAAATGTACCTTGAAATTAAAGAATTAAAATAAATTAATAACAGTCAACATCTGCTAGCAAACTAAAAGAAATGAAATTTAAAAATTTGCCTAAAATTACATTCACTAAGGTTAACTTAAATATCTGTGTATTGGATAATTATTGTTAAGAACAAATTTTAACTAATGGATTTTTATCTTTGTAAAAACATTTGAAAGTAGTACTATAATTAAGGAATGCTATCCATCAATTAATTATTGTGCCCATACCAAGAAAATAAAAAAAAACTTATTGTAGTTATATAGAATATTTGAAACTTATTATTTCAAAGGTTTTAAGAGATTGTGTTTAATAAAAATTTTTACTAGAAGAATATATAATAAAAATACAGGTAGTATATTTAAATTTTATAATTACAATTTAATACAAGTGTGGGTACAATTTATTATTTGTACCATGGAGACTGGTTGATAAATAGTTAAAAGTAATTAATAATTATTTTAGTTAATATATAATATTTAATATTTTCATAAGGTTTATTGGTATCTTAATTTAATCATGTTTTTTTAATAAAGGTAACTAAGATATGAAGAGAAATGAAAGTATTATATAATTGAAATACTTCATAGAACCGTTCTTATTTTATCCACATAAATATACAAGGATTTTCAAGAGGGTATGTAATATCATTAATGATACTTGTGCCATGGATACTTTTATAGATACTATTTTGTTCAGTTAAGTCAAACTCCTGACATAGTATTACCATTATAGTTATAATATGAGCTTAATAAGCATTTCATGTATTGCCACTTGTACCTATTAAAATTAGTTGAAATAAAGCCATATGTTAAGAAGAGTGTATAATAAAATATATATAAGTTTATTGTTTGGATACCTATAAGAAACAAATCTTAATTATTTAACAAGAACTTTAATAAACATTTTTCTTTTGTTTATTGTTTATATTCCCATTTTTTAAAATAATATTTAGCAACTTTTTCCAATAATGTGTTTTCATTTTAATTATTAATAAATTAGAAATTATTTTTTAATTAAAACATCATGAGAATATTTATAATTATTATTGAGGATTTATTATGGTGTTGATTTAATTAATAATAATATAATTTTTTATGTTTGTTAATAAATAGACTATATTTTGTTAATTATCTAGTCTTTGTCTTTAATCATTTTCAACGCTCATCACCTATCAATTTAATAAATAAATATGATCAAGATGTTTTATTATTTGCATTATTTTAAATGTACACTTCTTTAAAGAAACACTATTCCTTTTTTTGATCATCATCATCAACAACCATTATCAATCCACTGCAGGATGAAGGTCTCTCCAAGTTCAATCCATCTTTTCCTATCTTTAGCTTCTCTTCTCCACATCACTCCTGCACACTTTCTTATTTCATCCATCCATCTCACATGTGGTCTCTTTCTGGGTCTTTTACAATCTCTTGGAATCCAGTTTAAAATTTCAATTGTCCATCTGTTATCATCTTTTCTAACAATATGTCCAGCCCAACTCCACTTCAGTCTTTTAATTTTTTCAATGAGGTCAGTAACAGCTGTTTGTTCTCTTACCCATACATTGCGTTTTCGATCTCTTCTTGTTACTCCCAACATGCATCTCTCCATACTTCTTTGAGTAGTCTGAAGTCTCTATATTGCTCTTCTATTAAGTGTCCAAGTCTCAGATCCATAAGTAAGAACTGGCAAAACACATTTATTAAAAACCTTCCTTTTCAAACATATAGGCATATTTCCTTTTAGTATCAAGTTATTTCTACCAAAAGCACTCCAACCAAGTTTAATTCTATGATTAATTTCATCCATCATATTTCCATCTGTATTAATAATCTGACCAAGGTATTTGTAACTGTTAACTTCTTCTAACTCATCATAGTCAATTTTTATTTTCATATTTTGAGAAAATCTATTAAACATTACTTTAATCTTTTTAACATTTATCTTTAGTCATACTTTTCTGCTTTCATTTAATAACTCCTGCAACATTTTCTGTAGCTGTAAAGCATTATTTTCAAAAACAACTACATCATTTGCAAAATCTAAATGACTTAAATAATCTCCATTTACTTTCACTCCTTTAGCTTCCCATTTTAATCCACGAAATACTTCTTGCAGCACTACTGTAAAAGGTTTTGAAGATATGGAGTCACCCTGTCTTACACCGTTTTCAATGTTGATTTTCCTACTATCATTATATAATCTAATTGTTGCTGTTGCATTTTTATAAATATTCTTTAAAATATGACAATATCCTGGATCTACACCTTGACGATCCAATGCTTTAATCACTGAAGAAATGATTATAGAATCAAATGCCTTTTTATAATCTACAAATCCTAAGCATAATGGCAACTCATATTCATTTGTCCTTTCTATAACCTGTCAATATCTGGATATGATCTACTGTACTAAAACCACTTTTAAATCCAGCTTGTTCTCTTGGTTGGTGGAAATCCAGTGTTTTCTGTAGACGAATTGTAATTATCTTAGTAAAAATTTTGTATAAAACTGATAAAAGACTGATAGGTCTGTAATTTCTAATATCTTCTTTATCACCTTTTTTAAATATTAATATTAATACTGCATTCTTCCAATCATCTGGTACATCTTTATCATTTAGACATTTGGTATATAACTTTGCTAAAAAAATTTCTATTTCTTCACCTGTTTCTTTTAATATATCAATTATAATTCCACCATTACCTGGAGCCTTCCCTTTCTTCATAAATTTAATTGCATGTCTCACTTCCTCATTCAAAATTCTGGGTAATTTGGAAGATATAATAGATATAGGAGGCACTTGTTCTTTATTATTATATAATTCTTGATAGAAGTCTTCTACACATTTCATGACGTCATCTCTCTTTTTAGTAATAACGCCATCTTTTTTTTCTTATGGCAGATATAAATTTCCTACCAATACCAACATGTTAGTTTACACTCTTTAGACCTTTATTCTCTTCTACAGCTTGAAGCTGGTAATATAGTACATATTTCTGTTTCACCTAGTGACAATGTCATCAGCACTAGTCTGGGTTTGAACCCAATCCTTATTAACTGACACCCATCTCATATTAGGTGGTAGTATATTTATAATTATTATAATCTTTTGATTAATCTTATTTTATAATTATAACTAACCTTTTATAATAGTTTATTTATTTATAATATTTGTAAAAATGTTACAAATATTTCAAATTCTTTATTAAAGTTCATTTTTCTTCAATTAATCAGTTGGTAACATTTTATATTTATCTTTTAATCAATGTACATAAGAGAGTCAATTATTTCAACAATGTAATATTTATAAGAAATGTTTGTAAATTTCTGCTTAAGTTTATGTCAAATATGTTTGAAAGTCATTGTACCAAATTCCTAAAATTTTTCTGAATAAAATCTACATTTTTGTTAATCTAAACCTTAATTAAATAGATTTTGTTAGTACAATGACTGATAAACTTAATATGCTTGTTGTTTTTTTTTAATTAGCAAATCAACCCTTGGGGTATGTTCATGCAGAGTGATAGATTTTCCCTCCAAAGCAGGCTCCTACCTCAGAGAAACATTTAGAGTGATTGCAATTGGCAATTGTCACTGTAGATTCAATCCTATAGATAAAGACCAGAACATATAAATAGTGGAAAATTTGATAAGGATTAAGGAATTATTATTGAGTTTACTGAAGAGAAGTGATTAATCTATATATATATCATGCCTAAAGAAATTACGGGGTGAAAAGATCGGTCGTTTGCTTCTCAGAGGTCTGTTCCTCCAGCCCATCCTTGCCTATCCAGTGTTTTAAACATCTAGCCAGAGACTGTCTGTGTCGAGGAAGCCTGAAATGATCTGACTGTATTAACTGATTGATTCTGAGGTAACGTCCAATTCGCCGCAAGCCATTGATTTTATTTTACTTGTTTTCAAAATCTATATTAATTTATATTTTATATCTATGTAATGTTTATACGCTTCGTTTAAAATGCATCTTAATTTTATTCAATTTAAAATATCAATTCTTATAAAATCTTACATTATTTTGATGCGGCAAATTAATTTTTGTCAGTTTGTTTAGATTATTTGACTTACTGAAATTGCCACATACAAAATTCAATGAGCTATTAACTTTAAATCCTTCCCCTGTTATTTTTTTTTTAACTTAAAAATCATTACAAGAGACTTACTTCCCATAAATTAATTAATAGAAAGCTCATTTAGTTTTGTACATCATATATAAATTTATTTGAATGATTGAAATTATTTTAAAAGTATCTTACTATTACCTCCAATTTAAAATAGCCCTGTAATTATTTCTGAAAGAATAAATAATTTTAGTGAATCAATTAAGTAAAATTTATCATAGAATTTTATCAGTATATATATTTCATACATATATTTTATTTGTCAGAAAATATTAAAATTATGATTTACAATTTATTAATTTGATATTTAATGCCCGTCTCTGTTAATTAAAAACAGTCTTATTTTGTAATCTTTGATAAACTATTTAAGAACTTATTAATAAATGAAATATTTGTGAAGTGTGGAAAACAATTTATATTTTAGTTAATTCTTTTTTTAAATATATATATTATATTTATGATTCATTCATTAGTGGACTAAAGTTTGTGGGGACTTTCTATCAACGTCAGGGAACTGATTATTTTAATCAGGAATTCATTTAATAATTTTGTTAGTGATACACTATCTATTTATATATGTCTGAGGCATTATGTATTTATAGCTACAACCAATCACTTATTATTATTATTATTTTGCTTTGCTAATCACCTCTTAGGACCTTCGGAATCTGACCAGTCCAACCTCTTACACTCCCTCAAAGTAGATGTAGTTCATACCAAGGGATCTTTTCGAGCATTGCCATTAAGATGTATATGCACATCAAAATATTATTATGATTATTTAGAGACATGTTTGGCTGGAGGGCTAGCATTTCTCATCATCTAGTTGTATTTACTAGGAAATTTTCTTTAGTAAAGCCACCCGAAGGTTCATAACAGACCTCATTTATTTTGTTGTAATATATAATAGCATATTGCCTTCTTTATCATTTTATATCTTTATTTAGAAAACCTGAAAGGCTCTCTGCCATGGTGGCTCGTCCTTCACAAACCAATTTCGTTAATTAATTAAATCTGACTGTATAATTGTCAATTATTTATTTAAGAACTATTTTGCTTCCTACATTCATTATATACAAATGATTTTAAATGTAATAGTATTTTAAATGCACATCTTTCATATCTTGTAATATATATAAAATAGATTTATTTATAATCTTTTAAAAGGGCTAATAATATTTTATTGCTGATTGGTTTTGGCTGACCAATTAACAAACTTTTACATTGTTTGTCAAAGCTGCATCAAAACGAATTAAATAAAATCACCAAGTTGTATAAACAAAGACTTAACTTATTTTGTACTAAATTCCTTAATAAATTCCTATAATGTTGTTATTTTAAATAAGCTTAGTTTGTCATCACTCCCAATCTCTAAGGTTAATTAATCTATTTATTTAAATATTTCCTTGATTTAAATTCACTTCTTTATAATGTTGCCATAGAGAATTATCATTATTACGGTTCAAACCATTAGTAATCGATCAAATCATATCTGTACCGTTCTGTAATCGTCAGAATCCATTAAATCATTGATTTTTCATATAAACACTTTTATAATTTTGAGTCTCTATGTGAACCATGACCTCCAGCTGGGACAGAATAAAACCAAGCACTGCTAGTGTCATCACAAACGTTATCCATTAGAGAGGCAATAGTTTAGGCAAATATGTTAGGATTCATCCTTGTCCTGATTTATGTATCTTGTGCATGGTTGGATTCAAGGTACCTTTGCTCGGATTATTGGTCTTGTTGAATGAATACACGATTTTGACCGGCACAGAGGCTCCTTGCTAGTTCACAATTATATTTTCTTTTATCATTTTCAACTCTTTTCCGCACCATTTTACAAAATTCGAGATATTCAATCTTTTTTAATGCATCATTGTTGTATATCCTCATATTCCTTCTTTTCTTCATAAATTCTCTAGTCTCAGTAGAAATTTTATTGGTCAATTGCTGCTTTTTTCTACCAGCTATCTTTGTTGCAGTTTTTAAAAGTGTATCAGTTATTTTCCTATTAATGACATTCAAATCTGAATCATGTTCAAAATCTACTAATACTTGAAACCGATTTGTAAGTTTTAATTTAAATTCATTAGAATGTTTCTAAACATTAGGAATATCAACTGTAAATATTGTTTTTCTTAATAATTTTTGTCTCTCTAGTTTTGCATTAACATGTATCTTACATCTTACTAATCGATGATCACTTCCTGTGTTAAATTTATTAAGAACATTACAATCTTGAAATATGTATTTTCTGTTAGTCAAAATATAATTCAATTGTGCTGTACCTTCATTTGGATGCTTCCATGTCCATTTCCTTTTAACATTTTTCTCAAAAAAAAAATTCATAATATAAAGTTTATTGGCTGGCGCCCAGACAAAAAAATTGCCAATAGTTTAATTCAATATTTTCAAACACAAAATAGTGTTATTTAAGATTCGAACCTGGAAGAATGAAATGGTTAAAGAGTCAATAACAACTTAAATGTATCAGTCCTCTCTCATTTCTATTTCCATAACCAAAATTACCTACAGTATTTTCATCTTTCATTTGTTTACCAATTCTAGCATTAAAATCTCCCATAACAATTTTAAAATGTTGTTTACTCTGATCAAAAGCCTTTTGTACATCCATATAAAAATCTTCTATAACTTCATCACTATGAGAACTTGTTGGTGCATAAACCTGAATTATCTGCATTTGGCATATCTGCTATTAACTTGTAAAACTAATTTTGCCACTCTGTCCGATACACCATCAATTTCCACAATGTTATTCTTCCATTTTTTATTTATAATGAATCCTACTCCACTTGTATATCCAATATTTGTATCTTTATAGTAGAGTATATATATCTCCACTTTTTAAATCGTTTCTTCACCTTTCCTTCTAATTTCACAAAGTCCAATAATGTCCCCATTTAATATAAGACAGTTCTTCTTCTAACTCTTGCAATCTTCCTTCACCTGAAAGTGATCTGCAGTTGTAAGTACCTAAATAAAAAGTCGTCATTAAATGGCAGCCTGAGTTCGCATTCAGGGGATTCTTAGCACCCTCCGCCTTCAGCACTCAACCATTGCCTTGGTTGGTGACTTTACAGCCTCCTGGAAATAAGGGCCATGATTTATTTTTGTCTGTCATGATTGTATATATTGGAAAAAATATTCTTAAACTCGGAGGTAAAAAGCCAATAAACTCACCACGCTGGCTAATGCATGTTGGTGAGCAGCCCATCCATGTTCGTATACTATATGAATAATCACATAGTAATAACAGCTGCAAGGAGAAGAACGTATGGAGTGGACATTAGGAATTTGCCCTGCTCGGTTTCTTTAAGACCTCCAAGAGGAATCAAAGGGTCTCCTTTCAGTTAATAGCAAACTTCCATATAAATATCCCTAGTAATAATTAGTTGTTTAAGATATTGACTGAATACAATAAAATACCCTTTATCATTTAATCATATCATTAATAATAACTTATAATTAAAGATTTAAAATTTCTTATTAAGTATCATTTATCATACTTATTAATTTTTTAAGCTTGAGATTATTTAAAATTGGACTCATATAATAGGAAAGCTTAAAATAGAATCACTAGTCTGAGCAAATGATTTTTGAATTCGATTACTATTTATTATCTTCTGGTTGAAAAATTAATGATAATCATATATATGATTACTATATACAGTACATTTTTAGAATTAAACTTGGTCGGATAGCTTTTGGTAGAAATAACATAAAAAGAAAAAAAAGATTGTGTTTGAAGAAAGATAATATTTAATAAATGGGTTTTACTGATAATTATTTATTGATATGAGACTTAAATGCTTAATAGAACAATGCAGAAACTTCAAAGAATATAGTAAAGTATAGAAATAAGCATGTTGTGAAAGAAATAAGAAGATATTAGAAAATGCATAAGTTTAACTGACATCACAGAGAATTTAGAGGATGAAATGGGGTTGTGCTCAATATATTCACAGAAAACAATAAATGTGTTTTTAGTTCAAAAAATTTAGACAAAATAAATAAAGCTCTCATCAAGAAAGAAATGAAAGTGCTTTCGAACTAATAGCACATGAAATAATATATTGTTTAGTTGGTGAAACTAAAATTTCACTGATTTTCATGTAGTTATTCTTTCACTCAGAAAGTTACTAAATAGAAATTTACCATTTGATTCTTTAGCTTAAAAACAAGAGGAACTCATCATTCTATTGCAATTTAGGATACCCTTAAGCAATCAGTGATACCAGCTAGTACTACATTTGAATTGCAAGTTTTTATTGATAAAGCAAGAGCCATAAATTAGTTCTGGATAGGGATTTAAATGCACTACCATATGATTGTTACGGATTTCTCAAACTCATTGTAGATGGATCTAAAGTGGAGAGTTAGCTTTGTTTTAGTAAAATTATTAAATCAAAAATAATTATCAATATAAATGAGGACAGTACATCTTTGAATCTCCATTATTCAAAATTGTAAAAATAATAAATTCGTTAAAAAAGGTTCTATTTGACTTTGCAAAGTGTAACAATGATGATTTATTAAATGTATTCAAATTATATTTAAAATCTCAGTCTTTCTCCAACTGATTATATTATCATCATCATCTTTGATTTTTAGTCTTGTTGAAGGTGTTAGTAAGAATTGTTTCTTTTAAAACCAAGTTGCTGTCCTCTGTTGAACAAATTTAGACTTTGATTAATACCATAAAAGATATACCTGAATTGCTTTTGCGGTTCTACATTTGTGTGGACTATATAAGTAAGGAACTCTAGAACTTTACAAAAACACTGATTAAAAAATTACTGCATATATAAATAATTTTCTGCATTGCAAGAGGACCATATGAAATGTGTTCCACCATTGTTTAATAAAAGAAATTCTACAGAAAAAAATTAGAGAATAAGCTGACATTTTTAAAATTGTTTGGTGAGCTATTTACCATCATTAGCAATCTCAAAATGTCTCCTAAAGTAAAATTTCACATAAAAATTAAGCAATTGTAAGGAATTCCTATGGGGAAAAAAATAATGTCACTTTCAATTCAATATATATATAAAATTAAGATTAGATTGAAAAAACTGTTACTTAATGAATAAATATTGTACTAAACATAGCAAAAAAAAAAAAAAATCAAACAATTAACCTGTGAGTAAATTTACCATATAAAACGTTTTGATAAATATAATTTTAAAAGTAAAAAAAATATATAGTTTTTTTCATTGCCAATCTGTTATTTTGCTTCTTATGTAACTACTGAATATTTCCTGAATTAAAATTAAGCATGAAGGGTGGGGGTGGGAAACTAACCACAATGCACATTTTAAAATTTTTAAAAAAGATAACATATCACAACATACCCTTTAAAATTTATTTTTATAACTTTTAATCAAAAAGACTAGGCATTTTTTGGAAGCTGTTAATTTTTTGTTTTTTTAATCTTGAATTTTTCATTTTACATAAATGCAATGATAGTTAATAAAATGTAGATAAAAAAATGTAATATACATTTGACTGCTGCATTTTTATTAATGCATGTAAATGATTACATTTTGTTTTTCTTTTACTGATCTATGTTTACAATAAAACTAGCTATTATCATGACATTATTGATTTAAAATTGATTATTAGCTGTATAGGGCATGAAATAATTTTTTTCTCTCAAAATAAGTTGGCAGTTATGATGAACATTATGATTGTCCTATTTTTGCTGCAGGCAAAATACCATTTATAAGAATTCTAATTCATAGAATTGATTGAATGAATATTTTTGCAACTAAATATTGTTGCACGTGATCAAAATATATTTTTGATTATCTTCTTGCAAATATCATCAGGTCTACAGTAACTCAAACAATTCTAATTTGAAAATTTCTTATCCAGATAAATTGTAAAGTATTATTTTGGTTTATTGTTTGAATTACTGATGTAAAAAAACTTTTATGCTGATGTATGTATAAGCATACTCGTATTTTAAAGTGTTATTTTGTTATTAATAAAATCAATTTATAAAATATGCAAAAAGTATATATATACAAAAATTACAGATAGTAACATTGGATTTTATTTAAATTTTTAGGCAAGATTGTGTTTGTAATGAAAGAGAGAATGGGTTGAAGTTAAATTGTGAAATATTCACAAATTCCCCCAAAAAACCAAAACCAATGATTTTGACTAATGGAACTCCACCTATATTAAAAAAGAGTAAATGAATCAAAACTTCAATTATAATGACTTTTCAGAACTGACATAGTGAAGTTGAAAAATATATATTAATAATTTTTATTAGTCCTTCATTAGACTAGAAATATATCCAATTAATGAATAATATTTCTAGTGAAATTTTCACTACACCAGTCTCATACAAGATAGGGACTATTTTCTATCTACTTTAACACTTGTGGAGGGATCTAATGATAAACATATGACCAAAGGCATGTGGAAAAGACATATGACCCCCAAGATGCACATTTCATGTTGAGCCAGTATTTATCAGTTGACCCAGATCACATTATCTTACACATTTTTATCACTGTTTGTGTATATACTGAACATAAATATTATTCATTAAATGGATAATCTCTAATCTAATGAATGACTAATAAAAATTATTAATATACTTCCATCAAGTGATTTGCATCGAAGTTCTTAGGGCATTAAATTTGACACATCAATTAAACTGTAGTAATTGTTCATCTATATATACTGAACAATGATATTGTAAGCGAATGTGAGCTGGACTGATGAATGCTGCTTCAGCATAAAATGTGCATCTTGGGGATCATACATTTTTTCCACGTGTTTTTGGTCTTTATGTTTATTAGTACATCCCTCCACAAGGTGTTAAAAGTGGATAGAAACCAGTCCCTATCTTGCATGAGAGTGTTGAAGTGAAAATTACATTGCAGAAATATTATTCATTAAATATGAACTATATATTTTTATCTTCTTGTGAAATTTTACTTGATAATTTTAACTCACAATAAGCACTTTCTGATTAATCAAAATTCCAATTCTCATAATCTTGTGAGGAGGGTGATCATTATTATTATTTTTTTTATCTAATACAAAAAGTGTCTTGCTCAGATGGTTCAGTAGCAGAGAACAGTTAAATTACATCTTCCAATTTCTCAGAAATCATTCTTATGATATATATTTTTTGACAGTGAGTGAATTGTCAACAAGTAGTAGCACTCAATTTACTATTAATTGTTTGTTGTTGTTTTTTAAATCATAACCTGCTTTTTTAAAGCTCAAAATCAATATGCATAAGATGTCACTATTTATAATTATTACAAGATTTAATTTTGGAAAAACAAAAAAAAAAGTTATTTCCACTATTATAAATAAATGCAAATGTATTTTCATTTAATTATTCAACCTGAAATACATACTTGAATATAGAATTAAGATGAAAGTGATAGATAATTTTAATTGCAGTTTATAGAGTTTCTCCTAATTAATGCCAGCGAGGACATATTAAATTAAATTTTCGTTTACTAAAGAGCAATCTTTTCCAAAAATATCGAAGAAAGACCCCAACATTGCATTTTGAGTAAGCTGATCACTTTGGCCCAAGCTCTACATTTCAATTGCTGCAAATATTTAAACAAATTTGTATTTTATTAAATAATAAATGATTATTTCAACCTAGATATTGTAACGGTCATATTTATACATTTATGCAATAAAATCCAGAATTGTGGCAAATCATACCAAGGCTGGTTTAGATGAGCGGTTGAGACCTCGGATCTGATCGCACCTCAGCTTCACCAATGCTCCATGATTTACTATCCTATATATGAGGCTACACTCGGAGTTTCTTAATTTGCATGCCAGCAGTGGCAAAGGGTGGAGCAAGAGAGATTCAGGGAATAAATGGCTAAGTTACTACATAAATAGCTAAACACACACATCTATGGCTGGCTAGATAATGTATATATTAATAAATTTAACTAAGATTTGGAATGAACTACGAATGACATGCAACACATTGATTATAATTTAATATACTTTAATTATTGAATATAGATTAAACAAACATAAGTGCGTTGAACGACACATGCAGGTGTAACAATGATGAGCAAGCTTGAGAACAGAATCTCATCTGATGCACTATAATTTAAAGATTTTATTATAAATAACAACCTACAGTGTAATCATTGCCTTAATTATGGTATACCATCCCTATGAGGTTTGCTAATAGTCAAATCCTATGAGAATGATGACCAACAGATATACTTATTTATTAATATTGCATAATGAGCAGTAAATGTGCTCGTTATGCAGATTGCATTATATAAACTAGATCTGAGGTTCAGATCAACGTAGAATGAATAATATTATGGAGAACAAACTGGCAATTTGCAGCATAACTTCCAAGACTATGGTGCTACATAAAATAAATAAGAGATGCAACCTGAATGTGTAATTACTCATGGGTTTTACTACCAAGTACTCGGTTCCCGTGGGACTTGCTATCATGAAATACATGAATGATTGGAGCAGCTTATAAAACAATCTGGACCATAGTGTTCCAGTTCTAAAAGAGAGCTGACTGAACTAAGTCTAATGGGGTGGCCTTTACACCAAAGCCCATTCTAATAAGAAAATATGTATAGCAAGGCATATATTGCATCTGTGTACTTTATAAAGACACATTCGTAGTGCTTTCTAAAATATCAGACAAAATTATTAAACTGCTAAATCTATAGTTTCGATCTGCGAAACTACCATACGCTGATTCGTAAATTAATATACTTAAATCGTGCTAAAAGGGAGTA
This sequence comes from Epiperipatus broadwayi, assembly GCA_028023455.1. NCBI lineage: Eukaryota > Metazoa > Onychophora > Udeonychophora > Euonychophora > Peripatidae > Epiperipatus > Epiperipatus broadwayi. The sequence continues at coordinate 4,208,973 of JAQFVV010006247.1, forward strand.
ATTATAAGTGACCTAGTTTATCAAGTAATCCATGTAGTTTATAAGAGTAAACTAAGGAGGAGTAAAGATATTTGAGACTTAAATTAACTAATTGTTTATAATATGCTTTAAAATATATTCTCATTCATACTTAACTAAGTGTCAATGTTTAATATGCAAACCTGAATTACGCTAAGCCAAAACATAGTAGCTTAACTAACATATATAAAAGTAGGTTTTCAGATCAGGATTTATAGGTGTGCTAAAAACCAACATAAATTAGTTACGTGAGAGCCTCTAATCATCTTTGCTCTGAATGAAGGCATAACATAAATTAATGAATTAACAATATGTAAAATAGAAAATAGGCATGACCACAGATTAGCAAGAGACAGATATATAATAATAATTGATTACAGTTATTATGATTTAGAAAATTATCAATTATAAATATCAAGCAGGCAAGATTCTTACAAAGATTATTATTATTAAATTAAAAGTTACAAAATTTACTTGTTAAAAGTTATTACAAGTTATTAATTATGAACGTTCAACATTTAGCTAGTTTTAGAATTATGAATCAATTTAATTTTAGATTTAAGACATTTTATAGAGCTCTGCAGGAAGAAATTTTACCGATTTTCTAGCTGAGGCATCTTTGTGGTGTTTGGCACTGGCATTCTCCATTAGTCTGGCTTGTCTGATGTCTTCTTGGCAGGCTGTGGGTCTTGAACTCCTCCATCATCCTGGACCAACTTTCGAAAAGAAAGATGGCAACTAGTTGCACTACCTAACTGTTTTCATTGTAGAAAGAGTGCGCAAGTGAACCTTGATGTCTGAATTTTGGGTTTTTTAAATATTAACTCTTTCTCACCCCCCCCTCACAAGCCATTAAGTTGTTTACAACTTTTAATTTTCAATTTTAAGTTTTAATAGCCAGCATAAATTTTAACAAAAACAAAAGATCTAGTTTAGCTATTGACAAGTAGTGCCGTGTTAACGATTTTGTTTTTATCTTTTTTTTAACTTTATTTTTAAATCTTTAAAAATCCGGTCTCAGTTTACAATTTAATTAGAGGTATTTCTGAGAAACCAATGGCCTTGATTGTCTTTTTTTTTTTAAGATTTAAGTTGTCAACATTCTGCTATATGTATAAGACAGTCACCCCTGAATTTAAGATTTATATGCGAATACAAACAAATTTATAAATTTAATAACTTAAAATATATAATTTAGAAATAATTTAGAAAAGTTGTAATGTTTACTAAATCTATCACATTACAGTTGCCTTTGCATATATACATAGTTGCACTTCTAAGCATATAACGATGTTTACAACTTACTTTAATTTATTAATTTTAAATTTATAACTGCGTATACATTATGTGCATAGAAACATTAATATATTAGATGTGTGCACATAACACATAATTAATCCTTCTCTTAAGATCACTTACCAACTTCTGTTTTTTTTTTTTTCAACTCTCTTTACATTCTCTTCAAACACATTTTTCATAATTTTTTTTTTAAATACAAATTCTCTTTCTCTTCATAATATTTTCAATATTTTTTCACTCTTTTCAACACATCTTTCTAACTTTTCATTCTCCTTACATCTCTCAAGTTTCTATCTTTTTCTGATTAATAATATACTTTAAAATATTTAATACTACTTTTTTTAAAAATATGACAATGGATTAAAAAGTAATCTCTTTATAATAAAAATCATTATTTTTATAATCAGTAATTCAAATATTTAAATGCATTAATCTAATCTATAATTTTGATATTATTTTTTACTCAATGTTTTTGTTTTACCATCTTTTTTTTTCTTTTCTTAAACAATATTTCTATAAAGGTTTATCAGTTGAATATAACTTTTTTTTTTCATTTTTTGTATAAAAGAAGCAAACCCTAATATCAAAAATCTGATTAACTATGGCTGATCTTTAGAAAGTAGTGATTGTTTGCTAAACTAGTCAGAGCACAACTGGTCAGATTTGCCTCAGATGCAGATGAATTTAACTGACTTTATATCTTGGATATATTTCAAATCAACTTTTGATTGTAATTTTCCAATATCGTTCTCTCAAACTAGTGGCTGTTTTTTTAATTTTTCTTTCTGATTTTATACACAGAATCTACTTGTAGCATGTAGTAATTTTCACTAAGTTATCCGTTTTTCAGACCAAAAGAAAATCTAATGAATAGGTCTAATTGTCACCAGAGTAATTTTTCCAAACACGTTTTATTCATACACATATATTTTTGCCATTTTTTAATTAATTCAAAGTACTAGAATAAAATTGCTTGTAGAAAGGAAGTATTTGAAAAAGATTATTGGACTATTGAGAAACGTCAGATTAATATATAAAATTCGAACCATTCCTAAATCGATAAGAATCTGGCAAACTATATAAAATTACTGCGATGGTAACTTATATATATAATTGTAAAAGTCTTATACAATCTGAATAAAATTATTTGGGTTGTTGTAATATTGAAGTTAACATTAAGTTTTGAAAAATGTTTTGGAAAGAGAACATTTATTTTTTTGAATTCAAAGACGAGCTTGCATTAATTATTAATACCAGTTAAATGTAACAAACAAAAAGAGAAAGAAATGTTCGTAATACGCTGAAAAGAAAACTACTTTTAATTCTCAACAGAAATAATTTACAGAAAAATTAAATCAATAACTTATTTTTAGCTGAAGTCATTAAATGTCAAAAGCAATACTTTAAGATCATGAAGTTCTTCAAGGTAAAATTGATTACTTAATATGTACACAAACAATGTTTCTAATTTTGTTTAAATGTATAATATATTAAGTTATAAAATAACCAATTTGCTGTACATATATTAGACTAGTTTGTTTTGCCAAAGACATTGACCAAAAATTTCTGCACATATGGATTTGAAATAGTTTTTTTTAAATTTTTTTATAAAATAAACATTGCATTTTAGGTATGTTAAATGTATACGTGTGTGCGTTATCTACCAAAAGAAGGGCTGAATAATTAAGATATACAATGACTTAACTATTTATTCATTTGATCATCACCAGTATAGTTTGCCATTTTGTGATGATATTTTCAACAATTTATTCTGCCATAACATTCTATGAACATTGCAAAGTAATGAAACCTTGTCAAGCGTTGATGACCTAATTGTTAGCATAGCTGCCTTCCAAGCAGCTAGCCTGGGTTCTTTTCCCGGTCAAGGCATTTGGCATATGGAAAAAAAAAAAGAAGTAATGAAACCTTTGTTATCTTAAAATACACTTTCATACACCATTCTTTTCAATTGTCAATAAAATAATGAAATTGCATTTTTTTTAATAGCTTATTGTTTTCGGAAAAAGCTTTTAGAGTCTCAGAAAATGTTACAAGATGAAAACAAGAAAATAGAATTAAAGATAAAATGCTAAAAAAAGAAGAAGTAATGTTGTTAGCTTTTCACTAAAGAAAATAATGTGATAATCAGGAATTAGAAATTAACAATTATAAATAAATGTCTTGGTCAGATTATTAATACAGACAGAAGCATAATGAAATAATTACACCTGGATCTCGTTTTCTGGAGATTATTTTAATGCGATTTTGAAGTTATGCGATTCATGTTTTTTCTTAATATCTTTCATATTTCACTATATTTATTAGATATCAAGAAATTTAAATTATTAATAATTTACTTTCACTTGAAATACTTTTTTTCTTTCAAAAATATAATCGTTATATTAGCAGCTGACATGTATATGGCCTGAAGCTGTATTTAGAAACTTAGGTTCTATGTAAATAACCTACTTAAACTAATGAGTAAATAATAATAATAGATTTATACTTACATATAAAAATATCTCCATAAATATTCAAAAAATTTAAACCTTTAAAACGTATTTTGTTATATATAACAAAAAAATAATCTTTTAGATTTTTAAAATAAAAAATGATTTTATAAACTGAAAATAATCTTTCTAATGATAATGTATAATCTTTTTGTTTTGATTGCGATCTCATTTTTTAAATATAGAAACAGAAAACCATTAACACAGCACAAAACTGAAAGTGGCACTAGTTGTACATCACATCATGAATAAAAATAAAGTGGCTAACAGGTTTCTCTGGGCATAATTGCTTAGAGATTTTTGACTTCATTTAAGGAGAAGCCACAATACATCACATCCAATCTGATTTTTTACTAGTTTATAAACGAACGCCAGCATTAATGATTAAAATATATATGAAAAATGTAAAATTAAATACTGTAGTTAATAAAAAATGTAAAAAAAGTTTGTCTTGTATTAATTTTTTTCAAATATTTGAAATTTTTTATTAGTCATACTTTATTTGCTTATTTTTTTAATGCGAATTTTAAAGTAATTTTTCCTTGTTGCTTTGCTTTTATGCGAATTCTGAAAATTACAGACCCTATTCCCCATTTTTCAAGGTAAGTTAAGTCTATTTTTGTGCGATTTTAGCGGGTTTTCTGTGGAACCTATCTACCGCATAAAATGAGACCCAGGTGTAATCAAAATTAAACTTGAATGGAATGATTTCAACAGAGACAATTTGATATTAAACGAAATATGCTCATGTATTTGAAAAAAATTTTAATAGATATATTTTACTAGTTCTAACATATGGATTTGAAACTTTGTCTTTTAACTAGAAAACAACAAAGCTTGGTGAGATATATGTTGAAAGTAAAAAGAAGGATCTAAGCAAAATATGTGGGTATAAGAATAAAAAAGTAAAAAAAAAAAAATTGACAACCATTAAAAGAATTAAGAGAATGAAATGGAATTGGATTGAATGTATAACTAGAAGAGATACTGATGAATAGTTGAAGTTTTAAATTGAATACCAACAGATTGTAAAAGATTTAGAAAGAGGCCATTTGTGAGGTTGATGGAAGAAATAAAGAAGTTTTACTAGAGAGATATGTAGAAAAGATTCTATAGATTAAAAAAAATTACATTAAATTTGGAGACGTAGTGAATCACTAGTGATTGAAATTAATGATTGTTTTGGAATAAATTATATATTTAAACATTAATTTCATAGTACTATTATGGGAGGGAATTATTTAAATTATTCAAAATGAATTTGAGTAACTATCTTCCAAAACAATTTGTGAAATCTAAATCAGGAATCTTCTTAAGAAGAGTTAACCATTGTATCAAGTTTTTGATTTATACTAAATTTTAATTGTTTGACTCCTTTTTTTTTATTATTATTATTATTATTATTAATAATAATAATAATAATAATAATAATAATAATAATAATAATAATAATAATAATAATAATAATAATAATAATAATAATAATAATAATAATAATAATAATAATAATAATAATAATAATAATAATAATAATAATAATAATAATAATAATAATAATAATAATAATAATAATAATAATAATAATAATAATAATAATAATAATAATAATAATAATAATAATAATAATAATAATAATAATAATAATAATAATAATAATAATAATAATAATAATAATAATAATAATAATAATAATAATAATAATAATAATAATAATAATAATAATAATAATAATAATTCAATTCAATTCAATTCAATTCAGTTTATTAGTAAACAACAGCTTACAAAGCCAATAAAACGTTTACAATGATTAAAATTAAAATTTACATAAAATTTTGATTTAATGAATCTAATATATACTTTTTAAATATTTTAAAATCTGATGTAAACTCTACATCACTAAACATATCATTATATTCATTTTGTAATCTATATACAGGTGCATTTTTTACACATTTATGTTTAATTAATGGTAAATGAAAAAGTTTGTGATTTCTGCTATTGAAAGTTGGTATTTTATATAGCAGATTTGTTACTGAATTATCAAAAGTTATTGTGCCATTTATCATTTTATATAAAAAACACATATCAGATAATATTCTCTTAACACACAATTCATTATTATTATGAAATGAAGTTTTATACACATATTTACAATATTTATCATAAACCTTTTGTATTTTTTTCATATTCGTTTCATTTATAGAATTCCATATAATGGATCCATAGTGTAAAATTGGCAATATCAAACTATTAAATATTAATTTATTAGTCTGGAAATCAAAAACAATTTTTGATCTGAGCATCCTGCCAATGAGTTTAAATGCTTTATTAACAGAATATGTTATATGGTTATTAAAAGTAAAATTGCTTGTGAAGATTATACCCAAATCTTTATGATCAGTAATTTTCTTAATTTCAAGATGATCAATATGGTAACTACCCCGTATTAACATTGTTTTTCTTGAATATGTCATAGCATTACATTTGTCAATATTTATTTT